>OZ034969.1:54859761-55047261 GCA_964030785.1 Siderastrea siderea | reverse complement strand
TCATTCTTCTCTCAGACACCGGCCACTACCCAAGTGGCCGCTCCCCAGATGGTCACTAATCCAACAACAGATGAAGCCGGAAAAACTCACAATTCATTTTGGATGTATACCTTCCAGCTTAAGTTTAACTACAGGGAGTGATGACGATGATGGCGATGACGACGACAACAAAACGGCAATTAATACAAATATATGACTGATTTACTTAGACAACTGCTTTCTTGACAACTTTTACCAGTAGACCAAACATGTCCCTAAACAGTGCTTTTCTCTTTTGTACAAAAATACCTTATAATCTACACTACTTTAAAATGAAATTTTTTGCAGACCTTTTGTCATTTGCTTATGAAGTGTATTGTTGGTAGTTTCAGTTGGTTATTTCAATACTCATTACGTCATAATGACGCCGCCATTACTGTTACCAGTAAAGATAAAACTCTTTAGAGACATTGGGAGGTTTTTGGACATGCTGCTGTTTAAGTTTTGTGACTACGCGTCCAAAACTGATGGAAATATTGATTAAATACGCTTTCATGCAATAAAATCATATAAATGACATCATAATGACATCATACACGTCACAGTGACAACACAGTATCTGTAGTGGTTAGAATTGGTGCGTACACTATTCTGTGCAAACTTGGTTGAAAAAAGGTCGAGAAGGTCAAAAAAAGCCCAGTCTGAATAGGGTTAAGAAAGGAGACAAACAACGTGCGAGCGACTGCTTGTTCATGTATTGACGGCCGTAGTCATTGTTTTTCGTTTATAGTTTCCAGCGAGAATAACCCTCGTGATGTCACATTTGGTCTGTAGTAACATTGGCTACTGAAACACAGAAAAGGCTTAATGTCGATTTGCAATCAAACCCGAAATGGCTCTCCTGAATACAAGATGGACTGTAGGACAGAGGCTGAACAACAAAGGAACAACAGATGAAGGATATTTCACAAATAAAAAGGTGGCTGTATGCCTCCCAGCCTGAACCAGTTGGTTTGATGACGATGACGATGGTGATGATGATGATGATGTTGATGATGATGATGATGATGGTTATGATGATGATAGTGATGGTTTTACTGGCTAGAAAGTTCAAAAGTTGGGCTTACACTAGTTAAAATCAAGCAAATTTAACTACTACAAAAGGATGATTTTCTTGTACAAAATTTCAGGGAAGATATTATTACCAAAGGTTCTAAAGAACATGAATAATTAAAAATACAAGGGATGCTGTATAAAATGAAATTTGTTTCACCAATCACAGCTGTCACGATTGATAAAAAACATGCGTTGGTGAAAAGAAGAGAATTGCTAAAGTAATGCTGCTTGGTGCCAGCAGATTCTCAAAAAGCAACTTTTGGTTTTTGAGTTTGGAAAACCAAGAGAGAATCTTAATTGATGCCAAAAATACTGGTTCACAAAATTTGGCATCTTCCTAGAGTAATGAGCAGACAATGCAGTGCAAAAACAACAAGACAATTTCAGGGATGAAAAGAAAACCTGTAAGCACTCCACATTGGAAAATAACAGTCAAAGCTCTCCTTGTGACCATTCTTATAAGCGACCTGCTCTAGTTACAATCAGCATTGCGAAAAACCTGTTTGAACTGTCGCTTTAACTCTGTAATTTAAATCTTTAGCAAGCGACCGCTCCCTTAAGCAACCACGACCAGTTTTGTGAATTACGAAATGATCTCATTTGTTTTCAAGTTCTCGTAAGCGACCTCTCAGTCAACTTAAAAGCATTCACTGCTTTGATCAAATTTAGAGCAACAACACAAGTGTTAATGGTTTGTTGACTCAACAAATGCAAACCTTAATCTGGCAACTATCGACATACCCTCTTATTGTTTTATCACATGGAAGGTTACATCAACCCATTTTCATAAGCAACCAGCTCTAAATATTTGTTGCAACCACTTTTCTGAATTCCTGAGGTGGTCGCTTGCGAGAGCTTTGACTGTATTAATTTTAGGAATAAGGCCCTATTTGCTTTACATGATGGTTTTCATTCTGGAATGGCTTATGCCTCCAGGTGAATTCATTTCAGTATCTGGTCATTTCTTGGTTGGTGTGTATTTGGTTTATTCCGGTACAAGTTTATCCACGGATGATGTCGGCCCTGTACTAAAGAACCAAAAACAGGGCTGAATGACAAACACATGTTCCTTACATCACCATCAAAGTTAATTACTGGGGTTTTGCACTTAAGTTAAAAGCAGAATTTTTTTTCTGTTCCTGCCCAAGAAAAATCCAAAATAATGGTTGTCCTAGAAAGAGAGTTGGGCCATAATAAAAAATAATCACCTCATGTCTACTGCAAACAGACCCTAAGAATAACCAAGTCTTAGGATATCACTTTTTTACGAGACATGGTTTAAATGTAATTTTAATAATTATCTCATAACTCTTACCAAACACACAGAATTCAAGATAACAGGGCTCAAAAAAAGTCTAATCCGGTTGTCTGGGATAAGTAAATTTTACTGCCGGGCAAGTAACTTTTCATGCTCACTTGCCTGATAGGCAAGGGCCCAGCCATGTCATCTTTAAACTAAGTCATAAACTAATTCCAGGATGCAACAGCCCCAGACAAGCAACATTTGAGAGCGTTTTTTTTCAAGCGCTGAGATAATTATATTTTGTATTCTAATGGCTCCAGTTTAGAGAGTTGTTGTGAAAGTTTTTACATCAAGGCCAATTAGCTCCTCGGGCGTAGCAAGTCAGCCCGTGCAATAAATAGTGACCTTCAGTTCGGACTGAGAATGCGAGATCAAGTGCGACTTTTTAATTCTTCCTTGCAGGCTTTAGATTGTGATAAGTCACACCAATATCATCCTTCTCTGTTGGTTACCAAGAGGGAGGAATAAGGGCTCTGAGGACACAGTCGTTTTGAAATTCATACTCGTACTGTATGTTGTACTTGTAGCCTGATCTGAAGGTCGCTAACATTGCACAGAAAGACTGCAACACATCACACAGTGGATGTTTATGACAACTGTTTTACCAATCAATTCATGATAACTTTTACCACTTAGAGCATAACCCTGTCTTACAGCTACCTGTTACTATGGCAACCACCTTCTAAGCTAAGGCCACCTTACTTTGGCCCAGACAGAAGTTCATGCAGTCATTTTCTTGTCTAAACCTTTTGTTCATCTAAGATGCTATCTCACAGAGATTAATTACACCGCTCCTACAAGTATAGTCAGTATAGAACAGTACCTCAAAGTTTTCTTTAGCCAAAATGTGTTTTGTTCATAACGTCATTCTTGTCAAAACCAGTGTTGTCCTCATAGCTCTGCGGTTCTCTCTCTAGCGTTAATTCACGGTGCCTGAAGGTTCCAAATACCATTGCAAACGCACCTTTCGTCTTGACCTAAGATCTTCTTCACTTTCTCGATAACCTTCGCAATCATAGCCCACCTTTACCTTGCATTCGTCACACTTAATTTCGAGAGAGGTCCAGCAACTGCAGGATCCACCAAACCCAAACCAGCTGTCGCACATGTGGCATTCGTGGGAGGTGTAGTCTTTTATCGCTTGTCCCATGCATTTACTACATGTATACTCTCCATTATTAAGAGAAGGGACGAATAACTTGTTAGCGACTGCTCGGTCATGTATTTGACGGCAGAAGTCATTGTCTTCCTTCCGTCTTTTATCGTAGTTTTCCAGGGCTTTTCGTAACTTAGTGTTTCTCCAAGCTTCTGGATCTTGCAGCTCTTTGTACTCAAAGTATAAATGGTCGCATTTCTTCCAAATGCGTCCGCCTTTGGTGAGAGCGCGTCGTGTTTTAGGGAGGATGACTCTTGTTTGCTTCCCAGTAGTTGACATATTCCCTCATTTCATCTGTGAATGGCGGTGCTTGAGGTATATCACTCAAAGATGGAGGTACTTTGTTCCTTCCTGAACACTTAGGGCAATAAGAGTGTATTTTTCCTTGGAGGATTTCTGTTGCCATTTCTTCTTTTAAAGCGTCCGATGCGGGCTGATCGAATTTGCTTCAGGAAAAAGCGGGAAGACACGCGCCTGCGTGAACTTGCTCCCTGTTGTTCCGCGGGATGAAAACGCGGGCTCGAAAGCACTTCAGGTTGCCTTCCCCCAGACTGACTTTTTGGAATATTTGACCTCGAATCGGAAAAGCCATTGTAAAAACGTTAACATGAAACACTCGTTCTAAAAAGCTGTTATTTTAACATAAATTTTTAATTTATAGAAACGTTTCATGCTTAGAAATGTCTTTGTTTACATGGTGTATTTAGTTATTTATCCTTATTTAATTATAGGTAGTTGTCTTTATTCAACCATTGGACGGACTGCTGTGCCATGCAGCTCTGCCCGCCACGATTAGCTTCTGCTACGAGTGTTCAGTACTTAACTGTATTAAATCTTGTATTTCATGATACAGTGTGAATTATTGGCCCGAAAAGTTTCGTGACTTTCAAGAAACGGCCCCCACTGGAACCTAAAAGGCTTCTATGTCCGCGAAAACGACTCCATGTCCCTTGACATTTTTCACGATTTTTTCATTATTTTTTCGTGCCCGTTTCGACTTTCCCTCTCCTCGACGATCTGCCGCTTTGGCGTTCTTTGCTTTGCACCGTCCGTCTTCCTTCGTCCCTTTTAGCTAAAGGTCTAATGAAATTAGACGTTGTTAAGAGCTGCGTGGTGTCTGTTACCTAAAACTGGCGAGTTGTCCGATTAATTGTCCCAAACGCCATTTTGCATTTAAGACCAACGTGTCTTTTTCGCATTATAGCTGGAAAAACATTCAAGCAAGGTTCTCTTATTAGACCCCTGTCAGTGGAGGATAGCTATTGGAGGTTCTCTGAAATTGGTCATTTTCTTTTGATTAGAACTCTGCGTGAATTGATCTCACTCGTAATTTGTTGTAGCCGGTTTCTTTATACTGCAGCAAAGAAGTAAATAAATACATAGATATGCAAATGAGTACATGACTGATAAGATAGACGGTACGTAATTTGCGGCCAATTTATTTATACTATCAAATATCAGGCCTACTTTGCCTAAGCCAAGTTTTGCTATTTTTTGGCGCAACCTTAGCATAGCTTCGCCTAGAAATTCTGATATTTTTAAATAGTTCATCGCTGTCATCACGAGCAATTTTGATGACGGCGTTGAAGTTTTCGTACGACAGCCTTTCGCATCAAAGGTGCTTTCTTCCGACCGAACCGTCAACGAAATTTAGTGCCAAAAAAATAAATCATTTCTTTCAGACGGCAGCCACCACCCAAGTGGCCGCTTCCCAAATAGTCACCGGAAGAGCTCATTTTCAGTTCATTCTGGATGTATGCTTTCCAGCTGAACCAACTGAAGTTTAAATACAGGGAGTGATGATGATCATGCCGATGCTGATGATGATGATGATGATGATGATGATGATGATGATGATGATGATGGTTCTACTGGCTAGAGAGTTCAAATGTTGGCCTTCCATATGATAACTGTCAAGCAAAGCTTTAGTGACGACAAACATGGAAGAGACAAAATAGCACAAGACACAACGACAAATTAATACCAATATTTGACTGATTTATTTAGACAACTGCCTTCTTGACAACTTTTACCAGTAGACCAAACATGTCCCTAAACAGTGTTTTTCTCTTTTGTACAAAAATATCTTATAATCTACACTACTTTAAAATCAAGCAGATTCAACTACTACAAAAGGATGATTTTCTTTTACAAAAATTTCAAGGAAGATATTATTACCAAGAGTCGATAAAACAAAAATTAAAGAACATGAATAATTAAAAACACAATGAAATGCTGTATAAAATAGAAACTTAGCAGCATTTCGATTGCCACCGATTCCATGCTGGCAAGATTTAAAAAAAAAATACGCATTGGTAGACTGGAGTTAACGCTGATCGGTGCCAGCAAATTCTCAAACGGCAACTTTTGGTTTTCGACTTTAGAAAACCAAAACAGAATCTTGATGATGCCAAAAATACTGCTTTACAAAGTTTGGCATTTTTCGAGAGCTTAGTTCATCGTTTAAAGCATTCGCACAATGCAGTACAGACACAAGACAACTTCAGGGATGAAAGAAAGAGTTATAAGCATTCCGCTTTAAATTATGGTTAAAACGTAAACCAAGAATTGAATGTTATTTCACAGGATAGAAAGGAATTCGCCTTTCCACACTTCCTGGTCCCAGTCTAGGAAAATAGGTAGGGAATTTCCTTATTATTTTCCAGACAAAATTCTGCAAGAAGACTGTTACACAGTTGCTTAACCATCGATGCAAACATTATTGGCCTTCTTTTATAAACATGTACAAGTTCAACGTCTACCTAATTTCTTTAAATAATAAGAAAATAAGGAATTAACAAAGGATGCATTCAGCTGGCTATATTTGGGATTAAGGACCTATTTACTGCACACGAGAGTTTCATTCTGGAATGACTTTGGTCTCTGGATGAATTTATTTCCGTATCTGATCATTTTCCCGTTGCTGTGTACGTGGTTCATTCCGGGAAGGGTTCTTCCCAACCTAAGCACTGAAGACAGGGCTTAATAATGATTTGAATGTTCCTTGGGCCTCCATCAAAATTTGTTATCGGAGTTTTCGCACTCCAGTTTAAAGCTCGTTTTTTCTCTGTTCCCACCCTAGTGAAAACCAAATGGTTGTCCCAGAAGAAGGGTCGCCCCAGAATGAATTCATCTCGTGTCTTTTATAAACAGACCCTAAGAACAAACAAAAGTCTTAGGATATCACTTTTAACGAGACATGATTAAAATGTAATATCTGATAACTCTTGCTAAACACACAGAATTCAAGATAATTATATTTTGTATTCTAATGGCTCCACATCCCCAATTTATAGACTTGTTGTGACAGTTTTGAGCATTGATATTTTGCATTAAGGTCAATTGGCTGCCCAGCTGTAGCAACCTGGTCTTTGCACAAATATTGCACAGAAATTCACAACCCATCATACATGCACGCCTTTGACGACCATTTTGCCAATCACTTCACGATAACTATCACTTGGAGTGAAACCCTACCTTACAGTTAGCTGTTACTATGGCAACTTAATTATTACAGCCACCTTATTTTGGCCAGGGCAAAAGCTCGTGCAACCAGTTCCTTGTTTAAAAACTTTGTTAATTAACCCTTAAAACCCTAACAGTGACGAAAATAAAATTTTTCTTTACATCATCACTACTTGCTCAGTCATTCAATTGATGAGAATAAAGTAAATGATCACAAAGGATGAGATGTCTTGATATTTAGACAAATTCTCCTTACTAGTTCCATAAGCAACGTACAGAGAATGGTAAGGAGAATACGCAAATTTATGGGCTTAAAGGGTTACACTGATCACTCCAGTAATAAGGCCAGATTTCTGCTGTGCTTTTTCTGGGTTCATACTATCCCTTTTTTTTCATGTGACAGTTCAAATAATGACCAATGTTGCCTCAAGAACAAGAAGTCTTCAAGCAGATGCAGATACCTTTTACTTGATTTTACTAAGCTTACAGGCAGTCCCAATTTGTCAGCACTTTAGATTGTTTCACAGCAGTAACATGAATGCCATCACTTCTCATGTAGATCAAGCCCAAAGTAATCAAGTCACTGTAATTTTATCTTTTGTGTCCGCATGCTCCAGCTTTGAACACAGTTCGTAAAGCTCTTAAGCAATTTTGTTTTGCATTTTTGTATCACTTCTGAATGTTATTCACAGATTTCATTCAATTTTGCTTTTCAGAAGAGTCATCTGAAATAATAACCACGTACTAGACTCTTCAAGACAGTCAGATTGTCAGGTCATGATACTCCAAGCAATGGCTTGCTTTTCTCCCTACAAATGTTCTTGATACTGGCACTTGTTATAACGTGACAACTTTTTACAGTTAAAAGCTCAATTTTTCAAGATCACAATACTATCCTAGGTAATGTTAATACCTTCTTGGAAAATGAGGCCAAGAAGCTATCATATTACAAATAAAGCCTACTGGATGCAGTTTCATCGACAGCTCATTGACACTGCAAAGTTTCAGTAACTTACACTTATTTCTATCTTCACGTAGTTACATTTCATTTTGGAAGTTCACTAGGCTGAATTTTCACTTCCTGATAATGGTTGCACATAAGTAAACTGAAAATAACCTGTTCTGTCACCGTTTTGACCAAACCAAATTCCATTATCATTTTTCTTAAGAACTTTGATGATGTCTCCTTTCTGTGAAAAAGACAGAAGAAATGCATCAGATTAATTTACAGATCCTTTGTACATTACGTATATACTGGCTGGGAGAACTTTGTTGAAATATAAGCAGACAATTACACTTTTTTTTTTAGGTCTGCAGTGTTTATGGATGTGTTTCCTCCGAACTACAATACTTCCCTCCACCTCAGGGAATATTATAGGGAATTGCACCCTGTGGTGGACTATTTAATTTCAGCAAAGTCACACAATTTCACTAGTGATGAATAAATGGAGAAAAATAAAGGCATTTCTGATTAATAAATATTCACAGTAACTTTGGTATGTAAATCTACCTACATATGATGTAAGTTATTAATACTTCTCCAGGAATTACAAACTGCATTGCTTAAATGGAGATTGGGAACCTTTGACTTTCAGAAGATTCCACTTTTGGCAGCCAGCTCCTTCAAGTAGATGGAGAACTCCCCTCATGGCTGCAAATCTTACCCACCCAGCCATAAACTCCCACGTTAGGAAACAAGCACTTGGCCCAATGACAAAGTGGTAAGAGGGGGGAGAGAGAAAGGAGAGATGCCAAGCTACAAACAAACACACAGAGAGCCTCAAGACAGCTAAACACCTGCCAAGTTCAAACAGACTCCACCCTGAGAGCATATCGCATATGGCATCTTGGGGCATGAGCATATATTGTTGTTAACTGAGCCACTAAATTACATTTGACTGCATTAAAAAGGTACTTATTTTTACCTCAAAAGAAAGCTTTGACTCATCATAAGGTAAAACATGTTTTCGTAAAGCAATATACATGGTGTCATCTGAAGGAGCATTATTCTGTAATGTAAAAAATGAAAAGAAACAGTACAATTACTTGCACATACAATGTATAAGTACACTGCTGCAATGAAACACTAAGCCTAACCCCAATAGTAACAAAATTGTTTGACACTTGCTGATCAAATAAAGGGAAAAGATTTGGAGGTTGTGCATAGACAGTTTTGAATACCAGTAAAATGAATTTCTGATAACCATGAATTAATGTTATGTTTTCCCTAGAGGGCTTATGCCAAAAATACTACCAATTAACTAACTCAATGGTAAGTTTCTAACAATCCTCTATAAACTTTGTTACACATCAGAACAAAGATGGATATGCAATCACACATGACTAGTAAATAAAGTGGGATGAAAAATAACCTAAAGCAATGGACATTACTTATGTTGAGTTTGGGGCACTGAACTCTTGGGAAAAAAAGAAGATTGAAAGTGAAAAGCAAAACTGGAAAATGGAATTGAAACATTACCATTCCTGGGTGTGGTCTCACATTAGGAGGGACTGATGTTCTTCTTGAGTTGCTATTTTCAGGAGTTGCTGAAGTAGCTGGCGGCGGCATTGACCTTCTTGAGTCAATTCCCGCCTGATGTGTTGAGACTTGGGGAGGAGATGCCACTGGTGCTTGCTGAATATCAACAAGCTAGAAGAAACAATTTAAGGAATATTAACAGTTTAATAAGGACAAAACTAAATGGGCTGATTATTTAAAAGAAGTTGAAACAGAGTTTAACAAAACCATGGCCTTCCTTGAAATTAAACTGGTCAACCCAAAAGTGAAGGGGTGCGTGGAATAAGGCCCTAAGTGACTCCTGATCTAATGACAAATTCTCCCTTTGTTTTACAAACATACACAAGGAAAATTGGAAGGAGAATTTAGCACTTCATCAGAAGTCACTTTATTCCAGGCACCCCTTCAAGTGTAAGTAAAAAGTACAAACCTTTTTCACATATGGTTCCGGAATGAGACCTTTGTTGCCGTGTTCATCCATGGCAGTCCACCACTTTTCTTCATTTTGTTCCACAACTACTAAAATATCATTCTTTTTGAAGCTGAGGTCTTCGGCATCCTGTAGAACAAGTAAATTATTGTTAGAAATGCCAACAAATACAGACAAATCATTGCTGGCATTTTTCCTTACCCCTACATCAAATTTAAAAAGGTCATACACTGTGTTCCAAGATACGTTAAAATTAACGTGCCACACCCTGCACTGGGATCGCTTGCTAAAATTTTTATCTTTTGTTAGTTTTGACATCTTTTCGAAAATTTCCTGATTGCTTCCACTTGAACTGACCAATTATACACTCGTCAAATGAACTGAGAGATGCACAGTTGCAATATGCCAATCACAGATTGCCAAATCACTGTTGATGCATTCATTTTTCCAAACAAGGAAAGCAAACAAGCAGACAGAAACCAATATTGTTTGAGATAATGGTAGTTTGAGATGTGCAAGTTGTTTGAGACAAAAATGGTTTGAGTTGACAGGAGTTCAAGACAGCTAGTAGTGAAGAACTGTGAAACATCATCCAAGCAAAACGGGTTTTAGTTTGAGATAGCGAGAGATCTGAGATAACCAAGATTGAGAAGTTGGGGATCCACTGTAAAAATTAATTTCTAAGTTATAAGCTTCAATTACACAGGTTGCATGTGAGCGTGATAACCTGTGCCTTACAAAGTTAAATACCAAGCCAAAGAAATCACTCCTAGACTAGGGATCATAAAGTCATAAGATTGTTTTTGTTTCCCAAGAAGTAAATACAGGGTTTTTTTCACTTACCTTTGCTGAGAATGGATACTGTGCTTGTACTTTAAATATCTGCAAGGCATACAAGAAAACTGAGCATGAATAAAATGGAGCAAGTCTCTGTGGCGACAATTAAGGGAGAATTATGGTCATAAGCATTCAGCACTTAAAGTTTTTATCTTACTAAAATTTTTACAAAATCCACAAATACTCCAATAGGTCATAGTCCATGGCACAATAAATCTTTGAACATTTTTGGACAAATTTTGGAGTGTTTTTAAAGAAAAAATGGGGAGAGGGGATGGAAGTTCAAGAAATTATGGGGGGAGAGAAAATTTCAGATTTGAAGGTGATTGAAAGATGGATACCAACAGTCTGCTACAAACCCAAGATACTCCTGTGCCCATTAGCAGAATAACTGGTTGTGTGCATATCCTTTCCCCCTATTTTATTTCACTCTGAAAACAATCCCCTTTTCACAAAAATCCAACTGCAATGCCCCTTAAAATATCAATAACAATTTAATAATAATAATAACAACAATTAATAATAATAATAATAATAATAATAATAATACTGAAATAACTTGTAGAGGAAATACATAGAATGGTACACAAAAACCAACATTTCCAAATTCCATCTGGAATCAGTGGATGAAGAGCCACTCTGTGGAGGTGCCTCTGGAAATTCCAATTTATTTATGTATTTATTTATTTATTTATTTATTTATATATTATTTATTTAATATTTGTAAATATCCACTGTTTCAAGAATGAAGTGGAATTAAAATGCTGGGTTTTGCACCTGAAGACAAACTGGATACTAAGGAAATACACCACGCTTTTCAATTTTGAAGTCACATTTGGACAGTTATGACTGCCGTCATCAGTTCTGAATGAAATGAGCTACAGAAATTGAACTTGAAATTTTAAAAAGGCACTAATGGGGATTGCTAATGAAAATAGTACCATGAACAATAAAGGAAAAGAATACACAATAACGTAAGAGCTATCGGGAGAGTTCTAAATTAACATGTTTGAGCTGGATAACTTTTGTATTCCAAGGAATTACAGGTAGGAGCATATTGCAATTGCACATATTCCCGTGTCAACTGTGCGAGTACCCCATCTTCAATAAGTGTCCCAGTAAGATAGTGGCATAGAGCCTACAGATAAAATTGATGGAGCACTCTGACCTTTTTGTTTTATGCTTTTTGTGTGTGTGTGTGTGTGTGTGTGTGCCTGTTTCTCCTATCTTAGTTTCTGGTACTTTCATTGAGAGTATTGATCCTCCCAGGATGTTTATGACAAGAAAAAAAAAAGTATCCTATCCCTAAAAAGTGCCCTGTTTCCAATAAGCATCCTCCATTTTGCTTCCAAAATCAATAACCACCATAAGCAGTAAAGAGAATCATCACTGTAAATTAGTTTTCTCTTACCGGTTCTACTAAGTTCGTCGAATCCAAGAAGTGATTTTTGTAAAATTCTATGATGCCAGGTAAGTCCTGAAATGTGTTGTCTCCTATTTGATAATGATTTCCTTTGTTGTTGATAATGTAGTGACTTACATTTCTCTCTTTGCCTTTTTCACTGAAACAAAACAATTACACAATCAACTACACTTGTAGTCATTACTTAAGTGTAGTCCAATATTTACAGGTTATCTAGCTGTTTTATTTATGTTGAGTGCCAGGCCCTTAGAATACCCCGTCCCCCCACCCACCTCCACATGCTACCACGCCCAGAAACCACACACCCATTACACTGACATGCAAGTTGTCAAACCTCCCTGTGCAACCACCTCTCCTAAGTGCCTACCTGCCATTAGCAACCACTTTTCTACAATACCAAAAATGTTCTCAGTCAACTCATTATAGTTGGAACCTCTTGTAGGCAAACACTTGTAGTAAGTAAGCAACCGCAGTTACTTTAAGGGGTGATGCTTCAAATTTGTCTTTTCTTTATGACCTCCAGTAAGTGACCACTTGACATCATGTCTCACTGGGTACAAATTGTGGAAACTGGCACTGTACTTCTCAGTGTGACATCTGGTCTCTGCTAGAGTCAAGTGCCTTGAACTGTCAATTTGTCAATACTATAAAAAAGACATTACACTTCATAATGGGTTGTAGGTCAGACTGTGCATGCATTATTGAAAGTATTCCTCTGAAACCAGCTAAACTAAGAAATAAAAATTTTGACTTCTTCCTGTGGTCTGACTTCTCGTAAGGGACCACCTCCCATAAGTGGCTACAAAGGCTTGATTTATTGGGGTGGTCGCTTACGGGAGGTTCAACTATATATATGAAGGAATAAGAAGCTGCAAGGTACAGTGGAACATTTTCAGTTCTAAACAATGCAATGTATGTGATATATAAACAGAACAGGTGGCAGAACATATGTGTACTTAATCTCTACCTGAAGGAGAATAAAAAAGCTTGTATAGCAGATGCAACACGGAACGAGGTCACAAATTCTGTATATTACTTCTGACACAAATGTAGTGGACACCAAAATTTGGTCCTAAGTGGTCAGGTTATCTGTACACACCAACAGATGTAAAAAATACAACAAGATCGAAAAACATCTTGCTAACTTACAATATAAGTGTAAGCAAGAAGGCAACAAACAGAGAAATAAGCCTTGAGAAATATGGGTCTGTCCATTTTACAAAATTATTTACCACAAAAATTGATGAAATTATGACATATTCAAGATATGTGGGTATGGCCTTGTCTCCTGTACTTCATCCTACTAGATCCCCGGCATAAGTAATCAATGAAAATTGATCATCGGATCGCTAATCAATGTATCGATATCAATCAATGAAATTAGTTTAACTAATATTGATTAACATTGGCAATCAATGATAAATCAATAATCACACAAAACTGCTCACTTAATTAGATCAAACATCATCAATTACCATCAACTACAATCGATTTTGTTGATTGACATAGAGTTGACAGAAAGTTTCTCCAACTGAGTTGTCATGATAATTGACAGGTGAGAAAGGAGTTCGTATCTGTTTATTCTTCAAGTGTGAGTGCCTCAAGCATGACCAAGAACAAGCTGGCCAACCGTTTCATCTGCGCATCCCCATTTCTAATCATTTCAACAAACGACACAGCTTTCATTTATTGCTAATTAACACTATCTATTGTCTATTGATGTTGTGTGGAAGATGTATTTCTACCAAGCTTTTTTCCTGCTTCGTTACTGCATTAATATGAAGAAAGGATCAGGTCAATGTTCAGTGGAGACCGTAACAAGTGTCTCATGGTTTGTATTATTTGATTAAAATAACAAGCAAGGACAACCAATGCAACTGATGACAATCAATAAAAATCAACGATATACGGATGTTAGTCTATTTCAATTATGATCATCGATTACTAACCAATGAAAAATCACACAAATGTCGGCCATCGATTACTCATCGATTGATTACCGATATTAGTCCAGTAATTAATTTCGATTACTATCGATTAACATCAGTTTTCATAAATTATTGGTTTTATCATTTAAAGGGAAGGGTTCATGGTTTAGCACATGCTTATGAATCTGTTTTTTTTGCCTGTGCACGCTGTAGTGAGTAAGCAAGCAATATTATTTCATAACATTATTAAAGAACCAATCAGAAGCAAGTAGATTGCTAAGGTGTGATATTTTCTTGCCAAAGTTTCGCCTTTAATGATTTCTCAGCTATCTGCACACTCCCCTGGCAGCCATTTGACCAAAGCGTGTGCAAATAGCGGTAAATTCATCAACCATGGAATAAAACCTTCAGGTCAACAATTAATTCAACCTTGGCAGTGTTGGTGTAATCCACTGATATTTCCTGCAAATTTAGTCCTCCAGCGTTCTACTTGGACTTACTATAGTATGTGATCGCTGAGATACACGCCAGTGGGTTAAAAACCAATAGAATTACTAATAAATCGGGAAAAAGTAATATGATTAATGCACATGCGCCAAGCCGTGATCCTGTACCTTTAATTACACTGGGTGGATAGGACAAAGTCAGGGATGCTAAAGAACCCACATCAGTCATCATGAGATCACAAATGGCCATATAACTGCTGCTTCTGGCTTCACACCTTAGTTGGTGTAAAGCACATTTGAACATGTATGTAGAAAATGACACAAATAAATTGAACCATTTCCTTCAACATGTGTATAAACATGTAAGTATTTATTTGTACTATATATAAGTGTGACATTTAATGACCACATAAAACGACAACGGAAGAATTAATAAAAAATATTAGGAAAACACATAGCTATGTCATCATTGCCAATGTCATCAAATTACTTCCTCTTTCAAAATTTTAAGCCTGCAACTTCTTCTTAGCTGGTAGATATTTGTTACGTTTAGAACATGGAATGATATTCTCTCTCGTTCAACAAAAGGTTTCCCATACGAATGCGGATTGTACACAAAAAAGTTTTTAAACGAATTGATAACAAACTCTCATGTGTTAACAAATAAACTTGCACTTTCAATTGACTATTTCCTATCACGTAATTCGTTCCAACACGCATTTACACGCATAACTTCGAATAACTTAAACATTTTTCGGTCGATCTTTAGCATTTATCTCAAGGTCACGTTTATTGAAGAAAAGAAGATTCTTTAAACAATTCTGTATCCAGTTATTGTACAAATTAATTCATGACAGAAACCAGAAACCAAACAGTTTGGTTTCGATTCACATAGCAATGTAGTAGCATTCAAGACACCGGTTTAGCAACGTGTGTAGCCTAGATCATGATGTCTTGTCGTTTTTGGAGCTCTCGATAAAAATTTAGCTGTTAAACTTTCTCCAGATGATTGAAGACTCTGATCTCGTTGATATATTTTTACTACACCAAAAGACAATCATTTAAGGTATTTTATCAATCCAAAGCTAGAGTAAAACCTTTTAACAAAACGAACATGAAATATAAGTTTAAGAGATTGCCTGTCAGCTAATATTTGGCAAACGTTGAAATGGCCTGCCTTGCAATCAGAGCTTAAAATCTTTTTAACTATGACAGGGAAATCAACTCCCTTATGAATACTCGAAAAACACTGTCACGTTACCTCACGGAAAGAACAAAATCGCCAGGAATCGATCTACTGTCGCGAATGAGATATGTACCAGGTCTCCTTCCAGACAAGTATAATTCGGACTTCTCTCGAGTTATGCACCCAAGGTAACAACTGAAACAACAAGGAGACAGTTCATTAGCAGCGTCAACCACATTTTGATTGAAAGAGTTCATTGCTTACCTGAGCTGACTGGGGTTTGAACGACTCATGTTGATCTGAGCACACAACAATCGTTCAAACTAAAACACAAATTGTAAATGTTCTCCTTCAAGCAACTTTCAAGCTAAAACATCTCCGTTAAATAGATATCCCAAGCGCATTTTCTTCTAAATGAAATATCGCTGTAATGTTGTTATTACGTCTGTAGCATCAAAACAGCCGCGATAAACAGCGATCAAAGATTCACCAGTCGAAAGATGCTGATCAAATCGAACACAAGATCCGGAAACACTCGGTGAGAGAAAAGGGGAGGGCTTGCGTCGAAGGGAAGGGTCATTAGTCACCAGGCTTTGCCGCTTTTAACCACGTGATCTTCAATTCAACATGGCGGACGAAGGTGAAAGAAATCGTCTTGTGGCCGAATTTTCCGGAGTTACTGATGTTGATGCAGAACGGGCTCAGTTTTATTTGGAGTCTGCCGGTTGGGATCTGCATGTAAGTTTTGTGTTTTGATTTCTTTGAATCATCGCAACATTGCATATGCTTTATGTTTATTATGAGCTTTGATATCACTTCCTCTTTCGCTCTGTGCGCGCAGCCTTAATTGTCAAGTTTGTTTGGGTTTTTTCATTGAAGCTTGCCATCAGTAGCTTTTATGATACAATGGGAGAAGGCGAGGACAGCTTTTTAATGAGGAATGAACCTCCTGAAGAAGAAGAACAGGTATCTTGTGAAGAAAACTATGAATGTAAATAATCTTTTAATTTATTGAATTGACACTGCTGACAGTTAATGAAAGGAGTGCCAGATGCTTTAATCTCAATAAAATCTGCCTAACACGGAAATGTAAAAGGTTAAATTTAAATGTTCTTTTTTCTAATAAGTCAGGTAGATGTAACATGTTAAAAACACACACACACTTAGACCAACAGGGACTGTGCAAGGGGTGGGCTGAGGGGGCTTTAGCCCCCCCCCCCCCCCCACTTTTTGGTACCATTAAAAAAATAAATGTTAAGTTGAAAAATTCATTAGTTGTCAGTTTTCCCCGGTTAAATCTAACTTTCACATAGACTAAACAGCAACAGAATGCTCTTTATCATAACATGATTTTCTTTCTTCATTTCACTTTTGTAAACAACAGCCAAGCACTAGACCAAGAGGAAATGTTCAAGGTCAGACAGGGTAAGTTACAACAGAATTTAAAAGTTTGTCTTTCTGTCTCATCCTCCTTCCACTCCCCTTCCCCTCCCTACCAGGGAATTATGCATCAGTCAATTCCAGTGGTGTCCATCCCCCCCCCCTCAGGCATTTGTGGGGCATTTTTCTTCATTGTCCATCCAGGGGCCGGGCATTAGTCTACCCCGGGGCATTTGACAGTCTTGTGATTTTCACGTCACAGTACTGACACTTCCTTTCAGTGATACGTTTGTCGGGCAAGGACGATAAATTTGTGATTAACTTTGTCTAAAGAGGACAAAATGAGATGGCAGATCCACAGAACTAATGATCACTGAAGCAATACACAGAAATAAGACTTATTTCAGACTTAGTTTGGCCTGATTTAGCTTTGTTTAGAATGGAGAGCTCGAAAACTAAGAAATCAGCTAATTTTTTTACCTGTACCGCGGGGCATTTGAACAGCTTGTTTGTCCCCGCCGTAGGGCATTTGCCAGTTTGTTTTCAAAAAATGCTAATGCCCGGGGGTCGGCCCGGGGGGGGAGGGGGATGGGCACTGCTGGAAATGACTGATGCATTAGTTAGTCATTCCTCAAGGTAGAATTAACTGTGGTAAAACTTAATATACTGAGCTTATTAACGCTTTAAATTGCCACTGAGACGAAAATTCGTAGGTCTATTTCGGCCAAATTCTGTCACAGAATATCGCGTTGTGTCTTTATTTACCCAGAAAACTGAAGAAGAAACCGTCCATCCTAATATTTTTTACCTCCAAAGTTGCGTAAAATGTGTCCGCCATTACTGAAAATGTGTTCCTGGGTGATTGCGCAATTTAATAGCTTGTGACGTCAGAGGCTCACCTCAGTAGCGTTTCCTTGTGTTTTGACTCAAGATGCCTACCGTCGACTGCGAGACCTCCGTAGAGTATTTCTACAATTCGAAACAGTCTTTAGCTTCCGAAGCATCAGAGGATTCATTTCATTCGACAAATGAAGAATTTTTCTTACCGTACAATGTAAGAACTGATGTCAGGAGATTTCAGCTCATAACAAACTTGTAAACAAACTGTTCAAAGTTGTTTTTCTCGCCATGCTGGCGGGAGTTCAAAATATGCGCAAAATAATGTTTACAGTGATTACAGTTCAGGCACAAGTTGCTCAAAGAGCGGATAACTCTCATCCAACGGATAAATCGCTGTGCAGCTATTCGAAAATTGATGTTTTAAGTTTGGAAATTTAGACAAAACACCTATAAAAAATCTAGAATTTGATGCCCGCGAATTCTCAAGCATCGTGGATTGATTCTATTGTTCGCTTCGTTGGAGAAATAAAAGAAGCTATATTTTGTTTGCCTTTGTTTATATTTATATTGTGGGGAGATTTTTGGCCATTCTTAGCATAGCATGGGAAAAATTCTTGAAGAGCCGTAATGCTGTAGTCATGTGGCAGTCAGCTGATGGAAGCCTATCGTGTCAATCATAGTACAGTGGTCGCTTGCATAGAAACACAAGTGCTTGGGTTTCTAAATATTTTGAACAGTTTTTGTAGAATTCTTAACTTGAGTCGAAAACAGTGAAATAAACCTAGACCTTTTTTTTAAGAACTGGAGGCCTTGTGTGACCGGAATCTAAATATTTGTCGTGCAAATCAAAGCCACAAGGAAAATTTTCTGCTGCTCAACAACAACATGCGGACTGCCAAAGAAACGAAGCTTTCGCTTGCTTTATTCATTGCGTAAAAATAATAGCTTGATATCTAATCATTTTTCTTGGTAGTTCATTTACTAAGATTGCCATGACAGTTAAAAGAAATAACAGAAATAAGCAATACAAACTATTGGCTTAATCGCGGCTGTCCTGCATTCGCCCAGGATGCATTTTATGAGGACTACGCCGAAGATCTTCACCCTAGCAGACGGCAGAACTGAAAGGGTTTTCCACAAGAAAAATAAACTTTAAAATACGTTAAAAGGAAATAAGTTTTGCTCAATGGTGGATGTGTTGAAAAAGAAAGAAACTATGACTTCAACTGCGTTAAGATTAGGGACCTTTCATCTCGTTTTTTCCTGATCTTTTTTTCCATATACTTGGAATGGACAATGGAATAATCGACCTCTGGGATCCTTCGACATGAACAGCCCTCTGGAAACACTCGTCCGTGAAGTGATCAGAACAGCCGACAAAAACACCTCTCGGGATGAAATTCAGTTGCACTGTGTGTGATTACAAAAATGATTCATTTTTCCATTGCGGGTCCGTGCGCAAGGCTTTGATGAAGTGAAATACCAGCTCGGTGGTTGGATTTATTGTTGTAGCATTGTACAACACAAGTAATACCCTTTATAACTGCTGCAGCAATGAAAATTTCAAGGCCATACAGCAAACACTTGGCAGGAAATCTTCCCTCCACGACAGTTAAATTTCTCGCGGCAAGTAAACGTATGAAGGTATAAGGTTTGAGGTGAGCCTCTAACGTCACTTCTGCTAATTCGCAAGCCAGCTTCCGGAACAAGAGCCAGTAATGGCGGCCGTAAAATCTCGACAAAAACTGTCCGAAAAAAGCGACTTCCAGTCGTCATAATGAGTTGAAATTTGGCATGGTGACTAACAACCACAGGCTATTTTTGAAAATGCAAAAATATGGAATACCAAAATTCTGGTCCCAGTGGCACTTTAAGCCCGGCATCATTATTCAAATTCTCCTCATTGGTCTCCATACATTTCACTGACTACTAATTGGGAGAACTTGTTAAGACATCAAAACAATTCATCTTTGGTGATTGTTTCCCTAATTCTCATGACCTTTATGATTGTGTTATATTGCACTGATATGATGAGGAGAAATTTGATGCTGATCACTATTGGGCCTTAGGGTTAACCTTTTTTAGGGAAATTACCTTATTATAGGAAATTAACGCTTTTGTTAATTAAAGTATATGAAATTAATGGAACTTATATTGATGGGAATTGAAGGGTAAATTCCCCGCAATAAAGAATGTTAACATGAAAGAGGGGGTAAAATTTTGAAATGAGGGAAACTAATGCAATTAACACATAAAAATACAGTCTGTCTGTGCATGTGGTCACAACTGGAACAAATTTATTTCATGACTAAATTCACAAAATCAAACAAAACAGATCCACAGGCTGTGAGGCAGTTTCTTTACTGACAATGTGCGTTAAGATTCAAATACAGTACACGGAAAAAGAAAAGCTGTTGTTTTCTAGATGTCAAGAATGTCTGGACTGGATCCAGAATTTGGGATTAAAATGATGGAAATTAAGGTTGTGGAAATTAATGCTCCACTTAATTGGCAACGTGGAAATTAACACTGACAAAGCGACTTAAATTAATGCTAATTTTTACAATTTGAGTTAATTTCCTATAATAAGGTAGTGATTACCGGTATATACAACGTATTTGTGTCATTTGAACCTCGCTTTTAGACGGAACATTGCATCCCTGGCAAGCATGCGGACAGAAGAGAACAGTGACAGTGAAGAGGAAGAGGGGCAGGCATTTTATGCTGGTGGCTCAGAAAGAAGGTATACACCTAGCCCTACTACTGCATTTATACAACTGACAATAAACCCTTTTACTCCCAAGAGTGCCTAAAATCAAAATTCAAGACAAATCTCAAATTTCTTTATGTAAAATACTTAAATATAAATAGTACCATGTGAACGTACTGCTGACAAGGGTTCCTTTGAATGGTCACACCATAGGATTTCATCCACAGACTCAGGAGTTAGAATCAACTCAATGTCTCCATAGCTGACTCTGGGAGTGAAAGGGTTAAAACTCCATGTGCCAATAAAAGCTTTGTATGATTGAGTAGAGCTATAGATGCCTCCCTTCATTCAAGGAATATTTAATTTGTTGAAAAATTTTTTCACTAAATACACACTGCTCTCCACAGAAATTTACTATCTTTGTCTATAACACCACATGCGATGCCCTCCACAGTAGTGACTCTTGCAGTACACAGGATATTTATCAACTGTAAACCCAGTGAAAATGACTTACAGTGGCTCACCAAACGATTCCCTGTAACCAGGGTTCGTACGGATCCTGGAAATCCTGGAAAGTCCTGGAATTTTATTCTGGCATTTTCCAGGACTGGAAAGTCTTCCAGGACTTTCCAGGTCCTGGAAAGTCCTGGAAATTTTTGAACTCTTGTAATTAAGTTTTCTTTTAAACAATTTCCTGCAGTACCATTTTTGGATTTCTATTTGTAAGGGATTATTGCTTCAACTATTGTGCGTTTAGGAGTCCTGGAAAAATCTATCCGAGTCCTGAAAAAGTCATGGAAAAGTCCTGGAGAATTGTTTCTGAAAAAGGGTATGAGCCCTGTGTAACTCAGTGGCCACAGCATGTGACTGGTTTACAAAAAGTCATGGGTTTGATTTCCATCAGGACCCAGATTTTTGTGGTCCCAAGCTAACGACATGCTGAATATAGTGCTCATTGATTAAAATAATGAAATGGGCTGCATTTTCAAAGTTTATTACTTAATGTGTGTACTTGCTAGTCATCACCCATTAAAACAAACACCATTGTAGGGTTAAAAGAGTAGTACTTTAAATGCATGACTTGTGTGTTATTTTTATTGTCATGACTGTGTCAGTGGCCCAAATCTTTCGACTTTGGTGGAATCTAAATCAGAAGAAAACTCTGAAATTGACATTGTGATAAGCAGTGTTCAATCTAGGCCACGTCTTTGTGTCATTGATGTGGTAAATTATATCCTGACGCAAAATGAAATTCTCATGGTGTCATACTGACGGAAAAAAAAGAAAACAAGTTACCTCACATAGAAGTTCTTACAAAGTAGCAGGCATTTGGCAATAAACAAAAGTAAAAACGCGAGCTTAGGAATACTTTTTGTGTCAGCCGTTCCACACAATTCCGAGAGAGACTAGAGCCCCCATTTCGACGTTTTGCAAGCGTTGCTTGAGCCATCGATGTTTTTCATGGTTCGGTTGTTCTTCTTTGTAAAATTAAGATGAAACAACAACAAAAGCTAACATTCTTTATTGAAAAGAGAATAGCCATTGAACCTCCTGAGAACGATGAAGAAGGACCAGAGAAGGATGGTGAAAGATCCGATGAGAGTTTGATAAGTATCACTACAAGTCAACTTCACAAGCCAACAGCTTCAGTAACTACCACAACTGTTCATGACCCAGACCATTTTTTAAATTACCCAATTTAAAATGACATGTGGGACATATGACCCACTTTGACTAATTTCTAGATTAAACACTGGATGAGAGTAAGTTACCTTCAAACATTTATTATTTTTATCACTTTTTTTTTTCACTTGCTAGTGGACAGCAAATTCTTGGTCCTCCTCGAAAGAAACAGACTTCCGATGACATGACTCAAAGTATCTTTGATGAAGCAAAAAGGTAACAAAACTTTCCCCAGCAAGGAATATTTTAGTGTGTTTGATATTGGAGACATAGATGTAACATAAATTGCTACTGGATAGTCTTCCTAGATGAAAATTTTACACAACCAGACATTCCAGTGTAAAACAGATAGCATTTCCTGCATTTATTGAATTCAAATAAAAACATGGACAAGCTAGAATGAATTTATTACTTGAGTTCATGTAGTCCATGACATGCTGATCTTAAAAAAGGACTTCATTGGTATCTTTTTTTCATAGACATGGAGCTGAAGTGGTTGCTGATGAAGACATTGCTGGACCCTCTGTAAAACCACGCCCTGCTTTCGAGGGTGCAGGTAGAGCCAATATCAGAAAATAATTTTATTTGCCGCATGACATCAAGGTCCTAATTGCTTCAACTTGGTCAATACTTGTGCTGTCAGTTCTGATTATCAGGCCTCTTTTTTTTAATCTTTGAAAGCCATTATTAGTTACTTCTTTAAGGAGAAAGCCCAAACTCATGAGCCTCCTGGTTTCTCATTTATTCTTCCTGACCATGACTATATTTTTTTAAAATTAACGAAAAAATTGCTTTAGACAGATATTGCTTGTTATTGACCATTTGTCTTTCTACTTTGTAATTAATTGTGGCAAAAAATTAATAAATTTAAGATAAATGTAAAGGAAAATTTAGTGTTGTAAGGGCAGCAAATAACAGCCAGACATCAATCAATTACAGACCAAAATTTACCCACATCTGGCAAAAACCTAACTTTGGATGCAAAATAATGTTCATAAATGATGTAATTACCGGTGATTTTCATTTTGTAGAAAATGAAAAACTATGTTGAGAACAATGTTTTGTCCAACTACGATGGTGATTTAATCAGATATACAGGTGTATGTCCTTTCAAATAAAGAAAACGTACAGGAATTAATGGAAAGTGCTCTCATTGGTTGTCGGATATCATGTGCAGCCTTGGTTGTTGGAGAAGAGCTCATATTTCCCCTTTAACTGTACAGGATATCGCCTTGGTGACACAGCAGGAGGAGGGTCGCAGCCTCTTCCCGAGACAGTACCAAACAGAAATAGCAGCACTCAACAAGAAAAAGTAAGCCTGTATACCCTGGTTGCGTTTCTTTTCTGAAGTTGAATTCACTGGTTGTTGCTTTTGTGTCACTGAGGAAAATTTATCAGAATAACAAAATAAGCAAATGATGTCCAACAACTTGTCACATTTTTAGTCAAATTCATCACTGACACCTTTTTTTTTCCTGAGCTCTTAAATTATTGTACCTCGTTGCTTAGTTAACTGTTGAAGGAAAGGGACAAGCTACTTGCCAGAAGTAACCTGGTATGAACTCAAGGGGGGGGGGGGGGGGGGTCCCTGAAAATTTGCCCTTGGTAGCCCAAAGGGCACCTTTTACCTAACATTACCTAAGGCTCCCAAGGGATCATTCAAGTCAACCCCAGGAGAATATTTTAAACCAAGATTTTAACCACTAACAATTCCTTTCCAAGCCTATACACCATCATAGTACAAGATTTGAAAAGGAAGGAGCCTTAAAGATTAAGTTTCAAAAAATATTTTACCGGTAACTGTTTTCTAACCTGGTGTGCATTGCTTCTTCTTTTGATAAGTCACACTGTATCTTGTAAACAAAAAAGTTTCTAAGCATGAAACTTTGCTAGAAGTTAACTATTTCTTATCTTACAGATATGTTAAAATAACGGCTTTGTAGAATGATTTGTTCATATTTTTAGAAATGGCTTTTTGGGGCCAAAATGTTTTTGGGACTTTTGAGAAACGTGTCCCTGGCTCTTTCCAGCTCTAGACCAATACAGTACTAAACATGTGTGCCCCAGGTGACTTTTCAAACGTACTCTTGTGTGGTGCTTCCATGTATTTAGGGAAATCACAGGACACCCAAGCATAACATTTGAATATTATTAAAAATGGCGTTTCAAAATATAGGACTTTGTATGGGATTTCGAAGCGAACATTTTGAGCAATACATAACAGCAAACTAACTGAGTAAAGTTCATGAAACATTACATGGTGTTGTTTGTTATCCTTACAACGCATTTTGAGCAATTTTAGATCCATTTACCTTACTGTGTATTAGTACATGTATAATACATTGCCAAGGAAGGAGTCATTTGGCCCGATTTAGCCACTATCACCGCTCGACACGTTTCGGAGTTCGCTCGAATTTACCCACAAATATAGTTCAGGCTCCCATTCTGACTTAGCGACGTGACAAAAGGAAGACATACAAGTGGTTTTCTCAAAACCAATTGCACATACCTCGTGTCCCAAAAGAATTATCCACTGCACAAAATCGTAATGGCATCTCAAAATAGGCCGCTATGGATCCGTGAGGATCCCGATAGCCCCATTTGACCGTGGTCGGCACTGGTCGTGTTACAATTGTAGTAACTATGACCCGGTACGGACACAAAATTGTCGCTCCAACGTAGTCTGGTTCACGTGAGAAAATCGCTGCATGTTACAAGCGGATAGCAAAAATAAATCATTCCCATTTCTGAATTTATATCCATTTTCAGGGTGTAAATTTTCTTGTTTTTTTAATAAGTAAGTTACCTGACCGGCTTCATGCAAATATAGAAATAGATATTGTATATACAATTATAACAATTTTAAAATAAAACATTTTCACACGCGTGAGGATATGAATTTAAATGAATTTGCCGACTTCGGTTCGAAAAAATATACCTGGTATATAAAACCTATCGAGGATTCCAAAAAATTGAACACATTCAATTCACGCAGAGTACGTATTTAAAATTAACGCAGTAGACTGACCTGTATTACAAACGTTTTGTACACCAACGCAAATATGTTCAATTTACCACGCATGAATAGAAACATAGGAGGAAGGAGAAACACGGTTCACTTTCTCTTTTTCTTGACTCGTTTTCAGTTTCTAACGGCCAAGACCGTTTTAATTTCTTTCGACAACTTAATTCTCTCCATAAGGTGATGGAGTCCCGCGCAGCGATTCCACCTTTCTCGCACGAACCAGACTACGTTGGAGCGACAATTTTGTGTCCGTACCGGGTCATAGTTACTACAATTGTAACACGACCAAAACGAGCGTGGCCCTCCCCATAAGGGCATGATTTGACTGGTGTCCAGTGCCAACCGCGGTCAAACGGGGCTATCGGGATCCTCACGGATCCATGGCGGCCTATTTTGAGATGCTATTATGATTTTGTGCAGTGGATAATTCTTTTGGGACACGAGGTATGTGCAATAGGTTGTGAGAAAATCACTTGTATGTCTTCCTTTTGTCACGTCGCTAAGTCAGAATGGGAGCCTGAACTATATTTGTGGGTAAATTCGAGCGAATTCCGAAACGTGTCGAGCGGTGATAGTGGCTAAATCGGGCCAAATGACTCCTTCCTGGTCAATGTATTATACACGTACTAACACAGTTAAGTAAATGGACCTAAAATTGCCCAAAATGCTTTGTAAGGATAGCAAACAACACCATGTAATTTTTCATGAACTTAATCCAGTTAGTTCGTTGTTATGTATTGCTCAAAATGTTCGCTTCGAAATCCCATACAAAGACTTATATTTTGAAATGCCATTTTTAATGATATTCAAATATTATGCTTGGGCTTCCTATGGGGAAATGTGTGTGTTCAAGACATGCAATTGTGCATCAACAGAAGCTGTAGTTGTATGTGTACTATCTTGTCCATATTATACAATGTAGGAGGAGTTGAAACACTTCTGGGCAATTCACAATTCAGAAACCGGAAACAAAATACAGTAAATGCTCAGCAGCATTGCAGGGCACTCGAACACTTGGATTGTTAGCTGATTTGATCAATCTTCACCTTGTCTTAACATTTGTGCCCTACCTTTTTCTTATTTTTCAGACAGAAGTTGCAATTAAGTTCTGGTCAAATGGCTTCTCTGTGGATGATGGTCCCCTGAGATCTTTCGATGATCCGGAAAATGAACAATTCGTGAACGCCATTAAACGAGGGTATGGTCATAAATTATTCAACAAACCTATTTATACTTACTTTTTTAGTGCCTATAACCGCTTCTTAATGTATGACCTATAAATTTAGTCCTGAGTCAGAAGAGAATGGGGGTTGATGAGAATTCAAACCCACACTCCTGTTTGGCCTGAAACTCTCAAGCACTCTCGGAGACTATTGTGCCCTCTCAAGGAGGTTGAATCTGCTTGAATTTGCATTAAAACAGACAAAAGTTCAAAACTCTCGCTCTAATTTGGCTTTTGCATGTAACTCTCGTGAACTCTCATTGACTCTCAAAGAGTATGAACCCTCATCAACTCTTGATAACTTTTATTCTTGTTTCCTCTTGTGTTGTTGTTTCTCTTGTGATGTCTTCTCGGGCAATGCACCTCACCTGAACTGAATAAAATTAATCGTCAGAGCTGGTGGAGTTGTGCATTATAAACTAAAATTACAATTCAAAAGACGATAAAAACACTAGCCTGTCTCTCCCCAGGCCCCACTCGTTTTCGCGCTCGTTTTCTCAATTCACGCTTTCCCCACTTTCTCAGAGACTGGAACAGGCTACAGAAACACTAAAATATATTTACAATCCTTAAATCAATATAGGGCTAAATGACAATGAGTCATTGAGTCCCTCAGAGATGACAAGAGTTGAAACTCTCACTCCCATACACTCTCGTGCACCCTTCTAGCCAATTGCCTGTGTAACATTTGAAGTTAATATAATGTGTTCTGACTCTTTCATCAGGGAAATTCCACAAGAGTTGCTAAGATTGTCACGCAGAGGGGAGGTTCATGTGAATATGGAGGACCACAGACACGAAGATTACGCCCCTCCACCCAAACCCAAGCTCCAGGCGTTCTCCGGTGCAGGGCATAAATTAGGAAGGTTAGACGTCCAGATTGCTCATGTTGAAAATTGCTTAATAATTAATGCATTGACACCTGAAACCCTTAAACCGGCGTTGCTACTTGTTCGGCATGTGACATCATCACTTTTTACATCGAGAGATAACTTTGGTGAAAAACGTATGCAAGATGAAGAAATCTTTCGAAGCGTGCCCAAGTAAGAACGATTCCGTAAAATGAGACAATTCAATTTCACAATTCACTTAACTTTGATGATGACTTCCACTCAGGTTATTGAAACGTCAGGGACCGCGTGAGGGGTAGGCTGAGGGGGCCTTAGCCCCCCCCCCCCCCCCCCCACTTTTTGGCGCAATAAAAAAATCATTTAGAAGTCGGAAAATTCATCAGTGGTTAGTTTCAGGGTTAACCAGGACTTAGTTTTCCCCAGTTAGATCTAATTTTCATATTGGCCAAACAAAAATGGAATAGAAACGGAATACTCTACAAGAGTTCAAATCGCCTTGCATTCGTTTGGCTTCGGATTAGCTGAAACTCAGGTGCGCTCTTGGGGACTCTATCTTGAAGAGTTTGAACCTGTTCAGATTTTAACTACAATCGACGGAAGTTGAAACTCTCGTTGTCGTTTGGCCTCTAACTCTAGTGAACTCTCATTGACCGCCTTTCTGCTCCTAAAGAGTTCGAACTTTTGTCAACTCTCATTCTTCTCTGGCCCGGGCATTACAAACTATAGTCTGTCTCCAGATAGGTTTATCGGCAACAGCATGCTTAGATATTTGCTGAAAATCAACGTTACCTCTTTAAGCCTTTCTATGTGTGTAAACTTTGCAACTAGGATAACTGCCGAAATATCTCTTTCTCTTTTAACGATGACAAAATGAAGGCATTCAGCAGTCAGAACATATCGACAGACTGACTTCGGTAAATTATATATTTCATGACACTCAGCTCAGTTTTCTCAGTTGGCCTTATTCTGTAATGATAACAGGTTTGCTTGCACAAGTTTTAAGAAAAATTTTTTTAAGTTTGAGATCCCAAATGGGAACAAGTCGGATAAGTCTTAAAATGTGTATAGTGATGGCAGAAGAGGATCAGGCACATTATTTTGGAAATATCCTGGCTATTCCTATTCCGATTTAGGAATAACAGAATATCCAGAATACCGATCGACTCCCTAAGGGCCTGTTTACAAGGAGGGAGGGTTACCCCAGCAAGTCGGTTAACCCTAGCAGGAGGGTCAAAGATAGCCCGGGTTTACAAGCAAAATTTCACAGGTGGGTAACCCTACCACCCGGGACAACTAAATGCGCTTGGTACCGGCCACGGTTACCAAGGGTCTGGAAACAAGTAGCAAGTTTAACCCGGGTAGGCGGGTTAACCCTACCTGGAGTGTTTACAAGGAAAAAGTTAACCCGCCTGCCGGGGTAACCCTAGCACGCAGATAGGGTAACCCGCCTACCCGGGTAGCCCTAGCTGCCTTGTAAACACGACAAAGAAAACGAGGAAATGTGTGAGTGCTAGGGTAACCCGCTTGGTAGGGTAACGCTCCCTCCTTGTAAACAGGCCTTAAGAGAACACAATTTTTCGTATTCTTAGTAAACCTAACCATTCCGACCACATTCCGTACATTTTGTTATCGTGGATACATTACTGAGCGAAAGGAATTATCTCCAAACTAAGAAAACAGTAACTGTATATTGTCCTCTATTCCGAATTAGGCCACTAAAACGTGTTCTAAGTATCGACATTATTAATCACTGGTACGTTGAAGAGTTTGATACCCTTAGCATAGCTTTGATCCGTTACATGTTGGTCTGTATGATGGGTATAAACCAGGATACCTCCTTAGTAAACTGACAATTTTTAACTCACTTGGCCGTCCTAGATGCATTGTCCATTGTCACTTAGCACAAAATTTTTGCGTGAGGCTATCACCCACCCCCCCCCCCACCGTCCCTCCTTCACCCTAAAGTTAGCCCCCCCCCCCCCACTTCAAAATAGGCCGCACAGTCCCTGAACGTCAGTCAATGTCATCAAAAACAGTCCTTCTCAGGACTACGCTCACCTGGACGATCATTCTTTACCGACTTACCACACACTTGTTTTGTTATGGAACAAATTGGTAAAAAGCCATCTTGTTCTAAAGCTAACTTCTCCCCATATGAATCATAGAGAATGTATGACGAGCAGTAAAGAGAATTTTGATATTGATACCGATTCTTTGGTGTTCTTCTTTAGTCCAGCTCCTGAGGTGAAGTTCAGTCGGGCACCAGAACAAGTTTCAGCCTCGGCCAGCAGCAGCCGAGTGGCAGCACCAAGTCCTGTTGACGAGTCACAACCCGTCACCAGTATACAGATCAGACTAGCAGACGGAACACGGTATGTGAACTGGTGCTCGCGAGAGCTTGTCTGTTTCCTTTGAGCGTTTACCGTTTGTAAGAAAAAAACCGGTTGTTCCGAAGGAAAAACAAATGGAACGGTTCATCCCAACGGAATGTTTCCGGAAAAAAAAGGTAATACCTTCCGAGACATAACCTTTTCTTCGCTTTTACCGGAACGACCGGAATTTTCAGTACCATTTGTTCGCATTATTGTTGCCAGTAGTGCAAGCAGATCTTCCAGTTCGGCCGCCATCTTTGTTTTCACCCAGGCCCTCTCAACATTCGGTAAAAATGCCAAATGGTACAGCTCATTCCCGTTCCATTTCCTTTGGTGAGAAAAGTCCAGTACCTTTGTCGGAAAATTCTAACCGAAAATTCCATTCAAATGGTAAGCGCTCTGTTTGACATTCAAAACCGGAATTTTCGGTTAGAAATTGAAATGGTACAACTCATTCCATTGGAAAGTTTCCAGATTAGATGGATATCGTTAGACGTGTTCCTCTTTTTTCCATTCAAACCAGAATGACTGGAAAATTCCTGTACCATTTGTCAAAGCCATGCTCCCCCCGGTCCGTTTTCGCGCGCGTTGACGGAAAAACCCGTACCACTGGGAGCGTTCCATTCCAAACGGTTTTTTTTGTTCAAATTGTAAGCGCGCTCTTTTGACAACTGTTTCGCAGCTTTTTGTTGATTTTCCAAAGCTCTCAAGCAGCCAATCGCAAACTCATCACCTGCGCTTGCAATTTCTAGTCACGTGGCTACTCTGACTTCTCCGCTTCACAAAATGAGGTTCCTTCACGCGACAAACCTAGCTTGTATTGCCAACTCCAAACGTTCTTCACATGATGACAAACCCTCTCAAACATGAAATTCGAACTTGCGTAACCAGTTTGGTGGCAATTGTCTCCATATCGTTCAGGTGATGTGTACAGCGCGCGAAGTTTGCTTAGTAAAAGGTAAATAAGACGTGTTTGAGAAGGGTCCACACGTCAAATGTGAGAATGCAGCGCAAAAAAGTTGTTGAAAGAGTTGGCAAGAAAAGAGACTGCTTCTATTTCTTGCCAGTAGTTTGCCAACTGTCGTTGCAATGTTTACACACCAACTTGATTTCCAACACTAGTGTGCAAAATCAAGTTTGTCGCGTTAAGGCACCATATCTTCGTTTTGGCTGATTGAGAAAGCAGTCGAAAACCATCAAAATATTCAACGAAAGAAAAAAGAGCCACAAACTTAATCGATACAAACGGTTTGGGGTTATTATCTTTGCAGCATGGTTTCAAAATTCAACCACACAAATACTGTTGGAGATATTCGGCGATTTATCTGTGCGTATCCTTTACACACATCCTGATGAGCACGTAGCTCCTTTTGCATTGGTTGCGAAAATTTGGTGGTAGATTTTATATCGAGACCTTATTTCTTTAAGCTTATAGTTTTAATTTTGTTTACTTTCGTGACTCACATACGCTTGGGGAGGGAAGAAAGGAGGGAAGAGCAGACTCGTACCCAGTCGCTTCTCTTGTCCGCGCTGTGGGTTATGGGTAGGGTTTGATGAGTTCGCGGTGCATCAAGGGAAGGACGCAAGAAAATTGCCTTCCCATATTCCAATGCGAAAAGGAATAAATAAGTGGCGACTGGGTACGAGTCTGAAGGAAGAGGGAATTACGTTTTCAGTCTTTTGACGACTGAAGTCTCGGCTCAACGGTCAAACGTTTTCGTCTTACATCGTGGTGGGCGAAATGCGTCTGACCGGTAAGTCGCGGCTTAAAATGTCCCAAGATGTACAACGCATGCTTAGAGCGACTATTCTTTTCTGAAACCTTATATTTAGCGACGTTCCTTTAACTTCGTATTGTTGTATACTACCCTGGTAAACGCATACTTATAGGAGGACAGAACTAGCTAATATCAAACGCAAATTTCAAGTCATTGCAAACACGATTAAAACCAACAAAAACTTGATATTTAGATGTGGAATATGATATTATAATAACCATATGAAAGCCAAACGGTAGACAGTAAAAATACAGCTTAGTGGTAAAGCATTCGCACTAGTAATCGGAAGGTTCTAGGTTCGACGCCTGTTGGGAGAACTCGGATTTTTTTCCGACTATGCTTGTGTCACTCACTGAAAAATACACCTTTCACTGTAATCACCAGGCCTAAAACATACGTCACATTTCTTCCATTCATTGCGCATGTGCCACACATCGACATCCAAATCGTGGCAGGATTCAGGATGTTTGTCCCATGAACCTAATTTTAAAAATGGCCTTGCTCCCAAAAGTCTCCTATAGGTAGGGCATCCGAACTATTGGTTATTGGTTCGACTCCCGTTGGGAGAACTCGAATTTCTTTTTTCCGTGTATGCTTGTGTCACTTACTGATAAATACATCTTTCACAGGCTGTAAGCAGTTGCTGCACTAACTGTTAATTAGTTCTCAGTTGCTTTACCTATGAAGTTAACGGGATTGAGATAACGAGGTCATAGACTCAGCAATAACTGATAGCTGATACACGATATGTGATACAGTACAGAAGTGAAGAAGGAGTTAGGTAGGTATGGGCTATCTTGAGGGGGAATGTATGTATTACAATACTAGTTAAAGTATCTTCTGAGTAATGAGCACATTAAGGCCCCGTTTACATGAGTTATTTCATCCCGGGATGAGATTCAACCCCGGATGACTTTCATCTCGGTGTCTGGTCATTTAACTGTAAGTGTTTACATGATTTGTAGCAAAAATGTGTTCGCCCCGGGATGATTTCATCCCGGTCTTCAGCACCGGGATTAAATCATCCCGGGGCGAACACATTTTTGCTCCAAATCATGTAAACACTTACAGTTAAATGACCAGACACCGAGATGAAAGTCATCCCGGGTTGAAACTCATCCCGGGATGAAATAACTCATGTAGACGGGGCCTAAGGCTGAGTCGCTGGGAAGGGAAAGGTTCTTAGTTCTTCTGCAAAGTTCTGAGAGCGCCGACTAGTTAGGCGAGTAAAATTCAGCCAAAGTCAGTTAAATAATTGCCTTTACTTCTAGCTCCTCTAGCTAATTAACAGGTTAAGCCGCTATCAACAGAGGCCCTATAATAAAAGCTTAAAAATTGAAACTATAATTACAATAGTTCCGTATACAACACACGCTTTTTACATTTTCCTTTACTGAACCTGTTGAACTCGAAGTTCAAGACCACAAATGGCTGCTAGGAACTTTGTTCTCATGACGACGTTTCCTAATAAGGAATTAACCGATGATGGACAGAACCTGGTTGAAGCAAATCTTTTAAATGCAGTGATTGTCCAGCGCTTCAAGTGAGTGAAAACTGTGGCTAGTTGGTGGTTGCTGCGGAAGTCTGGGAATGAATCCAAAGCACATGACAAGCACGTGTTTGGTGTGCACGTGACTTAAACCGTTTTCGCATTGGCTGAAGGTGACGGAATTCGTCCCCAAGACTGCATTTGATGGGCTCAGTAACATTATTGACTTAATTGCCCAATAGCGTAAGAAGATAAGATGTTTTTATCCGAAATGCTTCTTGGAAGCTTTCTCCTGTAGAATAAAATTGCGTTCAAACGCGGTAGTTAAGTTGTGATTTTGTTTGGGTAGCTTAATTTAAAAATTTGACACACGTGCAAGAACAGTTAGTCAAATTTAGTTACCCAATTGGTTTTAGGGACAATGTAACAATTATTAACTGCAAAGGATTCCGAACGGCGATAAAGGGGACTGTGATCCAGAATGGGTATAAAGGGGACAGTGTTTTGTCTAAGTTTTGCACTGGAGGAGTGGAATTTGAGACATTGGGGTTGGGAATTAGCTATTGAGATCGGGAAATAAACCACTACCGGGAATGGAATGGTGACAAAATCAGAGTTGGGAAAAGGGCATTATTTTATAGGGCATGGAGTGGGAATGGGACTTAAATCCCTCGTCCATTTTCAGGACCTTTTGTATATAGGATCTAGGACATTGCCATCATGCACCTTCATTTCTCATTATTATATTTATATTAAAATAAATGTCGGGGAAACATCAAAGTGAGTCCACTCTCAGCTTGGTTCGGGCACTGAGATTTATGTTTGTTCTCTTTACTTGCCTCCCCACTTACTATCCAGTATTGAGTCTCGTCCCGCTGCTATTAAAACCCAGATCAGTCCTATCGTATCTTACCTAAAGTCTAAGCCCATGAATAAAGCCTATCTTTGTTCAATCCAACGCACTGAACGGACCGATTTCTGTAGCATGAAACGACATGGAACATTATCCCCGCCCCCTCCCAGAGGCGTGCTTGTTCATCACGGAGTTATATCCTAGCCTATCTGTTCGCTGTTAGCCATGCTCTCTGGAGTGTAGTTACATGCAGTCCAGTAGAGAAGCTATGTGGAGATATATATACATTATACTTGCACTGTGGTAGAAAAACTATGTGTAGATATACATGCATCATACATGCACTATGGTAAAGGTGCTGTGTGTAGATATATATGCATTATACCGCCTTGCACTCTGGTAGGAAAGCTATATGTAGATATGTATGTATAATATATGTACTCCAGAAAGAAAGCTATGTGTAGGTACATATGCATGTGACATGCACTCTGGTAGATGAATTATGTTTAGCAAATTTTCTTGTCCAAGGAAACAACACGTTGTAGAGACCAATGTATGGCGCAAATTGAAAGATAGGGCTGTTAGCCTGCTGCATTCTTGTTATCTGTAATTTAATTTCAGTTAACTGGAATGTATGACGCTCGCAGTCTCAAAAATGCGCATTAAAATTCTATAGCTCTACTACTTGTTTTCAGGCTTCGATCGTGTTGGTTTTCTGAAATTGAAAAGGCTATCAAATGAAAGATAGGGCTGTAAATTTGCTGTATTCTTGTTATTTGTAATTCAATTTCAAGCTGACGGGAATATAGCAGGCTCGCAGTTAGAGTTAAAAATAACTTTCGCGGCAGTTGTTGACGCAAACCAATAAAAAAGCTTTCTCGTACTGGACCTTAATTAATTAATCAATTAACCAATTAATTAATTGGTGAAGGCGAAAGCTTTCCCGAGAGCGCTTATTACAACAATTGAAATTCAAACACAAACCGTTTATGTGGCCTCCTATACTAAAAATACATTGTTTAAGAAAATTTTCGCCAGTTTATTACCGAAAATGTCCTTATAATCTATAAAAGGACGCGGCGATCTAATTTTTTTTTTTTGCGTGGGTGTGTTTTTGCAAATTTAGTCCGCAGTTTGATCGAACTCGTGCTACTTAGAGCAAAATCTGGAGATACATTTGTGGACAATTTAAAACTGACAAAATTAAGTAATACCAAAACTGGATCAGTTCACCGTGAGTGCGACTTAGGTGTGCTGGTGGCAAAGCTAAGAAAATTTTTGCATCATTCTCATGTCGTGGTAACTGCTAGCTGTTTAACCCTTTCCCGTCTAAATTGGCAACGATGAACTGGTAGACCCCATGTGATATACCATTTGAAAGGTAATTTCTAGGGTGTGCTGTAAATCACACTAACAGGGATGGAGGATGTCTCAGATTAGACAGAGAAGTGTTCAAAATGAAACAAGAAAAACGTTTAAAATTTTCCTATTCCTCATACATACTGGGTATACCCCTAAACTATAGCTAAATTTGCAGCTCTCAGTGCACTGCTTGTTGTCAGATATCAACTTGAACCTAAAATTACAAAGGGAAAAGTCTCATATAGGAGGGGGGTTCGATTTTATGCCTTCAGTGTGCAGATCTTTCCAAGATCTTTTGGTTGTGCAAATTTCACACAAATTGACCAAATATTGAGCATGTAATGGCATCTTGTGCCATATGGCACTTTTGAGCGTTAAAGGGTTAATGTCATGTTTAAAATAGACCGTGAAGGAAAATAGAACTGACGAAGAAGACGGCGCGTAAAGCTTGCTGTATTGTTCCTGTTATCTACAATTTAATTTCAGTTCACCGGAATGTAGCAGGCTTGCAAGCTCAAAAAGGGACGTTAATCCCATTGACGACCGGGCTTTTGCAGAAAAACCGCCATTTTTGCCATGAACGCTGTATATTGGCCCCTAACTGCTCAAATTCCGGTCTAAACATCTAAAACGTCCTTGACTGCAGCATGAAAATAAACTTCTCTTTCATTTCCGCAAGGCATTTTTGCGAATTTGACGTCGGGCATGGGCACAATTACAGCCGTATGTATTTTTTGTAGCAAATCTAAGGAATTTTTTTTCTTTTTTTGTATTTGTTGTGGTCATTGTTAGCTGTTTAGTACATTTAAAGTAGACCGTGAAGTGAAATAGTGCTGACGAAGCGCAAACTGAAGTTTCTTATCTGACTCGACATTTCCGGTTCCTCCAGTCAGCCAAAAGAATTGTTGAACTACCCAAACGCGGATATTCAGGAGTGGTTTTGACATTGTGAGGTGGAAATAAATCTTGATCACGCTGGGGCTTACAATAGCTTACGATGGAAAAGGAAACGTGCAAGAAAGAAGGCAGGGAAAGAAAGAATGGCTTAATTTCATTATGAGAAATTAGTGCACCATAAACTGTTATCAGCGTTTCGTCAGTTTATTCCTCGTTTCATATGCAAATACAATTAGTGCCGCTGTTTCTTTTTTCTCTTCCGCATTAGCTGGAGCTGAAAGCAAACTTAAGTAGATGGTTCCATAAAACTTCCCTTTCGATATCAGCCTGTTTGTTTATCGGGAAGCTTAACTGTTTTGTTAACAGCGTTTTGTTGTCATCTTTTATCTTTCTCTTTCGAGTTATTGTTTCTGGAAAATTATGCTGCTAATTTACGATTCATGCAAGACCAGGCCTCAGTTTAAACTTCCTTTTGGAAAGAAAAAGGGCGGGTCTCTGATTGCGGGGGAACCTGTCGTTCGCTAAGTGAAACTGAAAAACACACCGGAAGTCGTTGAATTTCGTGCCTTTTCGAACTCTTTTATAAAGGAAAACGCAAAGAGCTTCGACTTAACTAAATCATTCTCGCAGATCGAGTGATTTCAGTAGGTCAAAAACGCTCTATGATTTCACGTTGTCTTTCTATTAATTGAATATTTGGGTCGTTCCGGCGATGTGCTTTTCGTACAAAAGGGTCATGGCGAAACAAATTGAACAGAGCGTTTCTTGCACGCTGAAAAGGAAGTTAAAATTTCAGAGGTGGCAATTTTGAGTTATTTACAAAAGCTTGTTGCTATTTCGCAGCTTATCTCAGCTGTCAGCTTGAGCAAAATATTGCTTTTCTCTCTCTCTCTTTCTCGCGTTCTCTTGTTTTAACTTAAGACCTTTCTTCCGAGTTTGCTAATATATTTGAATTCGAGCTTCTTTACATTAATTCTAAAATTAATCTTTGGAATAGAACTACAGATCTGCCCCAGCGAATGATCACTAAGCTTGGAAATTTGTCTTTGACACTCTTGTGGGTCCTGTTTATTATCTGGGTCTTATGTTCTTCGCTTTGTCAGTCCATAGAAATCTTCTATCTTGGCTGTTCGCTTTCTGAGTTGTTTTGTCCTGCAAAAATTGGAAAAAGAAAATTTGAGAGCAGATAAGGAGCTTTCTGATACCGCGTTTTAATAGCGCGAAATTGTTTACTCTACGTACGAGATAATTTGCAATAAATGAGAGCATTAATATTTTGTACTCTCTAAATTTTCCCAGGGTGCTACTTGACAGAATAATTCTATTATTCTTTTCTTTTCATCGGTAAGCTTGATAACCCTTGACGAACCTCTCACGTGCAAAGAAAGAAAAAAATCATTCTAAAACTACTACTGTGTGGGAACAGATTTAAAACAACCCTTAATTCTCTCAGGGAGTGATATGTAAATTGTCGATTTTATTTTAATAAGTTGAAAGGTTATAATATAATATTGGAATATTTATTTCCATGTTGAGGGGCAAAATACGTCCTTGGCCAGAATTGGTTACTTAGTGACGGGGAAAGCCATGGTCAAAAGTTTCTCAGATGGGCAAAAAATTGCTTTAAAACATTACAAAGCGGGTCTTGTAAGCCAATTTTTAAGCTCAGGCTTGTTTTGGACTATTTAGAGGGAGATTTACCTTAAACGCAAGAGAACTTTATTTTGCACCAAAAGCCAGGTGCAGCTAGCTTCAAAGGGACATATGTTGTTTTTTAAAGTGCAGCTGCATATTCCAACCAAACTACCGGATGAAAAAATCGATTCACCCAATTTTTTCCCTCGAAATTTCACTTTCATACTCTCGAACCCGCGCTAGAGACAAGCTCTAGCCGGGCGCCAATCACTCAACTTTCAACTTCTCAAACAGTGAAAAGAAATACACAGATTTCTGCAGACTTACTTGAAAATTTTCGCCGCGCTGGAAGAGAATGTCTTTGGGTTTTAATCATATATGAAGCTAAACGTTGTCTTTTTTGCCTGACAATTTTCGGCCTTCTTTCGCTCTCTGTCTCCTCCACTGCTCCTTCATTGTTGTTGCCTGCGAAAAAAAATTACCCAAGTTCAAAATGTGCGCTCAATTCTTCCCGGCCAAGTTCCGGAACATTTTTTTCCTCGAACTTACTCTCGCTAGCTTCCTCGAAACGTGAGCTGAGTGTGGCTTGAAGATAGGCGATGTATTTTATCGCTTCTTCGATTACTTCGATCTGAAAGACACAAGAGAACATTGCGTTACCTTTTGGAATTTTTCTGAGACCTACACACCGCGATTCCAAAGTGTGTTTTACGATTTCGTACCTTAGACACACGAGGTCGTGAGGCAGTTGATGGAACAAGTGATCGTAGCCTCGAATACTCCAGAGATTTCATCTGCTTCTTGTAGTTGCGGACGCATTTTCTAATTTCCCGACTTCTTGAGTCTTGTAGCTGTTTCTCGCCGTTGTTCCCACTGCTATACATTTTGCCAAATCTGCAGGGTTGTAGGGCTAGAAATAAGCAGATATGAATACGTTTTACCGGCAAAACACGAAATTCAAAGCTGTTCTTAAAGCTCACGCTTAGAAATAAACTGCTAAAGTTTACAAAGTTTAAATCAAGCAGACATTTACCAGAAGGTTTTGCTCAGAGATTTTTCAAGCGTCTTACGCTAGTTTGTCTCGCTACTGTTCTTGCAGTCACAAGCGAATGAGTGAAAGGACCTCTATTCTGGCGCTAACTATAAATTACCAACATTACAATAGCACAGTTCACCTGTAACGGCCGGTAAGACAATGAATTATAAACACAACTGTTTTCAACCAATAACAGCGCGAGTTTACCCGGTTAACAATTAAATGTCCCTTTGTTTTGACCAATCAGAATCGACAACATCTGACTACCGAACTACTGGTACGGTAGTTAATGAAGTTTAGTGTATTTTTTCTCGTTTCTTGGAGCTTTTTTTCTCTTTCGAGTTTGAAAAACGCTCCCGCGATAAACGAAGGTAGTTTTGGCATTTGCTACTACTGAGAAAGCGTTGCGTCACATTAAAAAGTCGAAGGCTTTTGTGTCGGCTAATATCGAGATAAGATCGTTGAGTAGAATTGAAAGAGAAATGTGGCGGTTAAGCTGGGATTCCATTCAACTGTACAGCGTTACCTAGAGCCAAAAAAACACTCGGATGTTTTTCTTGTTATTTTCAACACATTGACAAGAGTGCACTTTCGTTTCCATAGCTTTTTCACTTTTAATTCTGAGAATAGAATCATTAACATTGGAAAAACCTAGGCAAATTGCTTGCTAAAATTAAACTTTCATAAGCTCTCTTTTCACTCCGTGGTCGAATTGCTAGCAGATCTACATACATGTCAGTACAGCTGTTTTTTATTTTGAATTGCCTACTTCGTAAAAATTTTAACACAACAAAGCCAGTTGAAAATCTTCTGATAAATTTCAACCTCGTGGTTATTTCTGCACATTTCTTGTCCCCTATTTCCGTTTGTTCTTGTAAAAGTGGCGCGTTTTGTCGTGGCATTACTTTATTTTGCTACAGTTTTTATATAAACACGTGTCTGTGTGCAGCTGGAGTGAATAAATGCCTGTTCAGATAGGAACAAGAAGGGGACCAGTTTCTTGCTTCTTCTGGTGGCTGTATTGCTCGCTAAAACAGAGAAAAGCGCCTTGTTCATTCACTTATGGCGCAAACTTTTTTGCAGTTAAATCAAATCGACACTGCTCTTAGTAACCTTTCTAAAATACCATTAACAACATAAGACTTAAGTTGCGGCTAATTTTACAGGCTATTTCTTACTTGTTGCCATATTTTGTTTTTTATCCCGATATAATTCAATTGAATGTCGTTTTCATGTTGAAGGCAAATGCTACAGTTGGCCTCTTTGCTGGAATAATGACATTTTCAATTTTAGATTAAGAGAAAACACTTTATAGTTATCGAAAAGCCTCCTAAAACACAGTAGGGTCTTGATTACGTCTTCTTATGTTTCTTGGTCCTCCTTTCCGAATTTCGAGAGCTTTAATACTTCTCAATGCTGCAATTTTCTGCCCTTCTTGATCACGCACTTCGCGCGTGGAATTATCGTGTCGCTTTAATGGGGCTGTGTTTCTTGATGCGGTAATAAATACGGTAGCACTCTGATAGAAATAGCACGCGGATTGTATCGGCAACCAATGAGAATGGAAATTATGGCTTTGTTTATGAAATGAACAGCGTGAACATTGTATCAAACAACTGTTTTTGTCAGTTACAAAGTGGTGCTATTTAAAGAGAGATATTTCTTCGTGGACTGTCGATTGCGGGTTTGTTTTGATATCTAGTGGCAGTTTCATTTATATCGTGTGTTATAAAAGTAGAAATAGAATAAGCTGTCAAATTACGGCATATTTAAATTAATTTAAAGCGCCGGTAAATGGTTGATTGAATTGTTTTTCTTTACGTTTTTGCAACTTAAGGTAAGCTTTCAACTCTTAGGGGAGATTATTTCCGATTCCCCGGCCAAACTTTCACAGCGAACAAAGCTTTACCCAGTTTGCTTTCACCTGAAATCCTTTTCCTTAATTCAAATTTGACATGGTATGTAAATTTGCTAAAGTGTTTTCTTTTTCGGAAGATCTAAATGCGAAACTGCCATTTATGGATAGCAAATAAGCCGATTTTTCCAGCTGTTGTTCGTTGCGTCGTAAATTGGACGCTGTAAAAAGTGGCACATTTCGCCATTAGATACAACTTTCGTTCGATTAGATCTTCAAACTGCTGATCGAATGGAAGATGGAAATAAGAATTCTACAGCAAAACACTCGTATTTTGTTCAGTTAAAAAAATGCGACCTTGCAATTACGTGGATTAGAAGGCGGACAAAAGTGCTTTTCTTTGAATTTGTTTATGGCTTGAAAGGTTGGCGTAATTGCTGTAATTCGTTTTGAAAAGAAAGCTGTTAAAGCTCGGCGAAATCGTTCAATACATGTTTCTAATTCATGCAAAGAGGGTTGTCCGCTAAAGAACACGAACACACATCGGCACGTGCTATTTCTCGCGTGTAGCGTGGAGTTGCTTAGGATTCTCTCGATTACATAATGCCGGTCCAAAATCTCGAGTTCATCCCGGTAGCTGTACCATTCTCTCGATTATATAATGCCGATCCAAACTGATCTCGTACCAGTACGAGTTCATCCCGGTAGCTGTACCAGAAGAAGCTGCTTATTCTGTGGTATTGCCGTTTGTTTCGTGCTGCCTTTAATTTTTAAGCAGTTGTTTCACAATGCCACTCTTAAATCTATTACGTACACAGTATAAAGTTTTCATTCAATGAACCCTGGACTTGATGTGGAACGGGGTAAAGATGCGATTGCAAACTAGACATACAGCACTCCCTTTGACACACTAACTCATGACAGTGTGGACGTCATTTAATGCGCACTTGTAGACTCGCGCATTTTCTCTCTCGATCGATTAGTTTCTATGATAAAGGATGGCGCGTAGTCTACACCATGAACGGACGGACTTAAAAACGTGCGTTTACGGCGTTTACTTTCGGACTTCCCAAAGAAAAGGCTGACGACTTCATAAAGTTTCCACTTCTGCCCTCAGGTTTAGCCAAGAAAATAACAAGTTTGGTTAAAACTGACCAAGTGGACAAGTTTATTTTATATCCCGGTTATTGACCTTGGCAGTTGCAAAGCCGATGCAAAATGTTAAAGGGTCAACCCCCCCCCCCCCCCCCCCACAGTTTGTGTTAACTAAACTCGGGACTCTGATCTCAGAGACGTTTTTCATGCGTGTCTGTGGAGGGGCTGGTCAAGTACGTACTTTGGCTACTTTAGCTGCAATCTCGGTCTCAAGTGTTAGAAAATCACCTCACCCTTCCCCCAGAGCAATTTTGTTTTCGAAAGTGTGCGTGATCGATCGAGTAAGCATTTCCAAAATTGAACGGAGCGCAGGAAAATTTTCCAACACAACTAGCCCACGGCTGGAGTCCAAGAAAGCGCGGGAAAAATGTTAGGCAGCTAGCGTAAATCCCCGGACTCGCGGTACAAGATTGCAGCTTTTGTTCATCCTGTTTGTACTTTATCTTTTCGTAGGATTTTATTTATTTATTTATTTGTTTTTTGTTCGGAAACATTCGCTCTTTATATTTTTTCAAGTTATGAAAATGTAACGTTTAAGTCCAGGAATAATGTGAGCGATAGTTTAAAATATACCCAGGAAAAGTGAAAAAGAAGGTTTTGTAAACTGAGTCGTAAAAACGACAAAATAAAATAAATTTTAGAGGTATCATATTTTAAGCTTACATAAAGTAGGCCTTCAAAGCGAACTGATTAGCGTGTCTTTTATTGGCGTTCTTTGTAAATAAAATGCTCACATGGTTTCTGTTTCTTTTTCATAAAAATAGACAAAGCGTTTTGTTTCGCAACAAAGGCGCTCGTAGTTCCATTGTCCTTTCGTCTTTACTAATCGAATGTGTCGTCTATTAAACCAATGTGTCGACTATAAGTAGGTTTTACATGTAACACGTTAGCGGACACGCTTTATTCAAAGAATCAAAACTTGCATTTCGTATTCATGACAGATATTGAGCAATGCTCATTCGATATGATTGTATTCATTAATACCATTGAAAGCTTAGAAAACTGAAAAACCCGGCTCTTTACGAATTTTAACAGTTAAATTCCACAAACCGCAGAAATCCATTTGAAAAGTTTGAAATCCATGTGATATTTTAGTTGTTGTAAACGCTGGTAATCATATTTTTCCCTTCCTCTTGTTTGACTTTGCACTAGGAAGTACAACCAAATTATTCTTTCTTTTTATCTGACAATTCAAAACTCATTTTTGATTAATTGATGCACGGTCTTGTGTAAATAGTCGCCACAGAGCTAAACTTTATTTAAACTTTGTCCAATAAGGAAAACGAATAATTAATGTTTCCATAATCACTCAGACTTGTAACATTAACCACCAACAAAATTTGAAATGCGCAACATAAAAAAATGCCATATGGCGATGGAAAAATAATAAATTCACATTGTATAGTTCTTGACGGCCTTTCGTGCAAGCCTAGGCACTTTCTAGGCACAAATTTTCTGGATTCGTTTATTGTTAACTAAAAATGATTAACTACAGTTTAATTAGTTCATAAATCTTTGTGTCAGGTCACCTACTAAACAAAATGACGTTTAATCGATATTTTGAGCAGCGTGTATATTCACATCACTGGTTCAACATTTGTTGCATTCATGACCAACATATATCGAACGATATTGTACCGGGTGTAATTGGCTTTACAATTAGATTAACCTTTTTGATTACAAGAATTTCTCTCGTACAAAGTTTCGCTGAATAGTTTGCCCGCAAAATGTATTCAGTCATTTGACTGCAAAGTGTATTTTATTAATAAACGGTCTATCTATCTGTCTGTCTATCTTTCTATCTACTCAGCTTCTCATCTATGAATACCACATCAATGAAAGGGGCTTTTGTCTATCACAGTTCTATATAAATAAATCGATGTTAACGTCTTTTTGCCGTAAGAACTGGTTACAATGAAACTTCTCTAACAAGGCTTATCTTTGTGGTTTTATGCTCTTTTTCGGTGTTTTAAATAACTAGCCCCTGAAGGTTAGATGAGTGGAGACTTGTGTAACCAGGACAAAGTCACATGGCCGAAAAAATGCTTTGTACAGTTCAATCCTTTTACACGTGTTTTGTGCTCTTTTTATGGCCCATAACACGCTTGCTTTATTTCGCTAAAAACAAAATTCTGCTCTGTTTCCCCAAATTTATCAACAAGTGGAACCTTTTTGAATAAAACTTAATAGAAAACTAATTTATAATACAGTGCTAAAATTTGAAATTTCAAAGCATTCCGAAAAGTGATGGGACCTTCTATTTTTTGTGCCAAAGTCAGTGAAACCTAGTCGTGCTACTGCCGTGACTATAACTTAATTTATATATTATAAATACTTTTAAAAGGTGGATTTATTGGTAAAACTCTGGAACGTGTTTTGTTTTGGAATAGCTATTAAATTCGGCTGAATTACATTGGACGTCTGAAATCAAGTTGTGCAGAAATCATGCTGCAGTGCCAAGCAGTAGAACGACATTTGAAACAGGCCGTGAAGAAAGAACTTTTTTGTTTTGGCTTGTATCTTTGCAGTGAAAAATTTGCACTGCAACATAAACGTAGCAAATACAACCTCAAAAACAACCGTTTTTGTCTCTGTATGAAGGTCGTTTACGGAGCAGTGTTTCACTGTGATATTGTGTATTATGCTGTATAAGGTGGTGCTAACTTTTGAGTCCGTCAGTGGATGCAATCCTAAAGTGTGACCATTAAAATAGAGCGGTTTTCAAACGAGTGTAGTAAAACCAAAACCAAAGCGATTACTCTAACCAATCACAACAAACACAAACAACACAATGAACCAATCAGAACTCGAAGCAAATACGTGTAACCGGCGCCAACCGCGGGAAAACGCGTGCGACGAAGTCGCGACTGGTTTGAGTTTTGCTTCTGATTGGTCGAGAAAGTCGCGCGAGATTTTTTAACCAATAACAGAGCGAAGTAAAGCATAACCAAAGCAAAACGCGAATTACTTTCGACACTCATTTGAAAACCGCTCTAAAAGCCCTTAAGCAATATTTTCCTGTGGTGCTGTTTAGTATGCTGTACAAACTGGATCTAACTTTTAGACTGACCTCTGAATGAACAGGGTCTGGCAGGGGGGGTTCTGATCCCACATTCCCGCTCCTTTTTCACGAGAATCCCGCATCCCGCATCCCGAATCCCGTTTTTTCTTTCCCAAAAATACAGTTAAAAAAGACTAATTTCTGCAAAAGCTAATAAATTTAAGATGTATATTGGCCTTTCGACTGATATTGTTGCACTCGCCTGGTTGATTCGCTTTTGCCGCTAGAACGTGTACTTGGGTCGAGGCGATTTCCCGAATTCCCGACAGACAAGCAAAAAAATCTCGCATCCCGTACCCAAATTTTGGCGAATCCCGCTTCCCTGGTAGCAGTCAAATCCCGAATCCCGACAAGATATTTTGTGTTTTCCCGAATCCCGCACAGTATTTTGGCCAAATCCCGGATCCCGAGAATACCCTTCCAGACCCTGAATGAAAGCCCAAAATGTGACCGTTCAAATGGAAGCAACTGAGAAGTGCTTTCCTTTTGTACTGTTCGTTATGCTGCAGAACTGGCTCTTAATTTTTTAGCCTCTGGATGTTTCTGATGTTGTTGTTGTTGTTGTGTTTTGTTTTGTTTTGTTGTTATTGTTGTTGTTTTTGAGCTGAGCTTTTTCTTCTTCTCAAGAGATGCTAAGAGGACTAAGGACATAGCTCATCTTCTTTTTTTCTGGTTAGCGACAAATCTAAGAGATTGCTCCCATTTTTCTGTTCTGTGGAGCTGCTGGTCCTTAAACTCGTTCAAGGCCTTCTCTCTCTAACGTCCCCTGAGTGAAGAATTTCTCCTCGCTCACTCTTTAACGTAGGCTCCATTTTCAGCTGTTTATCAAGTCCGGATTTCACGGAATAACACACGAGAACCCTTGAGTACGACACCGCCAGGAATCGCCTGAAAATGGCGCCTCTATCACGTCTATCTCTTTTGCATTGCTTTAATTTGCGCTTTTTGCAAACCACTCTTGTACCCAGACTCTCTCCAGGGAGCGCCCAACCGCTGGAAAAGGATAACGCAGGCTCTGTAGACGAGATGGGTTCAAATTAGAAGCTTTCTCTCGGAAACCCTGTCTGCGGCTTTGCTTATCAAAACATCAAAGGAAATGATAAGTTAACAATACAAGCCGGGTTGGTAGTTTATCCCCACAGTGGGTGGAAAGAATTTTCTGGCTTCCTCTATTAACGACTTTGATAACCCCGATAACCTTGTAAGAACCGCTACTATCACACTGAGAGATATCAAGTATTTGTAAAATATATCAAAGCAAACGAACTTCTAAACTGCTAAAACTGCTTCTCACGGTTATACCTTAAATGTCTAAGCTTCGACTGATTGAATGGTAATTGTGGAGTACCGTTGATCCGAAGGGCAAACGATCGAGAATGTCACCTTCTAGTTTGTAAAACTCTCAATTCTAAGCCGGAGAACCCGAGTTCAAAGTTAAAAATATGTTGTGTTGTATATGTAGTTTCAAAATTTTTGGAAAAAAAAAACAGAGTCTGAGTCCTCATTACACTCTTTTTTTTATAAGAACGCCTAATTTTTTAGCTGAGGCCGAACCGGAACTGACTGTTCTTATTTTTTTGGCGATTTGAGCCTGAAACGTTCTTAACAATGGCCCGATTTATACTAGAGACGGATCATCCGTCTGGGACGAACTTGGGCAGAGAACGGTAGATCGTCTTATAATTCGTCTGTGTATAAATATGGGCTTTCAGACGGATCATCCGTCCAGACGAACCGTCACGGTAATTCGTCTGTCAAGACAAACTACCGTGATAGTTCGTCTGGACGGATGATCCGTCTGAAAGCCCGTATTTATACACAGACGAATTATAAGACGAACTACCGTTTTTTGCCCAAGTTCGTCCCAGACGGATGATCCGTCTCTAGTATAAATCGGGCCAATGTTCTTAAGATTAATGTATAGTATTTCAGTAAATCATAGTTGTGAATGAAAGAAAGAACAAATAGGTCAAGTTCTACCAATTTCCTAAAAGTTGTCCGTGTTTGTGCTTTTGTAAAAATGGAAGATGACTTGCGACGTCAAAAATTCTAGCATTTGGGGCTCAAATAGGCTGTAAATTACTCTGACCAGATTATTACACTTTATTTCACTCTCACCGCATAGCTTGTTCTACAAATATGAAGACATGATAAAGAGACGTTCTTAACAAAATCTCAGCCTGGGTATGTTCTGAGCATGTTCTTAAAATGTTTGCCAATCCCAGCCTCGACGTTCTTATAAAAAAGGTTCTTATAAAAAAAAAAAGAGTGTAGCTTTTATGTGAATGGTCAGGAATGACTGGATTATTGTCATATCCACGGAGCCACGTTTAGAGCGCTTGTCGTTGAGTAGTTCAGCGTTTTCGTACCTTGGCGAGTTAAATCTAGCTTGGCGTGCGGCTAATTTAGCTTAACAAGGCAATCCTAACTGATAATAAAGCAAATGAGCCTTCTCCCCAGCTGGCATAAATCATCGGTCTCTTTATCCTTGATCCGAAACGACTAGCCAGTGCATAAATGAAGATGTGTGGACTGTTCTTGATTAGAGAAAAACACCTCTCTCCAGTAGCTCTCCCGCCAAGGCCTATTTATCTACCACAAGGATAACTCAAAACTGTTGCTGTAATTAAAAGACGGGCGGCAAACACAAAATCTGTTTCTCAACAGAATGGGGAAGAGCCGGGGTAGAAAACTACAGCTCTTTCAGCTCTCTAAAAGAAGGCGTTCAGAAGCCTCTAGCGATGCCGTTTTGCAGTTCTCCTAACAAATCCTACAAATTTGGGGGCAATCTTTTTAGCAGCCAAGACAGTTTACAGGTCGGGACGGGCAGTCTGTTTACAATTAACGCATTTTATCTCTGCCGCCAAGCCTGTGCTAGTGTTGGCTGTGTGTAATTTATCACCCTCGGAACACTTCGCAACTCTTTTACTATAGTGGTGGCCGATATCACAAACATATCTGTGGAGTTGGTCACTCCTCTGAGAGTCCGATCCTATATGTAAGGGTTAATTTAGGGCTACAATGGCCGCTTCGGCACAACGTAACGAAAGTTCTTTAAATACTTACATAGTCTAACAAGAGAACTGAAGCTAGACTGCGAGTAGTCTCTAATTCTGGCGATGGCGATTATGGAGCGGGCGAAATGCACACGCGCGCCAAAAAATTTAGAGACTACTCGCAGTCTAACTGAAGCTTACTTATCAATGAGTGCACATAAGGGCCTTTATTAGCTTTTAGCCAGTACGGTAATAGTGCGTGTAGAATTAATTATATATGAACAAGGGAGTACGAGAGAGGACCGAGCACTGATTTTTCGCACTTGATTTTTGACTGATTTCTAACACTTGAAATTTTTTGCTTCAAAAGTTGGTCGTTTCAGTGAGTAAAATACACTAACATTTTTGGGGACTACACTGGCTCTCTTAATTAAGGCCATAATATAATCCTATTTTGGGGAATTGGGCCAGCACTCAACTGTGCCAAATTGGGTCCCCCTTTGGGATGTTACGGTTTGTGATGAGGTCTTTTTTCCCCCATCTACGATCGAAATAGCTCCACAGAACGCCGATGCCAGTCAGGCCTACTTTGGCACTTTTGGGCTAAAACAGATCTTTCGAACTTACAGTGAACTTACTGGCGATTTTCCAGTGGATCATGATCGCGTTTACTAGAAAAAAACCGATAATAAATCCCAATAAATCCTTATCCAGTTGGTTGTTGCGGTTTCTTGCGGTTTGTTTAAGATATATCTGCGACTTATGTAAAGCCATTTATCAAAAGGAAATTAGTAAAAAAAGAAGAGCGGTGCTAACAATAACCTCACGCAATCCTTTTTAATTCCCGCTGCGCGGCACTGGTAAATAAAAAGGATATCATCTTTTTAACCCATGATACTTGTAATTGCTTACATGCATTAGGTAGTCTAGATAGTGATTCAAAAGATAATAAATGGCACTGAACTACCGGGCTGAATTGATTGCGCAGAATTTGCCTGGTTTTTATTAGTCCATTGTTTAATTACAAAATGATTTTCCGACATCAGCACAGCCCGCAGGTCTTTACGGATAATTGTACACATATGACTTTTTATTTCGTCTGGGCTTGGGTCTTTGGCAAATTAAAAGATAATTAGACGGAGAAAATTGAACAGTACCGACTGTAAGAAAATACTTGTTAACGTGTTTCCTATTACTTGTACGTGCGTGGCCGAGGCATCTTTATACATTCATTAAAACATCTTGTACTAATATTATCAAGGGAGTGGTTATTACACAAACAATATTTGAAATTATTTTAAAGATATCTCCATTCTTTAAATTTATTGTTTGTGTTCTCTTTTTTCCGTCTCAGATTTAGTTTAAAAACTAGAACAGTCAAGCCGTCTTTTTTTAGTTCCCTAATTCAGAACCAAATATGAACAACTGATTTCGTTTCCAAAATTACGGTAAAACAACAACAACTCCACTCACAATTACAGCTCAACAGCTTTCATTTGAATGTTCACTCATTATTAACCCTTTCACCCCAAATTTCCGCCGAAAAAAAAAGACTCGATTTGGAGCCACAATTTATATCTTCTAACCTATAAATATAGCAAAAACTGTCCAAAAACGTTGTTTGCAACATGAAAACTAAAATTCCCGTCCACTTCGCCTAAGGATTTCTATAAAGCGCACTAAACCTAACATGAATGTTTCATTTTTTCCAAAGCCAAAACCGGCAAACTTTGCCGGATAATTTTTTTTGTCTTCTTTATTTTATTTACGACTTAATGTTTTATTTGTTTAGTTCTCATGGTTTTGTTAGTCGTTAAGTAGTCTTCGTTTCATTGGAAAAGTTTCCACCCAAACACTGAGGGAGATGGAAATTTTTCAGTTGTTTGTAAGGCCACATTTTCCTTCTATTCTGCGAGCAAAACTTCCTACCCTTTTTTTTCTTTGTAGTCCCATACTAAAAAAAACAGTACTAAAGAGCTATTTCTTCCGACATAAACATCTTTATCAAGGTCCAGTTTCAGTTGTCCACGGCCTCTAGGGCAATTCACTATCAAAATTAATGTTAATTTTGTCGCTGCTCTTGTTGATGTTGTTTGTGTATGTATACTTGTGTGTTCTTGCTTTGGTTTTTGTGTTTTTTCTTTTTGTTCTCGTTGGTTTTTTGTTCCGTTGTTTATGTTAACTTCTATCATTGAATAATTCCCATATAGTCAAAGGAAACTTGTCAAAGCAAACTTGTTTACTGGCCAATCGAGTCCAAAAGCGCGTTGCTCCATTTCCCGCGCTTTGCACCAGTTGTGCAATTTTCCTTTACTCTGAGTGGTTGAATGTTATTCGTGTAACGCTGTGATTGGCCAGATATGACATTACTCTGGGTTATCACCTTTGTCAGTTGTGTTAGAAACCCCTTCTTATAACGAAGCGGCCCGGGTTACTTCCCCGCTAATTCCCATTTTCTTATCTTTTTCCAGGTTATTTTTGTCTTATGTCTTAAGTAGAAGTCGGTCCAACAAAAGTGAAGTTAACCATTCTAATTGTTTCTTATGTTTATCACCGTTTCGATGTTTGCATAATTTGGTCATTAGATCTGATATTTATCTGATAGTTTCAGGAAAGCACGATTTAAAAATTCTTTACACTTGTGGCGTGGTCCCTTAAAATGACCTTTGAAATTTATACTTTTATTTTCAGACGCTTATCAATTGATGGTCACTAAATTTGTCATGCAGTTGCAACTTCTCAAGATACCAAATACATTTATAGAATAACTAAATTTATAACCTCAAACGGAAATTCGAATATAAATAAAAAGCTATTTAACGCAATCTAGAAAAATTGTCTCCAGCTATCTGATATAGCCGAACTGCGTTTTTGTGTAGCTAGATTTAGAAACCAGTTTGAATTTGCAAGATAGAGGGCTGGATAACGTTTGCGTTTTTCGGGCAACCTGACTAAACATGGTAGCTTTGTCGTCGACTCACTGAGGAAAACTATTTTAATTTTATGCAACTTAATTGTCTAGTTACAAACCTTACTTATGTTTTAATCTTTTCGGTTAAAACCTGCTCTAAACGTCTGCTCTATCTCAATTTTCCGGAATAAATTTATCCTAAGCGTTGAAAACTCTAGTGTCTCAGGAATAAAAAGGCCATGCTTTTCAAAAATGAACTGCACCCATGGACTTAAGCGTATTTCAACAATTTAGCCTCGCATTTTGCACATAATAAAGAGGCTCTGTCACAGGGAGTTTTACGATTTGGGGTGAAAAATGTGCTGAAATCTTATCTAAACAGTACCTTTTCTCTAACACGAAATGCTCGTAGGGCACTAAAAAAAGGAATGATTTTCTCGAAGGGAGAGCAAATCAGTGTCGGTTTCTGGCGATTTGTCCAAGAAACAATGAGAAAATTGAAGACATTAGCCTAATGTTTTCAAGTGAAACCATTTCCTTCCCAGCGATCGGCAGCCAAACGCACTTCTAGTTTCAGAGAACTAGTAGAGTACTTTTAAAACTGAACCAGTATTTTTGAGGTCAGTCTCTGATTACAATGTATCTTTTAGCTTTTTTAAAGTAATCCTAAAAATAGGTGACTGTAAACATTTAATTGAACATCGCTGACTGATAGAAGACTCTGTAGCCGTGTATCTTTGGCCTCGTGGTTCTATTTCAGTTTCATTCCAATTTGATCTTTTATTGACTCTGTCTTGTGTACATGATATCAGTTGAAGATCCGTCCAAAAAGTGCGAATCGTACTGTTTCAAGTTCACTCCGGTAGATGTAATGAATCGCGGTTCTTTTTCCTATACAAAAACCTATATCGTATCATTTTTACGCCGAATCGATAAAAAAAACATCTTGTGAAGTCATTTCGTCCAGAAATATACAGCATAAACCGTGGGACCTTACCAGCTTCATACATCTTTTTGATTGGAGTCGAACCAAATTAAAAACAATAGTTTGACTTTTTTGGAACAGTGTATAACAAGATCAAAGAAGCTGCCTCATGGAGATTCGCGACGTTTTCCCACAGGCCTATCATCCTCTGGATATTTGTGTGGTGTGCTTTGCATTAATAATGCTACCAGTTTATCAAACTAGCAAAAATTAAGACGAAATTTAGGCCTTTTTAAACCGACGAAAATAAAATAGAAACTCGTAAAATTGCTGCCGTGTTGTTTTAATTTGTGTTTCTGTGTTTGAGCGAGTCCGACCGTTTTTTAAGGCTCGCTTTCACAAGCCTTAAATCTCCAAAATCAACGCAGAAACAGAAATTAAAACAACACGAAATGCTGCAAGAATACCATGAGGGACATATCAAGTGATTTTCGCAAACGGAGAACAAACCATGATCAGTTTTTAGCGATTTTTTTCGATTCACTGGGGAAGAATTCCTTTCCATCCTGGCCATCCATCCATTTATAGTCTCAGAAAACTTGCAATAAGAGAAATTTAAAAAAAAAAACATAAACGACTATTTTCTGGTTTCCTAGATTCCAATATGTTTTTTAGATTTTTGATTTAGCACTAAAATTAGATGACGTAGCCCGTTTTAATTACAGGACGGAAAATTGCCTGACTATCGCTAGGAGTGTTAAATCAGTATTATAGAGTAAGGGAATTTTAACTATGATTGCAATTCCTGTAAAATTTTGCAAAACCTCTTTCCAAGAGAATTGTTCTTGTTGTTTAGTCAGCCGAATTTCACGGTACTCACTAGGCCAGAATTGCAAACTAGGAATGTATTTGAATCGTGGAAACTACTCCTGCGTTTACTAAGGGTTGTTGTTCACATGAACCAGTCTGGTCTCATCCCGTTACAATGGGTGTAATTCTGGCATATGTTGTAGTAGATCAAAAACTTAATAAATTAAAAGGAGTATGTAACGGGTACCCATTTTCGTACCGGTATGCAAAAATGATAATGTCCTTCCGGTACAACTAGCGGTTTCCTAGCCGGGATTTGGACCCCACAAGAGGTGAACCCACAGTCAAAAATCCGCCCGGCTAGCGAATTTGGACTTCTTGTATAAGCTAAAACATAATTCTGGTCCAGAGTTATTTTAAAAGAACGCACATTCCGCATGTTTCCCGTGTTTTCATGCAAAAGGGGCTCTTTTAAACTTTGTATGATGGTATGATATGAAAGTTCTTTTGAAAAGGCGCAGTTGTGACAGTATTTCCAATATATGCTGTAGCATCTAGCAAAAAATCTTCTTGTAAAAGAAAATAATTTAAAGAATAAAGCTTATGTGAGGGGGCCCGTATCCGCGAGAAGGGGACCGTTTCCGTAAGAGAGAGACCATATCCGCTAGAGTATGAGGGAGACCATATCCGCGAAGGAGGCACCACATCCGCGAGAGTGGTACCATCCATGTCCAAGGTAGCCGCTCCGTATCTGCTAGCGGATATGGTCTGGGAGGTAAGAATCCACGAGTTGGTCAGAATCCGCTGCGACATCCGTATTGATGAATTTTTACTAGTACGTCTCCGTTGGTATGAGATTTTGGACCGCTAGTATCATGCATATGACTCTCAAATCGGTATGAAAGTGGCACTCGGTCCTAAAATTTCTCAGTGAACTGGTATTGACAGCCACTTGAGAAGCAGACGTAAAGGGCTCTTTGGGATTAGAATGAAAACAGACACATTGCTTTTCCCATTTAGAGTCAGAATCCACTGATAAGTTTCAGTGGGGAAGCCAAGAGATAATTATGTTGACATTTAAGATTTATCTCCTCTGGAAGCCAGCTAATGGCAGACGAAACATAGCTAACGTCAGATTTGTACAAATATAAACCGACTGAGATATAAGGAGATATATTTAGTCGTGGCGAGTTGTCTGTTGGTGGAAGTCTAACGAGATTTTGACGCCCCGAGTTGGTTTGTTGAGAAAAGATTAAAGGTTTATTTAGTTATTTTGGAAGTTTTGATAGCCACAAAGTAGTCAAATATACACAGACTTACAGCCTTTTTTTAGAGTCGGTTAAGAAAAAGAAAATTTAACTTTTTAGGATAATAATAGACGTATAAGCTTGTTTAGTCAACCGATTTTACTCGTTATGCTAACAAATAATATAAAAGGTTTTTCTGAAAAGTTTTAGACAGATTAACAAAAATTTGAAAATTTACCACTGAATTCTTTGTATTTCCGTAAAATTCGTCCTGCTGTCCTCAATCCGCGGGAAGTTCATTGTAGGCGTTCTTTATAGCAAAATGAAGCGAGTAAGCTAGTCCAAAATTCCACTAAAAACAACGCAGCTAAAACGCAGAAAATTCCCCTTCCGGGTAAATTCCTAGGAAATTAATGGAGAGCAATTTCTATTGAATTCTTGCCCTTTCTCGCTGTGAATTGGATAAATTTACATCTCAAACGGTGAATTCCTCAAAGATAAGTAACGTCCGCATTACAATTGGAAAAACTCTTCTGGACTTGATGAGTGACGCCGCCCCGCAAAGTGAGGTGCCGGGATTTAATTGGCTGGCAACGTCTAAGGGGCAACATAAAGGCGAACGAGGCTAAAGAGATTTTAGCTTGTTCCAATTTTAATCACGACGAGCAGAAAACACGCGACGTGTCATTCAGTTGGACCTGACCATTTATTAGCGATTACTTCAGTCAACATGGCAGGCAATTGCGCGAATGGACATCACTTGTTTGGATTACGAGGCTTTCTGACGATTACCGTGATAGCGTTTGCAATCACTATAGCTTGCCTGGTAGACGAAACGGAATCAGCCAGAGAAACCAAAGGATCGAAAAGCATGAAATCAAATAAGGAAAAGGTAAGAAGGATAATTCATGCTTCCGTGAAGTGTATCCTTAACTGATTGCACTTCACCTCAACAACTTTGCACGATCGGTTTCATTCACCAACATCGCGTGCGAAGTGTTCTACGATATGTGTTATGGCGTGAAAACTCGATTGAAAGATTGAACAAACGCTTCTTTTTTTGCGATAGGCTCGCTTATCTGTAATCAAACTAAAAGCATAACTTATTTACTCAAGTAAGTATGGTTTATTTGTTGTTGTTAATGTTTTAGATACACAATCGCTAAGAAAGATCGTTATATTGTTTCAAGATTTACCATTGTAAATTGTCGACGAGCATGTACTGTCATAAGATTCATGATGAAATTTCGAAGCTGCCAGATGCGTTGCAGATAGCCACCCAGGCGCTAGACAGAGTTTATCATATTGATATTACACAGGGCGCAAAAATCCTGCAAACATACTCATTAGCTTTGAAAATTAAAAAAAGATGGCACACGTATGCAACCCACGTTCTCTCAGTCCTGTTTTTGGCTATAAAATGATAAACATTCCCTAATCAAAATAACGTTAAATGCCGACGAAAAACTCGGTTTGATGAGCGCCGGTGACAACTGCAGCGGATGTGGTCAAAAGGAATAAATAAACTTGATTCCGTTATATTATTTTTACTTCTTAGCTGATAAATTTAATGACGATTAAGTTATTCGTCCGTCTGTTCTTATAACACCCGAGCAAACACTTTTTTCACATTTCGTATCGGTATGCCTTGAAAGAAAGGACTCAACTGTAAGAAACTGTAAAACGACCCAGATCTGATAAATAGCCAACTGGCCTAAAGGAAAAGAATTGGAGGATTATTGAACTAATTATTTTGTAAAAAGGGAGAGTTGATATATATTCAAACTCATGACCATCATGTGAAATCATAAAATGAAAGTCGTGTCTAAAAATGGAGCATTGCAATAAGATAAACATGGAGTCAAACACAAATTGAGAACTGAATCTAGATCAAACATACCCTCGAGACTGTGATGTATCTCCGACTGTCCTTACTAGTTAGGTGTCCGTATTAAACTGAAAGAATTGTATTAAAACGACTGAAGCACGGCAACGACCAAATTCACGTTTTCGTCCAAGAGGCAAATAAATAGGTTCCAAGTCTGCATAACCGTCTTTGAAATTTGTCCAACCAAGAAAAATATGAAGCAAAGGACACGCCAAGTGTCCATTTTTTGAGATGTGTCTGTCGGATAGAGGGAGCTGAATAAAATGACGAAGTGCAGCAGTGACCAACTCCTTGCCAACATCGCAGAGAGGTGTACCGGGAGACAATTGAAGGAGTTATCATGAAGTACAGCAGAGAACAACTCTATGTGTTGATCTCTGAGAGAGGTGTCCGCCTTTAAGGGAGATAATTTAAAGGACTGAGGTCGTGGCAGTGTCTAACTCCATGCTGACACATGCTCCATGCGGACACCTGTCCGCCTTGATGAGACAGAGAAAATTTGAGTGCAGAAGTAAATAATAAATTAAGCAGAGACCACCTCCGCGTGTATACGCTCGTCTTAGAGATGGAGATGAAATAAAGAGCTAACGTAGGACAGGAACTGAGTCTTCGTGTCCATCTTGGAGAGAGATGAACTAAGCTAACGTACGAAGGAACCAACTCTACGTGTCCGCTAGCCTGCGACCGGGCTTACTTATTGAGTAACTCGGGCGAGTAACAACTCAATAAGTGAACTTGTTTGCAGACTCAGATCTATCCTTTTTAGGGAGGTATCTGTTTTAGAACTCCGTTTAATATAAATTAAAGTGTATCCTTTTTAAAGTTCTCGTTCTTCATTCTATTTTCTAGGAGAAGTGCCAGGTTCAGCGAGATAAAGATGGAAATTACTATGTGCGATGTTACAACTCGTCTGGAGAAAAAGAGCAAAAAAACAAAAATAGGAAAACTAACGGTCCGGGAGAAAACAGAAAGCGCTTAAACCAAGTAAGTGAAAAAATAGACTGTAAAATGGTTACGTTACCTTGGCCGAAAACGGTTTTCTCTCTTTTTTCGATCCTTAGCCAGGTCTATATTCCACCGACTGACTGAAAATCAGGGGACGATGTCAGTTAGGAGCCAGATCGAACTGAAAATGCAAAACTTTTCCCAGTTGGTCAACTTCAAAAACGCATGCACTTTTGTTTCATGATTTTACAGGCACAAATTGAATCGTTCAAACCTCTGCCTGATTTTATCTTTTAATCAACCATTGTTCTGGATAAACGTGTTCGTTCTACTTAATTAGTGCTGTGTACTGATACATCGATAGACTCAATGATAAGCTTCAAAGCCGTGTTTCTAGGGAATGTCGTCACGCAAAAGTTTAGCATTGAAGAACACATCACAGGAACATTGTTGACCACGAAGTGACTTATAAATCACGTGTACTCACGTCTTTCAATGCAAAAAATGATGAAAAATAAAGAAAAAAAGAAAAATTACTGTGAATTTTAAAAACAAAACATTAGATCGATTCATTGAGCTATCTTTACTGATCGGGGGCTGTCTGTCGAAATATCATATTCATTTGTTTTGAGCTGCAGGCTGACACCCTTATATCTTTATCGTGTTATGCCGTGGTGGACATTTTCCAGAGTATCGTTCAACAGAAATTAATACGCCTTTGCGAAAGGCTCAGCCAAACACAACAAAAAGACTGATCATTTATTGCTTCGCTCGACACCATAGGAGACCCTACCGACCACCTATTTCTCAGACCAAGTTGGATTGGTCTCTCATCTTCTCCTCTGAGCTCATTTCATAGGCTGTCAAAACAGCGATGAGAATTTCCAACCCGTATCATAGCACAAGGTCGCAAAACAATTTTCAGGCACTTTGTTTGATTCCTAATATCCTTGGTGTAAGATGAAATCTTTCAACATGGAGCTTGCATTGTCACGTACCACTAAGACAATGGCGTTGCCCGCTTCGACGAACGGACTAAAAATTACACAAAGTGAGCCCTCGATCTAATTTATTTTGGTCCTTTACTTTAGTGAGCCGTCTATTTAATTTAATTTAGTCTTTTACTTTTCGAGACTTCTCTTCCTCTGGTCTTAATTTCGGATCCGCGAGTTTTTCACAGCATGTAGTCAGGCAGCGTTTCACTAATTAATTAAAGAGGATTATAGTCTCACGCCATTAAAATTTCTCGGCAAAATCAGTTTGCCTAAATAGATGTTTGCTTTTACAATTTGTTTGTTTTTATTCTTGTTCAATCCGATTCCACAGATTTACCATTTTTAAAATAAAGTAGGAAAGTATGTTTGTAGGGCCATATTCTAAACATGTCCTGAGGGCTTCTTTATAGGAAACCGCATCACAAGCTGCTTTCATTAAAAAGGACGCATTTTTCAAATACTTCAGTTTCAGCAATTATGGGAGACCTAAAATCCTCTTTCTTCGCAGGCTTCTGGCATGATACATCTATTTTGCCGAAGTAATCTTCCATTGTGGCACTGTACTGGTTGAAAGTCATTTTAAATCGATCTTGGTTCGTTTTAGGAATTCTTTGCAAGTTTTTCAAACACAACAGTACCGCTCTCCTGATGTTAACAACATGTGCTGGTAACGAAAATGTTTCCTTGTCGCTTTTGCGCTAACAGACCCGACCAAAAGCATTTTTTATTTACCTTAGGCTTAACACTAGTAGCCAGACGTATTGATTTCACAAACTAAAGGGCCAAGTTAGGGACACATGTTTTCTCCAGAATTCTGTGCAGGACATTTTTTGAAGGTGTACGCTGATAAAGGTACCGCAGCTATGTTCGGTGTAAAATTGCAGAATCCAGTCGTTGCTTGCACCTAGATATAGAGATTATGTAATGGGGAAAATACTTAGCTCCGCTGGTAGCTAAACGGCGGTAAAATCGCTCTTTTAAAACCGTTTAAAACAGATCTTACAAATCACAAGTCCCATGTGCGAGGCAAATTTCCAGATATTTTAGCGAGGATTTATACGGACTCTATCAAGTTATTGATACAAAGATGACATTTGCTCCAAAGGACCGACCGATTTGTAAGTGGAGGGGAACGGGGCGGGTGAAGGGGGAGGGGGGACTTGGAATCTCAGGAGCGAAGAGGGCAGAAATTGGGAAAGCGGGGAAAAAAGGGGGGCAATGGGACAATACCGAATTCCTGAGGGGATGGGAAGCGGAAGGGATTAAGACAACTCTCGCAATATTGTGTAATAGACTGAAGAGCGGTGATGGAAGCCGCTAAGAAAGTATTGGGGACCAGGAGAAAAAACTGGAGGTAGAAAGTGTGGACCACCTTGTGTTCCTCTCCCCCCTCCTTCCGCCCACCTGAAACCAGGAAAATTGTCTCATTTTGTTCCAGGTTACAGCCAAATCTCGTTATAAGGGGACCAGAAAAGCGGACCTTATTCAGTAACGGGATCAGCCGGGATGAGCCGGGCCGCCACCAAGAGAACCGTTTTTAATAACGGGATGTCTTGGGATTGAAAGTATTTTCAGACTACCCTGACTCTAACCCAAAAGTGCTCTTGTTGTTCAGGGGCTGGATTCATGAAGCCCTCTTAAGATAAGATGTGTCCTAAGTATTGCAACCTCGTTCCCAAGGTCTCTCTCCTCTGAAGATTTTGACCGTTAATCATCCTTCACTGGTCACGTGACACAAGCGTTGGGCACTTAAGTCTAAACATTGAGTTAAGGCTATCAAGTTTTAAATGGGTGCCGAGAGGGCTTTTCAGCAAATTTCCCCAAAGTTATGATCAGTTGAGTAGATTTTATCCAAAGTAGGCTCTAATAACCATGCCTTAAGTGGCCTAAGTAGCATCGCGGGAGTTTATCCGCTCACATGCTTCAAGCTTTTGTATACTTTTTGCGATGTGATTTCTGCAAAATTTTGCGGCTCTTTTTAGTGCTCAGATTTAGCTGCTACGCCTTTTAGTTCAAATTTATTTTGGCGACTCTTTAATTAAAATACTAAAACAACAAATTTGTCTACTCTTTGGTATACTCGGAGCACAAAGCAGGTACCCCTTTGGGGGGAGCCTTCTCGTATAGCCTACTATAGGGAGTAACCCTTCCCCCCGGAAAAATGTATTTCCCCCATTCAGTATCAATAAATTTTGAAATAAAATGTGAGGGAAATACAGTCGTTAAATCTAAAGAGGAGCACTTGGCTTGATTGTATACCTATGTCGCGTCAGTTAGTTGGTTGTCGACAACAAGAAGGCAAGACGGACTCATTTGGTAACGAAAATACGTAATAAAAAGATAAAAATCCTGACAACAATTTGGCATCCCGGAAAGAATCTTCTTAGATCCAGCTATTTCCAAAATAGCCGTAGCCCATTATATGTTTATTAGAGGTGGCGTCCTCAAAGCAATGCTATGGTATAGCTATTGTCAGCTGTTTTGGATGACTTTCTTCTAAAGCTTTGCGGCCTTCGGATGTTACCTTGTGCACTTTCCGTGATAAAATGTGAAATCTTGTTAACTAACAATTTTTTAAAAACTTTAATCCCAGCTTATTCATGATAGCAGTTGACACTTTTAACTAAAGCTCAATCTGTATTTTAAAACAGCTTCAAAAAATGTTTCTTGAACTGCACAAGTGTTCGCCTTGAACTGCGCAACACTGTTCAAACAACAGAAAGGTCCTTTAATTGGTCTCTTTGAATTGACCAATCTCAAACGGAAATTTAGTTACCAATGAATTAAACTGGAGAAAGACATACGCCTGGGTAATTGTCTAATCCTGCCTGCCGCTAGATTAGCGTTAATACGGCCCCGTCGTAAATAAATTTCAGGGATTAACCTCCGGATTAATAGAGTTCCACAATTAATCACTTAATCAGTTTATTGTCTTACAGGGGAAAATATGCCGTAACAAATGAAGAATGGGAAGAGTGAACCAATTAAATAAACCAGATAGTCTCAGATTAGTAACTAAAGGTGTTGTAAATCGAGAGAGATTAGGGATACTCGGAATACGGGATGAAAATACCCGCTCAAAGCGGGGTGTGCGCTTTATTTAGTGTAGGAGGTATGCGGGAATGGATTGAAATTTATGTGGGAAGCCTTCGCTAGTAATTAAATTCCAACACAGCGAAAACTTTGTTGTGTTAATAATTAAATAAGGGTTTTACCATTATATTAAGTTTTCTTTCTTTAGAAAGCACGCAAACAAGGGAAAAATTTGCCGTGTCGGCAATTAAACAAGGGTATTACCACTTCAGTAAAGTTTTCTCTTTTTGATGCGCAAACGTTTGAAATCAAGAAGACTGAGAAAGAAAAAGCTTTATAACTGATTTTTACAAATTTTAAAGTAACATTTCACAGAATTAATAACAATAATAATAATAATAATAATAATAATAATAATAATGGACAAATGAGAACTCTGTCATCTTATCTAGTTTATGGATGGTTTAGATTTTAGATTTTAGATTTTAGTATTTCTCTATTCCATAAGTACCTCTTAGTCATAAATATTATTATATATACAGTAGAACCCCGGTAACTCGAACTCCCCCGCTAACTCGAACTAAGTCCCATTTCCCTTGGATTTGACCTCACTTTTCAGATATTTTTACTCGGTTAACTCGAACTCGGATAGCTCGAATTCCCCGCTAACTCGAACTAAATTTCGTTTCCCTTGATCAAAACCTACCCCGATAACTCGAATTCTGGTTCTTGCAACTCACCACGGATGCCCATCGAAATATCCCATTAGCTGCTCTTGTCGTGTATTCGGTAAAACACTAAAACTAACACTATACAGCAATTTGATTTTAATTAGTGCAACGAACAGATCAAATATTTGACAGTCATTTCCGGATCTTATGATCTTGAATGTAACTGAGTTCATTTACAGTACTGTATTATCATAAGAATGCGTAATCGTGTTAAAGTTTCTGAAGGGATAAGTTTAATTTGCACTGTACTGTGTCCTGAGGTGCTGAAAAATCAGTAAACTATCAAATATTAACCTGGCAAATTGAATATTCAATCGACCCCGATAACTCGAAACCCCCGCTAACTCGAACTGTTTTTCGTTTCCCTTCAGAGTTCGAGTTACCGGGGTTCTACTGTATAAATTTTTTACCCCAAGGCTCACAGGTTACGCTATGCGCCCTGTTTAGCTAGTTTAGCTCTTAGCATACAGTCGTGAATTCTGCTATAATAATAATAATAATAATAATAATAATAATAATAATAATAATAATAATAATAATAAGGCTTGCTAAGGTACACATTGTGTGGGAGCTTACTAAACACGGAAGCTCGCTTTCAGGTGACTTTGCGATTCTTATGCTGGGTTCAATCAGTCGTCTAATTCGCATTCTTTGAATGCTTGACATTATGGAGAAAAGTTAGATGTCTAAGACAGAAATAGCTTTCTTGCAGTGAAAATAATGCAAATAATTTAATCATATCAGTCTCAAATGCAAAGGTTACAAATTTACTCTTTATTTAGGTACGGAATCTGCCGAGCCGGTGTAAAATTAGATTTTCTCGCGCGAGAGTACGAAAGTCACGGAATTAATGACTAATATTTTAAATTCTTCCATTTTGTTCGTTACCTTTCTATTCCATCAATCAACTCTTTTTCATCTCAGCTAAAAATAAAATGTGTCAGGTGCCTGAAATGGAACTGAAGTTTGCTCACTGTTGAATTTTTATTCTTATATGTAAAGAGAAAGGCAATACTAGATACGTATCCTCCCCCGCAGTTTATAACAACCCTAAAAAAGACTGCGGAAAGGCTAGCATTTATGGATTGTAAGGGCTTGTAAGTAATGTTCTATTTTCAGTTGACATTCATGAGATTTCTTTGATCTTTTGATCACTTAATTATTCCAGTATTATAAAATCCAGGTCAGGTCACTTTTTTGCCCTTTTATTCAAGACTAGCCTGCGTTGCAGCCGGCCCGCGCGTTGTCGAAACTCGAAACCGTCGAGATACAGGCGGTGTAGAGTGTCTGCGACGCAGGCTAATTCAAGACATCCTTGGTTAAAACGTTTCCGCCAACTTAATGTGAAATGAAGCTGAAAGAGGGTACTGAATCTTTCTATCATGTAAATTCACCAAAAGTTAAGTTCTGTAAAACCAAATACGAACCTCGCCTGAATGCCTTGTTTATTAATTTGTTGTGTTATGTTGTGTTGTGCATTATTGTTGTTGCTTTCGTTGTTATTCGTTGTGTGGTGCTGTTTAATTTTGTTTCGGTAAATTTTAGTCTTAGACACGTATTTTAAGCTTAGCACCGGTTGCATATTTGAGTTCTCGTTGGCTAATTGCGCAGCTATATCTACGGCGCTCATCTGACAAAGGGCTGCGTTTCATGACGACAACTGCTGAAGTATAGGAGTGCGCTATAATTAAAACTCAAATCAAATCAAAATCAAATCATATAGCTTTATTATAGTCTCAATCTTATACCCGTGCACAAGTGCCCTACTAATCGGGGAGACTGAAGATCGAATTGGAATTTGGAGATGTTGGTTTTTGAAGAGAGAAGAAAACCGGAGTACCCGGAAAAAAACCTCTCGGAGCAAGGACGAGAACCAACAACAAACTCAACCCACATATGACACCGGGACCAGGAATCAAACCCGGGCGACATGCGATAACCTATAAATAGACTGTAACTTTACGAAACAATACATGTGGCAAGCTCTTACTAACAGGTTTGCAATTACTAAACAGGTTGTTCGTTTTTATTGACAGTGCTCCAGTGAATGTCGCGGTAGACGAGGCCAGAGAGGACAGCGCGGAAAAACTGGGTCTAAAGGACAACGAGGCCCTAAGGGCCCGAGGGGACCCCCGGTCAGTACAACATACCGTAAAATCTTAGTCGTAAGCCCCCCCCCCCCCCAGCCGTTTTGATCCCCTCCCCCATCCCCAGTTACAAGCTTACCAGCTTAGTAACTAAAGATCATTCTGACAGTGGCCTCTGCTAAACACAAGAATACCATATTTCCTTGAAGGCAATTTCAGTTCAAAGTAAAGTTACACCAAATCGACCAAAATAGCGGTTCAAATCACAACAACAACCACAACAACAAAAACCTTACAAAGTTGTATAAGCCCAAAGCTTTCAACCCGGATGTACCGGATGTAACCCGGGAAGGTGTGCATAAGATGTTACAGATGTCTGTTTCTTTGTTTATTTGATCACCTGTTCGTTTGTTGGTTTGTTGTTTTGTTGACACGTTCAAAACAAAGTAAGCGACGCTTTACTGAATTCGTCTGTTGAATTATTTTACCCGATGAATTTTCGCCTGGCCCTTCAGGTATTTTTTGCTTCAGTTCACTGAGATGTGTCCTCGAAATTTTCGCTTTCGAGGCTGATAACGCTAACTTGTTGGCAAACAAAATATGTATGATGTATGATGTTTGGCCCAGTTGACTCTAAACTGCAAAACAGTCGTTTTTTAAATCTTAAAACTCTCGAGGGACGCGCACAAACAGAGAAAACACTAGCGAACTGTTTTGCAGTCTAATTTGACTTTTGTTAACAGAATCGTGCGAGGGTATTACAATGAGAGCCCAAATCTTTTTTCGTTTGTGAACTATTGGGAGAATTGGTCTTGTTCCGGCCTAGTTGGACTGGTTTTCCACGCTTCAGGCTGAGACACTCCAGTAAGATTGAGCTGCTTTTCTGTGAAAACAACCAGTCAATAAGACCCATATCCTCTTTATTTTAGGGTGAGAATGGGCGACATGGACGTGATGGAATACCGGGACCCAAAGGAGTGGTAAATAAATACAACATGTAATGCCATAACACGAGCGAAATAAATGTCAAACGATGTTCTCGATCGGGTGCTGAGCAGTGATTTTGTAAGAGGTTTCTGAAATTTTCATGAAGCTAGAGGAAAATATCGCAAATATAATTTCCTGAATTATTTGTCGTTTGCATTTGTTTTGATTTTGCTTTATTTGGCACGCTCTGTGATTGGTTTAGAAGACTCGCGCTACTTTGACAACCAATCAGAAGTAAAAACCAAACCAATCATGACTTGCTCGCGCGTGTTTTCCCGCGCTTGACGTCGATCAAGTAACATGTATTTGGTTCCAGCCTCGTTTCCAGGGTCCTCTCTCTTCCTCCCGAGGGAGGACGAGAGAGGGAGGAAGAGAGGGGACCTTGGGAACGAAGTTAATTTGGTTCGAGTTCTGATTGGTTCATTGCGATGTTACGTCTGTTAGGATTGGTCAGAGTGAATCCTTTTCTTTTGGTTTACGACACTCGATTGAAAATCACTCTTTAATTAAGACTGTAAATAAATATGAACATTGCTGGTAAAATCACTGTATTTTTGCATTTTCTAGATCGGACCAATAGGGAAACCAGGAATACAAGGAACTCCTGGCCCTCAGGGTATCAAAGGGGAACAGGTATAGTGTTTTTATTTTCATTCTCTCTTTCTAGTTACTTAGATTTTCCACTAAGGGCAAATGATCGGAAAGTCGTATTGAAACTTGGGATTGAAAATTACACACTGATGATTGAATCTCTAGGGACAAAAGCCATATTTGTAGGTGTAACGAGATCGAAAGTGAACTATTTTACTTTTCTTTTGCATGTCAAAATTACTCAACTCTTACAGTCTCACTTGCCGAATATCAAGCATTTATCAACCATACAAGTTCTCAAGACCTGATGAATATCCAACTGTTCAAATTCATTTCAATATGATCTGATTTACTTGAAATTACTTTTAATACTCACAGACGTGAATCCCTAGCTAACCTCCTATCCAGAATTAGCCGTTTAAACTTTAAATTTAACCGCAAGATCGTTCGATAGATCTTTCGCCCTTCGATTAACTTGGGAATTTAGCTTTACTTTGTCTTTGGTTAAGCTTGTTGAGGTAAATGAAATTGTCGGTCCGTACTTTTAATACAAAATTTTGGATTTATCAACTGAGTTGATAAGGTAAATTGGCCACCGTAAAGAGATCATAAGCTGACGTTTCGAGCGTTAGGCCCTCGTCAGAGCGAATCAAGTAATTGTGGGTTGCACTTGGTTTATATGGAGAGTGGTGGAGCTATGCTATTGGTAGGAACATGGCAACGTGAAAAACAAGAATAAATTAGTTGAATGAAAAGCGTTCGTTGATACCGTGGGGATTAAGTGTGCCGATTTGAAAAATGAATTCCTGTTCTACATTTTTACGGCTTTCTGTGTTACCATGGTGTAGGGAAAGGCCACAGATTACCATGTGTTGGATAGAGTGATTAGGGAGGTTGAAAAGTCGGGCGACTGGTTTGGATGCGTCCTTGCCGTTTTTTTCAACGTCTCGTAGGCGTTCGCGGAAACGGTCGCCTAGTCTCCTCCCTGTTTCACCAATGTATATCTTTTTGCATTAAGTGCATGTTATGCAGTAGATAGCATTTGCGGTGGTGCGCGTAAAGCGATCAGTGATTTTAATCTATCGCTTGGGTCCTGTTATTTTGTCCGCACTGTGAATGAAAGGACAAGTGTTGCATCGGATGCGCGCACATTTAAAAGTACCCCGTTGATCATCAGATTTAAGTGCACTTCTAATTAGAACGTTCCCTATGTTTTTGTCGCGTTTAAGGTTATTCCTCTGAAATAGAACTAACAATAGATTCTTGCTGAAACTTTGCCTACTAATTATTCATCATATGGGAACTTCAATTTTAAAATAAAAAGTGGGGGTGCCCGTGTTGGTTAAGGAGCTGACAAGTGTCTAATATACCCCATTTTAGCATTTTAGCGATGCTTTTGTAGAAGTGCATTCGAGTTTCATTTAAAGCTCCCCATAACTCTAATCTCATACGAACACGCTAAAAAACACATCAGATACATTGTGTTGGACATATCTTAACTTTGTACATTTGTTTCCGACAGAAACATTTTTGCACTAGGTTAATATCAAACAAAATCTGTTGTTCTGGTTACCAAAATGCAAAACAAAAAAAACTGAACTTCAGTTCTATTTCCCTCGTTTATTTAATTTCCAGCAACAAGAACTTGATCAGTCTTCTCTTAGAGAAAGGTTACTGGTAGTTGATTAAAATGAATGAAAAACATGCTGAGGTGCCCGTGTTCCTTTACGAGTAAACAACCACTTATTGTTTTAGCGACCTTAGTCTCAATGGAAACTTCTATGTCTTAAATGTCGCGTGCTCGTCCGGGCGCTCGTGAGGGGAGCTAGTGCGGGCGCTCGTGCGGACGCTCATGCGCGCGCTAATGACGCAAGAAATTATGCGCAATAGGTGATGCGCAATGCAAAACAGACGAATCACCTTAAATGAAATCAATGGGGGCTGTAAAAAATTCTTCCTGTTTCGTTGTCATTTTGGAGTAATTTAAAGTTCTTTGAAATTACGTTTTTGGGTGTGCTTTTAATATACTACTGTTATTTAATCAAAGACAAATTACCTCTCAGAACTTAATAATACATTTGCTGTCATTTTTGTTAGGGACCTCGAGGGCCCACCGGTTCACCAGGGCCTCCAGGATTACCAGGGGCTTGCAAAGCACCATCAAACACAAGCACTTCAGCCCCTACAGTCTATTGCTTACCCGGTAAACAGGGCCTTAAAGGAGCCAAAGGAGAGAAAGGGGGGCATGGAGAGCAGGGTCCCAGCGGGCCCCGGGGAATTAAGGGGCCAAGAGGAAATAAGGGAAACGAAGGCCCTCGAGGAAGAAAAGGTGATGCGGGACCTCCCGGTGATTTTGTGGGCCTGGAATGTCTGCCTCGATACACAAACTGGATAAACAAGAGTGACTGGTTTAGTCAACATCCTGAAGTTCATTGCGATAGAAGAGAATTTTTACAAGGCTTTAGTCTTGAAGAAAGCAGTGCTCGGGGTCAGCGGAGATACAAATACACTTGCTGTGGATTAAACCTGACTCAGCCTCCGTGATGGATTGTTAAATGAAGCAAAGATTTAACCAGTTAGACTCGACACAAGGTATCGGATTTATCATCTCCCTAAAACCTTCGACAAAGATTTTGCCTGGCGTGTACAAGTGATCGTCTCTTAAAGATAACAATTTCCATGTCATACAATCATTTCAAAATATTTTAACAAAATTAAGAATATTTCCTGTGACCCAGTTTCTTTAGTTGTAAATAACGAATATTGACAGGGCGTTATTTGGTATAACAAAAACTTTCACGAGACATCAATTAATCTCTCCAAGGTTACTGATTAACCCGGTTATGTAATATGTTAACAAAGACATGTTTTAAACAAAACATAGGAGTGTGATAAAAATTGTATCCAAGATGGGATTACACCAAGGAAATGTAACACGGATAAATTCAAAACACATACAATCGCAAAGGTAAAGGAACGAATTCATAAAGCACCGACTTGTCCCCAGTTTTTCTCGTGCAGCACTACACTACTTCTTGTGTGAGTCGATAGGAATAGAAGTGCAAACAAAGAGCGCTTTTCGTTTGTATGGAAAAACCGGTGAGAATTTTCAGCCAAATGGAACAGTACAATTGTTCCACAAACAAATTACGCATTTCAGAGGATGGTACTAGTGTGGCGACGCAAATGGTACAGAGATATTCCGATTTTTCAGGTAAAACCGGAATACCTCTGATGGGATTCTTTTTACCCAATTTCCCACGGGAACAACCGGTTTTTCCACTCAAGCAAAGATGACAATATCAGTTCTAGCATAAGCATAGATGCTGTAAAGGCAACCTAAACTCTTCTATTGCCAGCCGGTATAAAAGGCACGGAGAATTCAAATGTTAGAGTTTGCAAATGAAAATCCCGTTGAGGTGTAACAGTTATCAAAGCAGTTACTGAGTTGTACTTTCCTTTGGTACTCTTTATCATGCTGTACAATGTGTTTCTAACTTTTGAGTCTGTGAATAAAGCGCGAAAGTGTTACCATTAAAAAACTCGAGAAGAACTTTCATGATATTTTGTTGCTTTGAAGATGGAAAAGTGCGTTTTTATGGGGGTGGGGGGAGGGGGTTATGTGAGGATTCACTAGCGCAAACCACACAAGAAAACCGACATATTGTTAAAAACTGTCTTTAATAAAGTAACAGTCACTTGTCAAAGAACACCAGAGAGTATTCTTCAACAAATAATCTCAGCCTATCCATAATGACTGATTTTCAATAAGAATAAAAGTTTGAAGTCACAAAAGGTCACAAAACTACACGAATGCAACTGAAGATTAATGGCGTCGTCGCTTTTGACGCCACTTTACACTTTTCGTTTCATTGTCTAGTAATTTCACTCGTCGAGAGAGAGGATTCTGTTTGACTTGTTTTAAGGATTTCAGAAGGGATTGTCTCTTACAACACTTGAGTTCCCTAAGAAAAACAAAATTGTAAACATAAATTAGTTTTCTTGTTAATACAAAAAGCCGACTTAGCAAATTAGACCTCAGGTATGCTAGTCTTAGCTGACAATATTAAAATATTCCGTCTGTTAGCTTGTCTACGTTTGACAGATGACGATTAAAACTATGACCTTGAAAAAGAAGGGGCAATATATTTTGAAGGTCACATCAGAATATCTACAGAAGTTCTCACTTCTAAAATCTTTTCTTCACAGCCTTTCAAAAGGCTGTGAAGAAAAGCTTTCACGAGTAAGAACTGCTTCAAGGCGTCTTCGCCTTAAAATCTCGCTTATTGCGGAAGATGGGAGGGGGAGGGAGCCGGTGTCTCTTGAAGACGTTATCTAACATAATAACACGTACGCTAGTGCTTATTCATAAAAGACTTTCTTCACAGCCTTTACAAAGGCCCCAAAGAAAAGTTTTTATGAGTGAGAACTCTTTCAACACTGCACCTTTTAGGCTGCCCCGCATTCCAAGCATTAGCACTATTTTCACGGACGTAGTCTAACTCATAACTTAAAGGCAGACGAAAAACTCTTACCAATAAGAACTGCGTCACTGACGCTGCAGTGTCTAAGCTGACACGACTTTCAAGCCTATGTCATCCAGGCAATGTTCACGCTAAAATGCATTTTACAGCAAAAAGAAGGGCTACGTCTTAACGACCTCTTTTAAGATAACAAAATATATAGAAGGGCTCCCTTGTGAAAATTTCTTTTTTCACAAGCTTTCACACTGAAGGCTGTTAAGAAGAACTTCAAAGCACAAGAAAGGCTATCTAGGCTCCGCATCTTCTTTGCTAAACGATGTTTAAGACCTTATCCTAGATAAAGTGTATACATGCAGAAGTACTCGCAGCCTTTTGTAAGGCTAAATTCAGTTAATGCGCAACATTGATACTAGTCTTACGCATCTTCCAAATTTTTGACAGAATTGTTTTTTTTTTTGCATTCGTATCCTATTCACGGAAGAGGACGAAAAATGTTTTCGAAGTTCTACGCAAAGATGATAGGGACCTTAAGCAACCACGACGACGACGGGAAGGAAAACGTCTGTTTAAAACCGACTTCACAATCTTTTAAACTTCTTCGCGATTATTCCGACCGTCTAATGTAGCCGAACTATCCAGGAGCTGAATTTGTAAGGACCGTGTTACAGTTCAGGGAGAAAAACGAAAATTCAACGTCGTGTGTTCACGTTTTACAAAAAAACTTTGAATTTGGTCATTTCCCGTTGTAGTTGAGCACAGAACTGCAAAGAAATGTACCAAAAACAAGAAGATCCTCTCTTGACCAAAAAGTATAACGCACGTGCAGAGTCATTGTTTGGCTAAGTTAAGCTTTTGTTTTGCAACGTTCTTGTTAGCTGTCGCCGTCGCGTTGGCTTAAGCTCCCTAATAATATGTACAGAAGTCCTCATTCGCAAAACCTTTTAGCCTTTCAAAAGGCTCAGGTAGAAGCTTCTACTAGTGAGAACTGCTACAATGCGTAACAGGCATGTAAGCCGGAGCTGGCCTGCAGTATCTTCTAAGCTAAATCATTACTAGTCTTCATTGACCCTTTAACTGACGTCGGCATTGTTATAGCAATTCTCATTACTGGTCTGCCTACATTTTTACCTCTTATTAACCGAGCAGGAGGTCTGTATGGGAGAATCTTGACCGAGGTCGTGAGTACAGACCGAACGCAGTGAGGTCTGTACACACGACCGAGGTCAAGATTCTCCCATACAGACCGACTAAGCTCGGTTAATAAGATGTTTATTATATGGCCAAACAAGAAAACTTTAATTCGCTTAATGTAAATGGTTCGTACTAGCTGACATTTTGCTTGCAAAAGTCGATGAGCTGAACTTCAATCCGTCAAAGTTTGCTCGTCCTCTACCTTTTTTCTCGTCAGGCTTGTTGGCGCTTCATTTTAGTATTTTTAGAAGGAAATAGGCAATATTTTTGTAGTTTAGTTTGCACCTTTGTCACCGCAAAAAGTAACCGGTCTAGATGCCGGTCTAGATGGGAAAATCTAGACCGCGGTCAATATCGATTTCAACCAATCAAATTCGTGAATTCGGTAGATCCCAGTCCTTGTGAGACACGGCCATATAATAACATTGATTACTAACTAGGAGAACTTGTTCAAACATTGACACAATTCGTCTTTGGTGATCATTTCCTTAATTCTCTTGACCTTTGTATGTTACAATAAACTGATTTGATGAGGAGAAATTTGATGCTGATCACTATTGGGGCTTAAACGGTTAAAATCATTTTCAGCTAAAAAAATGGAAGAATGTCTTTTGAAGACATAATCTAAACTAACAACATGTACTCAAGCTTCTCTCTTCAGCTTTTCAAAAGGCTGTGCATGGAGAGAAGCTTTGACGAGCGAAAACTGCTTCAAAGCTACTTCTTCTGGGCTGATGCATCATAGTCTTGGTACAAACATCCTTTTTTTCACGGAAGAGAGTGGAATTTCCTTTGAAGACCTCATCCAAGCTGATAACTTGTACAAAAGTATCCATTTGTAGCGGAGCCTGCGGGCAAAGCCCGCCAGCGGAGCTCCATTGTTAAGGAAATTTGGTAATCTATCAGGAGGGAGTGATGAACTTGGGCCTGGGCACAAGCGCCGGTATTGGCGAATGAAAAACCGAGGTGTCTGGCCATCGTGACGTCACATATATATCTGCCCCGGAAATTCAAAGGAAAGTTAACAAATGGTTTCCTGGCAAATGTTTACAGTCCAGTTTCTCAAAAAGAACAGATCAAAACAATAAAAGAACGAAAGGTATGCTGCATGCTATAACATAAAAAGTATTCTTAATGCAAATTGGTCCTCAAAACGAAATAACCAATTGGCGATAAGACTCAAAAGATTTCATGGACGCTTTGGTCGATCGATTGAAATCGTGATCAAGATCACCTTTCAGAAGCTGTATCTCACAAACCCTAAGATGTGTCGCTTGGAGACAAAAACATAACTTTTATATGTATAAACTCTTTCCAATTTTAAGAAAATAAAATTGCGTAACAATTTCATTAAAATGATCAGTGGCTTTAAACATCATTGAAATGTGGAGAAGAATACTCCAATACAAAGAAACGTTTACTGTAAATTCATGGGTTTGGTTCGAAGTTAATAATGGACCACAGTAATTCCTTACTTTGCTAAACTATATTGTAAAAAACGACAAAGATGACAACATTTGCTGGAGGCGAGGCAAAACAGCTGACTCGCCGGCTTTCCGGCCAAATTTGTGCTGATATCTTATCGAATAATTATAAAAAACCACAGTTTATCTAAAACGCCAACTTTCTCAGGTTACTGATGTTAAGGGTTAACAAGGCTCTCTCTTTACTAGAATGGTCCTCAGTTTGACTGTTTTAAAATTAATTAATCTTTGAAAATCAAATGACAGGACCAATTCAATTTATTTGCGAAACGGTCATCGTCAGTTGTGGATCAAGTAGACGGTCAAACTCTTGCTAAAACACTATGCAACCTGGACAGCAACTGAATCTAGAGGAAACTGGAGGTATTGAGAATAAATCACTGAATCACTGATCCAAACGGTACTCAAATATATCTATTAGTTTTCATAAAAAAGTACAGAACCAGATCAGCGAAGATTTGTTTCCTCAGGCGCCCGCATAATTTGCGAGCTGATTCAGATTTTATGTTGTTCTGCAAAAGTGTAGTTTACACGGGTTAAATGAGGTGGCAAAAATTTACTAAGTTCGATTACTCTTTTCCTAGCAATTAAATATCATTATTCTTTCCTTATACCGAAGATGGAAGCAAATACTGTAAGAAAAGTTAACTTTTAAGTGCTAAACATACCCTACTAGGTTCGTCTTCTATTATATTCAGCTAAACAAACGGACTGATCATTTTTTTGGCAAATCCTATACCACTTGTTTCAACTTGGGTACTTTTGTTAAACTATAGGCTAGTCCGTAGCCAAGTTTCAAGTTTCCCTGTGGTATATAACTGAAATAAACACACTTTTTGGGACGCAGACAATAACAATTTTCCCGCATAATTCTTCGATCGCAGAGAGTAAACATGACTCTTAAAACATTATTTACGTGTGATTTTAACGTTAAGACAAAGAGCTACTTACCTATATCGAAAAAAGGGATGACTAAAATTCCATTACCCAAGAAAACAAGCTTAGCTGAAAGCTTAATAGCACAAAAAATACGTTTGTAGCCCGAACTCTAACATAGTTGCCAGCGCCATTTTTGAAGATTCGGCAAACTCGCGCGCTTTTCACGTCGTGACGTCACGATGGCCAGACACCTCGAACCAGCCGAGCGGCGAGTTCATCACTCCCTCCTGGTAATCTATCGATCCGAAAAATTTTGGTTGTGACGTCAGCGTACGTCCGTCCGTCCATCCGTCCGTCCGACCGTCCGTACAGACTCTGGGGGAGGGGGAGGGAAGTCCCAAGGCAACCCGACCGGGAGTGGAGAATGCCATCTTTTCTTGGCGGGAAATCGCGCGGTGCTTTTGGGCAACCGGCGTTTTTCTTGGCGGGAAATCGCATGACCATCGTCGCTTTTGAAAAAGAGGTTTCTTTAAAAAGCTTAAGTTTATTTAGCAAAACGATTGTTCGACGGTACTGTAGTTTTAAACTTGAGAAAGAAACATTTAATACCTATAATGGAAAGAAAAAGTTCAAAAGAATACTGGTAGTAGGCGAAAACTTCAAGTTACGAAAGCTGCCTTCAAAGGACCTCATCGCTTTGTTTTCTTCACGGCGGAGAGCTTGCCTTGTTCTGAAACACAACCGAGTAAGTGAAGTTTTTAAAGGGTTTAAGGTGCATGATTTTGAGTATTTATTACGGTCAAAGAAATTACATTTTGAAATTGATTTATGTCATTAGAAATGTGTCATTTACTTTTGACTTCAAAAAATTATTAGAAAACAAGCTCAGATTTGTGACAGATGTAGTCTTAGAATATTTTGCCATGCTGGAAGTGTAATGCGAATTGCATTTAAGTATAAACTTACGGGTTTTCGAATAAACTTTTTCAAGAATGATTTCTCTGTTTATTATTTTGTGTTTGTTTATTCATAACAGTAGGTCAAAGCACAGTCGCAAGGCAACTGCACAAGCATCACTTACGGCGAATAATTGCTTTCAATTTTAACTGTCGGATCGGTTTGTGCAATTGTCGATTTTCTTGTCCAAGAACGTTTCAATATTAAGCGAATCAGTTGTCGGTTTAAGGCTATTTTATCCGAAAAGCTTCCGAAAAACAAGTTGTTTTGCGTTCCTCAAAGCGCCTAACTATAAATGAGCTTACTTCGCATCCGCAAGACTTATGCCATAATTTAAAGCGTGTTTGGTGTTTGCTCGTTTTCAATCTTGATGGTATAAATTTTGACCAGACTAATAGGGGCAGTTCATGTTATTTGTTAACTGAACATCCGAACGCGATGAAGATAACCCATTTACTTCAGAATAAGTTTTATTTTGTTGTTGTACATGAACGCCGTTTCAAGTTCATTCAAGCCAACAGCCAATAATCCAAGGAGATTTGACAAGCCTTGACAGTTAATGACAGGATATGGAAACATTTAAAAAACCAAGCAAGACTGCTCCTGAGTAAAATATGTGTTCAGTTTGATGCCCGAAAAAAAAATTACGGCTGTGCTCAGCCTCTAGAATGACCTTTCGAGCTTGGTTTTACAGAACAGATCCTCAAAATCTTGGAGGACAATTCGGAACACTTTCGGGCTTTTTGAGAAACACTTTTCGAAAGGGAACGAGCCAAAGAAAGCCCCGAAATATATTTCAGAGCGAAAAGTTTCAGGACTATTTTTGAGAAACGAGCACCAGCTTATTCCTTGGAGGCTCCGCTTTTAGGCATGGCTAAATCTATATATTAAGAACTTTTCTTCAAAGCCTTTCAAAAGGCTGTGAAGAAAAGCTCCGACGAGTGGGAACTGTTACAACGCTGCAGTTTCTAGGCTGGTTTGCTTTCCGTGCTAATGCCAGTATTGGCTTGCCATGGAAATTCTTTTCACAGAAGCGAAGGAGGAAAGTGGTTCGGAGAATTTGCACGCGAAAGATAGAGTTTGCATGGGAAAAATAAAGTTTGCACGCGAAAGATAAAGTTTGTTTGGGAGAAATAAAGCTCGCACGCGGAAAATAAAGTTTGTATGGGAAAAATAAAGTTTGCACGCGAAATATAAAGCTTGTATGGGAAAAATAACGTTTGTATGTGGAGTGGGCCACCGTAGGAGAGTGATCTTACATTAGTAACATAAAACATGTACAGGAGTACGTACACATGGTAGCTTTTCTTCAGAGCCTTTCGAATCATTGTTCCACATGCAAAAGCCATGATAACAATCACCAGCAGGTCTCCAAAGTTTTTGAGCCTCTTTTGACGCAACCTTAGGACAGCGGGTGGGCTTAAGCCTATTAACCATTAATAACATGACAACATAGATTATACACTGTACACAGTCTGACCTCGACTTGCTCCAGGTCGCCTGTTTTTTTACTTGGGGACAAAAGAAACTTTTAAATAACTGCAAAACACGCGCGCAAAAAATTTGTGTGTGCTGCGCTCAATGCGTCGCAAAAATTTGTCTGCGGCTCGCTCCAGAAACAGCAACCATTTTTGATTCACGCCCGTGGACCACGTGCGAGTCCTCCATAATCACAACGATCAAAGTGGAGTAAGTCTAACCGCCAGTACCCCTGAAGACTGGACGTCCTGTTACTCTTCCAGCCCCAGTGACCGTTTTATTCGTGAGATATGGCACAAGAAAAACGACGCTTTCAGTTCACCAAAACCAGGGAAGGAAAACAGGGGGCGAAGAGGGCCGAGTAACTTCGTGGCTTGCTTTTAGATATTAGGCAAAGTTTTGACTTTGGGAAAACCGCACAAGGGCAGCAATTTCCTCAGGGTCGTAAAAAAATATATGTTTTTGTGAACTTAAAGATGCAGATTTTCAGACAGATGATGGATGAGTTTTACCAACCTTGCACTTTTTCTTCAAAAAAATTGTCGAAGAACAAATCCATTACTTCATTTATATCCTCTCCGTATTCCTCCTTGAGCCAAATGTACTCGGTTTCCTGATCAGGATAAAATATAATGTACTATTTTCATTAAAAAAACAAATTGAAGGAAAGTTTTAAACGATAATATAAATTTTTTTACCGGAGAAAACGGACAATTTATTTACGAATTTAGCTCGCAATGAGATCAGAGCGCGCACTGGAATAACTTTACAGATGATATTGCAACTAATTGCCAAAGGGAATGAATGCAACGTCGTGCCAAATCTTCCTTCTCTTTTCCAGAACCCAGACATGGGAAACTGGGATTGTAGCGCTCGATGTCTGATGGGAAGGTAGAAAAGCGCTTTCGTCTCACAGATTCCTCGCGGACTGTGCTTATTCTTGGAGCCTCGTCTTCACGACGCTTACCGAAGAGTTCCCGATTCTTCTCGTCCAATTAGAAGACACCTCGAAAACACCGGAAGTTAGCACGTTGTTGTAAACAACTAAGTTGCTTATCAACCAGAAAACTCGAGTTTTTTGGCCAATTCTTGGAGATTTCTTTTTTAACGGAGCATGTTACCGTAATATCAACAATCCTAGAAGGCTACATTAACCACATACCACGGACATCCAGAGGTATGAAAGCCGATCACCAACGACTCCAGTAAATCCATCAGGATGATCTTGAATTCCTTGAACAAAAATAAAATGGTGAAAAAAGCGAACAAACAGTCAAAAGCAAAGGAAAACAGAGGCAAAATGAAAAATCATAAGAAAAACAGACTGAAAACAAAACAAAACAACCACTGGGCAGGTATAGTCACGATACTTGGATGGTAATTTCCTAAGTTGGCTAATTCACTCTGAACTCAGTATGTCACTGAGTTAAATTAATTCATCGCAATGTTTAGAGAAAAAAATTTCTTACCCGGACCCTCACCAGGAAAAACGCCAACCAGCGTAATTGTTGCAATTACGCACAAAAATATCGCGAATTTCATGTTTACCTCCAATAGCTTGCAGCCAAATCTCCAGGTGTCTTATCCGTACATATACAGATAGCACAGGGAAAATGGAAAACGGAGAAAAATAGTGACGTTTCAATGCAAAGTGCGCGAGGGAAAGAATGTGCGCGAAAAAGAACGCACTTGAGAAGAAACGAGCGACCAAGATGGCCGATATTAAATACGAGGGCACAATTGGACTCGTGTTGGTCCTGGAAAGCTTTTGTGTGCTTTGCTTTCGTATTCTAAATATTTCATCCGCGACTGTCTACATTCTTGCCTGACGCAAGAATAGTATATAAAAAGATGTAGTCATCATAGTCCTTTTAAACTGTAGGATAGACTTTGAAAAGATAGTACTCTAAGACTAGTACAAAAATCCGTGACAAAAATACTTGAGAAACTTCGTCCACTTTTGCAAAAATACTTGAGAAGGTTCTTCTTGTCCTATCCCGCGCGAGCCATGAAAGATCTGGGAACGAGCATTTCTGAGACAGTCTCACTTGGTGCATCTTACATGACGCACTTGTCCTAAACGTGCTAAGTGCGTCTTCCAAGGAGGTTGACGAATGACTGTTTGGAATCTGCATAAATTTCTTTTAGTTTAGACCATCTGGACCCTATACTGCTATTATTTATTACTTTTAGTTCTCCTTTTTCGTTTTAAAGCCCTAGTTTCTAATTTTCTTTCCGGAGTCAAGACCTCTGAGATCTTTTTGTTGACTCAGTTGATTGTCGAAGGCTTTGTTGACAGTCGACAGTTCACATAGAGAGAAGCAAAGAATCAGAATGGAAAATCCTCCAAACCAAACGATCTACATCAACAACCTTAACGAGAAAGTCAAGAAGGAAGGTGAGTGTTGGAAAGAAACGCACTCATCAGACAATTAAGCACAGATGAGCGACTTCTGCAAAGCGTAAAACGTTTTCCGACGTTGCAATCAAACGTTCTTGAGAGCAAGCTATACGTGACATACTAACCAAACTTTCCTTGGCTGTTAGCACTCTTAAACCAACGTCTGCAGCCAAATGAAACCCAGGTCGCCCGGTGTACTCAAGTTTGTTGAACAAAAGGGCTTTTGTGATAGACCCACATTTGATGATATGGAAAAATGCATTGCCCCCCCACGTCTTGTCATATCAGTACGGAGAGCTGCTGAGCTAAATGAACAAAAAACTTGCTCTGCACTGTGTAGTTGTTCCCATTAGAATTTACAGCACTTACATAGGTGCATAAGGTTATTCCAGTGTTTTCCTGCATTCCTTCTTCTGTTTAAGGTTGTGCTTCTTTGAAAAACCATGCATGTTACGGTTGTATGGCTTGGGTCTATGTATTTCGTGGCTTGTTGTGAGATTGAGAAAAATTACATACTTGTTAATCTGAGGACTTTATGTGTTGGGGTTTGTTTGATTTGGCAGTCAGTTTTCAAACCAGCAAATGAGCTGGCTCGTTTGGTATAGTGCCCGGTTAAAAATGACCCTGTACTCTGTAGTTTAGCCATCATGTGTTTACTTATTCCTGTTGTGGAGATGCAGAACTTGAGAATGAGAATGTGTTAATTTTTAATTTGTTATGGTGATTTTAGCTGGAAAACAGACAAAGGTGAAGAAGCTTGTTTGTTTTTTGTATGTTTACACTAATGTCATTGTTTTTTTCACTGGAAATTTACAAATGCGATGCTTATATTTTCAATGCTGGTGTTAACCATCTTAGGGTGTGGGTCTCTAAAGCCATGGTGCACCCTAAAGTAATCCACAGAATGTGTCCTCTCTGGTATATCAAGATGGATTAGTGCATTCTGATTTGCAGCCCTTTTGCATTGATTTATGATCAAATGCACCTCATTATGCTCAGTTGTTGTTGGGGATCTTTCAGGCTGCTTGTGGAAGAAATTATTCTTTTAATACTACATCAGGGTCTTAATTGAGGACCTTAGATGACGTCACTAAACATATGTGTTGTCATGACTGTATTCACTCAGTTCCTCAACACTGGGGACTCCCATTGGCCTTGGACTACTCTGGGCTGTGTCTGGCCAGCCCTCAGGCTGCGATGGTTGCAACACTCCTTTTGAGTGTCTTGGCCATCTTATTTTAAAGTTCTGCCTATATTTTGCTGATCATACAAGGTCAATTGTTGAGACAGCTTAGACAGGGTTTGAAGCCAGCAACACACTAAGCAATTTTATGTACTACAGCAAAACCAGAGTTTGTCAAAAGATAAATTTAGTTCTTTAGCTCTTGTGTAGCGTGGTTTGTTTTCAAAAGTTCTGCACTGTTTTTATGATCAGATTCCCTCTTTTCTCCTTTTCCAAGCCATCCAAAAATATTATTTTTAGTGATGGGTTGCATGAGTTAAAAGGGCCATACAAAAATTAACATTTGTCTTTTCCTTTTTTGTTGATATTTTCTAATATATTTTCCCCTTTTTTCAGAGTTGAAGAAGTCACTGTATGCCATATTTTCACAGTTTGGACCTATTTTAGACATTGTAGCCCTCAAGACTCTCAAAATGAGAGGTCAGGCATTTGTAGTGTTTAGAGACTTAACGAGTGCCACAAATGCACTGCGCTCTATGCAAGGGTTCCCGTTTTATGACAAACCCATGGTAAGTGAGAACTTTTTTCATGACAAACAGCATAATCTTCTGCTGCCTTGGTATGTATTTGGTACTTAGAGAAAAATCTGTCCTTACAGAGTGTTGCACAAGCTGTTTTGTATAACGCTATCAGTAAACACTTTAGGGAGTTTGCAAAACCGGAAAGTATGTCTGGAAGTACCTGACTTGTTAAATCCTTGCCTGTAACACAAGTTTTTGCACTTTTTTTGAGTTTATCCTAACTGATTATAATCAGGCTTTATAAACATAGCTATGCATTTGTTTTCTGGATTTTGCTGTAAATTTAAATCCAAGATATACATTTTAATTTTTCCTCTGTGGTTAATTTAAGATCCTTGCCCTCAAACACCAGAGAATTTAACTGTGTGCTTAGTTTAATTAAAATTCTGGCTTTAAGATTATTATTCAGATCCCTCTTTGTGTCCTCAAGCATTATGGCATCTGTCATTGATTCTAAGAAACAACCAATATCCAGCTGTCACGAGTGCCTAAACTCTGCACGTTCTGTGCATTGTTGTTGGTATTTTAATATAGTCTTTGTTTGAACACTAGAAATCACTTATTTTTTTTTAATGATTTTCAAGGAACATTGTTTGAGGACTAGAAATCAATTATTTTGTTGAATGATTTTCAAGGAACATTGACACTTGTAATATTCACTATTTTGGTTTGGGTTAAAGATGTACCATAGAATGTTCGTGAGTATACAACACTTTTATGATTTAACTGATATACTGTAATAGATCAGTCCTGTATCAGCTTTACCTTTCTTAAAAAAGATTTTACAATCTGCCTGGAAGGACATCTTTTTCTTTGTCATTTGAGTATGTCATTATAGGCCCTCTCCTTTGCCCATGCATTTGTATAAACTAACACCAAAATAGATTTTAAACTTAGTCATAAAATAATATTATTTTACAGTTCTTTGCAGTTCTTAAATGTAGGATACAATTATCAATTTTAGTTTTACTTGTTCTTATGTTATTATCAACGTGTCTCTTTTGATGGTTTAAGTTAAGGGTCTCATATTTTTATATACGTGATAATTTTATGAAAATTAAATCTTTGTGTGCACCAGAGAATACAATATGCCAAAAGCAAATCGGATGCGGTAGCCAAACAAGAAGGAACGTATGTTCAGCGAGAGAAGAAGCCGAAGGAAAAGAGAAAAGCTCCTGAACAGGGTAAGTTTGGCTAAGAACGTTTTTCAGTCATTTGCCTCTTCAAAAAGAAGAACAAATAATAAACAGCATGAATAGTTGAAAGAAACTGGCATCCAGTATTTGGAGCTCCTTGTGTTGTCATCTTAAATAAAACCAAAATCTAGCCTCATCAACTTTTCAAATATCAGAAAAAGGCAACAGAAACATCTGTGTAAGTCTTAGAATATTATTGCTGGCAGGATAAAGTAAACAGACAATGGGTAAATTAAGTAGATTCTGGTTTGTCAATCAAACGTTTTTTAATCAATGTGTGGTTCCAAAGAATTTCCATACCCCCACCCCACAGGGTCATTGGAAATTTTGAAGGGGAGGAGGTCTTAAATGCCAAAATTGAAAAAAAAAATTCCCAGAGGGGTGGGGGGTTCAAACCAAAAAAAACCCTACATGGGGGGAGTAGGGATATTTTCTGGAATAACACAGTGTAATTATAGAATACACTTTTCCAAAGCACATAGCAGTCCACATTATCCTTTAAATTATGGACTCAGTAAACAAAATGGACTTTCCTTTGGAAGACTGCATGACTTTTGATTTTTTTAATCTCAATTCTCAACCTTAATTCCTAAAATTGTTTTTTTTTCTTTTTGCTGTTGCTATACCCAAAGAAATTATATTTTTTTGCTGGTTCTCAGAAGAGTTATCCTTTCAAACAAACATGTTTAGCCATCTTGTTAAAAAATACTTAGGTGTTGCTGTACCCAAAGAAAAGAAATTATATTTTTGCTGGTTCTCAGAAGAGTTAGCCCTTCAAACAATCCTGTTTAGCTTTTTTGTTAAAAAATACTTCTAGATAGGTGATGAGATAAAAAAATGATCAGAGCAGGACAGAAGCCCATAACCCAGAACATGCATCTGCCAAGTATATTCATGTCATGGTGTTTTTATAGACCAATTTATTTTTAGGTTGAATTTCTTTCGAAAACAGTCTCCCAAAGGATCCTTGTTAGCTGATCACAAGCTTTGCATAATTAATTATCAGCCTTGCATTATGAATCAGGCATCTTAGAGGGAAGCGAACCATTGAAGGCTGTCTAAAAAATAGAGTGGTCTGTGAAAACTCTGTGATGTAGACTTAGTGTGGGAGTTGCACGTTCAGGTTTATGGGCTCCTAGTGAGGAGAGCTGATACTGACAGAAATAACTATTGCAGTATACATGTACATTCATGCATTTGGGTTTTGTTTTGTTTTTTTTCCAACACAGCTAAACCAGCCAAACGACAGCCGACTGCCCAGCCTGTGCCTGTGGCCATGGCCCAGCCAGTGGTGGCCCCAGTGGCACAAAATGGTAAAGAAATCATAAATAAGAAAATTATAAATAATTCAATCTTCTCTGCCTTTTGTTTTGGTGAGGGGATAAACCCTTAGATGCAGTGCTGACTGTCTCACGAAAATGTTCAAAAATGAAGATCTCGTGCTGTGAAGAGGTAGCTGCCCATCCGAAAAATAAAGTGGCATTTTAAGTTGACGACAACAACAACAATTCAATTTAAAGTTGTTTTAATTGTCTGTTCCTGGCTGCTAATATGAAGATAATATCCCAATTTCGATATATTAAAATTCAGTCTTAAACAATAGGCATCATTTCGAGGCTTAAGGGAATAAATCCATATAAGCCCTTATATTATTCTCCTAAGCCTCGCAGTGATGTCTACTGTTTTAAGTTGAATTTATTATATCAAAATTGGGCTATGATATTTCTACTTTCGTTAGAAGTGTATTTTTAACATGTTGCATTTTTGCTGTTTCACAGTCATCCCAACTCCAGTACAGCCAGCTGTGGTTGTTCCAGAGTTACCCAACAGTATTCTGTTCCTGACCAACCTGCCAAATGAGACCACCGAGCTGATGCTGTCTATGTTATTCAACCAGTACCATTTGTTGATTGCAGATTGCTTGATAAACACTGACAAAATAATTTATAGAGTCTTGTTGCCTTTGATTGCTGCAGTCATCTGTTAATTCCAGTCTTTGTCCTAAATGACTTGATAAGTATCTTGGTTTCAAAGGGAAAAGAAGTTACCTGCTTTCTTCAGTTGAATTTAGTGATTCAGTGTTGTTTTGGCCAGGAAAAAATGTTTTTGATCTCCGTGATTCATTTGTAAAAATGTTTTAGCTTTTGTTATCTCCAAAGGGTCTCGAGAGAAGTCATGTCAGCTTGACACTTAAAGCCAACAGTGCCTCATTACTGTCACAAACATCAAGCAAAGATGCTAGTCAGATACAAAACTGAATGTGCCTGGAAATTGGTGTTTTGCTACTTTCTGAAGGTTTAGTTGAAGAAACTTTTCTTAGTGCAATAACATTCTAAACCTTCTCTTGTTGGATGGATCAAGATGACATTGTTTTGCTCTTGTTTCTCTCTTGTACTTTGCTCTTTTGCATTACAGATTTCCTGGATTTAAAGAGGTTCGTTTGGTGCCAGGCCGTTCAGACATTGCTTTTGTGGAGTTTGAGAATGAAGTACAGTCAGGAACAGCCAAAGATGCTTTGCAGGGATTCCGAATAACGCCATCACATGCCATGAAAATCTCGTATGCCAAGAAGTGATCTGCCGGTAGCATTGTCATCAAGTTTCATGATCGTCCTGAAATCTTTTTTGAGACAGCAAATCGTGGTTTTCTTACCTTGAGTCGTACTGTCATTCAATTCTCATACTAGAATGGTTCCTCAAACATAGTGTTTTAAGTTCTTTTTTGCTCATTTTCAGGACTTTCATATATTAAACATTGATCCTATGAAAGGGTAGTTTTAAAACGGTTTAGAAAAGTTCCATATTCTTTGTTTTGTTTTACGCAGCACAGTTTGTTGAAGGGAGGCCTTATGTGCCACTCGGCATAAAGAGGATGAGTGATTGAGTGAGTGAGTTTGTTGAAAGCCTTATTTATGGCTACCAAATGTTTAACGTTTGTGGTTTGCCCAATTGTAATTTAAACCCTCATTGAGGGGCTGAAACCCAGAGCTTTTTCTTTTCATCTCTAATTTTTAATTTGACATCTGAATGGCAGTAATCCAAGGACAGTGCAAGTGTTACACAGGTAGATACAACCTTGATTTTTAGAAAGATTAGAACTGGTAGTTACTGTAATTATGCATTCCAGTGGCATTGCACAGCGCTGCTGTTGTAATTAGTTGTAATTAATTGTAGACTGATGAATTTCACAATGGCTGCTAACATTGGAAACTCAAGTACCATTCTCATCAGAAGAAGTATATTTCTAAAGAATTTTACTCTACAGCCAACTGGATACTAAATTTACCATTAGAAATTAATTAACAATTATTCACTGAAGTGGAGGTGAACAGTGGTGGATATTTGCCGAGCCACAAAGCGGCGAGGGAAATATCTACCACTCTTCACCGACACTGAGGTGAATAGTAATAATTGTTTTTGTATATACCAAACAAGCAGATAGCCAGCACCAAATAGTTCCTTTTTTCTGAGAAAAGAGGCAAAACTCGCACACAAAATCCAGAAAATGCCAGGGGGTGAATAGCACATACTATCCCGAGTTTGAGTAGCCAATCAGAGCGTGAAAAACACTATCCACTGGTTTGGTATGTACAGCTGTACTAATGGCTTTTTATTCCAATTTTAATTGTTGCGACTTTTGATAGTGAGAATTATTGAATGGTACTGGGGCTTTCACTGTGATATGCATAGTGTCGTAAAACTGGTTTGTGCCTCTCTCCATCTTGAAATTTTCAGGCTTGTAAATTTTTAGTACAAAACTTCCACCAATTTCGTCATCGATATCCTGAAAAAATGAGCTTATGTGAGATAAAATTGAAAAAGAAATATACACAACTCTAGAGAAGGGGCACAAACTTTTAAGACACCATTTATCATAAGTATTTATTTTTTGTTAATGGCAACATTGCACAAGACTGCCAGTATTTTTCTCTTTATTTCATTGATTGTCTGTAACAATGTTATGTTTATTCTCTGAAGCATTGCACATGGCTTCTTGTGAACTTACATCTTATACTGCAGCATAGCACAGTGCTGCTAATAAATAGAAAAATTATTTTATTGAGCTGATACACTGTTAGCATTGCACATGAGCTGAAGTGATAGAACACGATGTTCGTTCGGCATTGCACTCAGCTGGACCTGATCAATGATACTACATCATCTTTTCCATTTTATCACAAGTTTGTTATCGATATCCATGGGCCTGGTAGAAGCGATAAACAGCAAACCATGTATGTTAGGTTTGTCTAATAAAAAGTGGCTTGTTTGTACGGTTGTACAATTTTACTGGTTTTTGTGAGAAAGTGGTTGCAACATTCACCTTGGTTACCATGAACCTAGGGTGGAAGGCAGCATTTTTCTTGTTTGTGCCACTTATTGTGAACATGTTTTTTTTTCATGTTTTCCAAATTAAGGGGACTATTGTACAGGAATTACCTCCGCTGAACATCAGGAGGTAGCCTCCTAGGAGGCTAATCAGGAGGAGGATATGTAGTGAATTTTTAAAATCCATTTATATTCGGGCCAGTCTCGTACCCAGAATCTTCAGGCTTCTTGGTCAGCAGGTGGTCGCCGGAAGAGACTCTGGGGTAATGGAAAAAATTTTGATTTTTTTGATTGGCTGTTCACTTTAACAAAAAACAGAACCATTAACTGCAGGATTCCTGTGGTAACAATTCCATTACCCCCATGAGTCTCTCCTGGTGACCACCCACTGACCAAGTGGCCTGAGGACTCTGGGTACGGGATTGTATTCAAGAATGTTTGAACTCATATGAAACCCTCCCTAAATCCTCCTCCACTGGTGGGTTATAGCTAGGCTTGAAAGAATCTGCTTCCACTCCATTCTGTTCTTACTGCAGTGCACCAAGATAAAAACCCAACTCCCTCGTTATTCTTTAGAGCTGTTGAAATTAAGGGAGGTGGGGCTCTTCAAGATGCCACAAGTTTTGCAATAAGGGTAGGGGGCTACAGGAACAAGCATCCTTATTCTGTAGATTCCCTAGCATGTTTTAACCCTTTTAAGGACGGTGCCTCCTTTTGTTACTGCGCATACGTTCTGCGCATCTTGGGATATTCAAGTTTCTAAAGGAATTTGCCCACTAATACAACACTTTTGCGCGGTTTATGACTGTGGAAAAAGCAGATCTTAGCAAGGGCTATCAGAATCCAAGAAGAAAACTGGGGGTAACCGTGCATTTTTTAGAGGTAATTGAGCTTAAAGTTGGAAAGAAATTGCCATACATTCTTTGTATTTTAGCACTTTTTGGGAATTATGGTTGCTTAATTATCTCTGAAAAATGCGTGGTTACCCACATTTTTTTTTTTGGATTCCAATAACCCTTGCTAAGATCTACTTTTTCCCCATAGTCATAACCTTTGCAAAAATACATTTGTATTAGGAGGCACCATCCTTTTAAGCCCTGAAATGAAAATGCATATTCTCCTTACTGTTCTCCATACAGTCTTTGTGGAACTAGTTAGGAGAATTTGTATAAATATAGACATCTTATCCTTGGTGTTGACTTCCTTTATTCTCATCACTTGAATGTTTGAATTAGTAGTGATGATGTAAAGAGAATTTCCATTTTTGTCACTGTTAGGGCTTAAAGGGGCTATGTCGCTAGAATTTTGCTATTATGGGTCAATTCTGTGCTAAAATCATTACTTAGTGCTTTTCTCATACACAAAATGCTCCTGTAAAACTATCAGAAAGATATATAATGAAGTTCATCAGGAAGAGCTAACCAAAATAATTTTTTGGGTGGTTTTTGAAGATATAGCTTCAAGTTTCAATCCATTTCCAACAGACAGGTAGCAACAGGTAGGAAACAGTTTCAGTGCTGTAAGATAGTCTTAAATAACAAAGCTAGACTCATTTTTGGAATTCAATTGATGCGAGGACACTTTTTAGCTGGTTAAAAAGATACTAAAACAGCATGACATCATCACTTTAATAGTTATGACCCAGTTAGGACATGCAACGTAACCAGGTCTAACTCCAAGATGTAACCATGATGACGGCTGGTTGGTGATTGTTAGAGATGTGTTACACAGTGTGATGGCCTGTCACGCAACATTACTGACCGAAAGGAACTGTGGACTATTCTGACCACGTTGTGAAAATTAACACCGAAGTGCGAGTAGTTTTACTGTACGTTGAGTTCGATTAAACCTTTGGAAATGTGATTTAGAGCCTGAATTTTTCCTGGAAATCCTGGAATACAGTCCTGAATGTGCACTAATCCTCGGAATTAGGCGTCCTGATTAAGCCTTCTCTTATAGTGATGATGGATTTATTTTGTTGTCAAACCAATGTCGGTCTGTTCTCTTGATTGTATGGTAACAAAGTGGTGATTATTTGGTAAGAATCAAGTTACCAAAAGTTCAACCCCCAAAATTAGACCCATGCTGTGTGATAGGACCAAGGTTCCGTTAAACACTAGCAGCCTGCTCACCATTTGTGAGAAAAAATGTGTGGCTACGCAGGTGCAAACTCCTTGGCATGAAAAACTACAAATGAGTTTTCCACTCGATTTTGCCATGTGATTATTCCCCTACGTAGTAATTCTTAGCCTACAAATATGCCCCTAGTGGCCAGGAAAGAGTGCAGGCAAGAGAGTGCTGAATAATCCTTCGTATGTTGTAAGGCGCCATCCTGGATTAGGAAATGGGGAGAGTCAAAAACAGAGTCTAAGGGGCAGGGAGATAGGTTGAAAGAGGAAGGAGCAAAGTGCCCCTCCACTAGACCCAAGCCTCAACTCTGCCAAATGAGCGGCTTACAAAAACTATTGAACCTGCTTGCGTTGCAGGCTAATTAACTTTAAGAATAAGAACAAACTAAAGAAATGCAAAAGAACAACAAGCCAACGGCTGAACTTCTCAACATTTTATTTTTATCTTGAGGCATAAAATTTATTCATCCTGAAAAAGAAAAGAACGGAAAAATGCAATAAGTTGTCAGCTAAAAAGTACACGATTCTTGTCTCTTGATACAAGAGCTGCGTCTTGAGAGATGAGACACTCCTGTCACAAGATGCTTAAAAACTATAAGATCCAGGGTTTGATCTTTTCAGGAGTCTTTTGTTTAACGAAACAATAGTAAGCGAGCAGATTTTGATGGACACAACAAATGTTCTATTAACAAGTATGGCACTTGCTATTTGCCGCATTGCGTTCAAATTGATTTTCGATTGTAGTTATTCAGCTTGAACAACAGAAATTTAGCAGCACAAAGTTTGAAAAAAAGAAAGACAAAGTTAAAATTTGAGAATGTCCTACATGTATTTAAACCCTATTGGATGATAAAAAGTATGATTGTCTAGTGTTTGTGTGAAGGGATAGATTTTAGTAAGTGTTACCAAACAACATACCTCAATTTCTATTTCGTTGTCATTGATCTTGTCAATGATATCATGGGGAGGCTGGCCCTCAACCGTGCAACCTACTGATTGTGCTGTTCCAAGGATTTCTTTTACAGTGCCCTCCAGTTTACGAGCCATGGATCTTGGTCGCATGGTTCTTGCAATCTCAATAATCTGATCCATGGACAGATTGCCACTGTGTTTGACTGTCAAAAAGAAAACAGTAACTCAACAGTCTATCAACTAGAGAGACTAGTTCAGTTATTTAATCATTCATGCTACTAATGGAATATAAAAAATTCCGATATTGAATTGAATAATAATAATAATAGTAATAATAATAATAATAGTAATAATAACTATTTCACGAGGGTAAAATGCATTACAGTTAAAAACTGATGAACCTGTGGCCCTCTATAAAAATGTTACATAATATATTTTAAAAAAATGAAAGAAAACTCTAAATAAATTGAAAGCTACATATAAAAGGTAAGAAAAAGAGATGAATATAATAAGAACTAGTTTACGGTAAAATGGTCTAGGTCAGCGTTCATGGCAGCAAAGTGACTTGTATACGCTCTCATAAAAGATTGAACATTAGGGCAGTCTTTCAGGCAGTCAATTGATCTAAAAGATCTGTTATTGAACCATGTGAAAATTGAATGAATTTGAAATTTAACTGCCTGTCTCAAAAATATTTCTCAAGAAATGTTGCCGTTGACAGTTTCTTTTGGATGGCTGCAGGCAATAAATTAGTTAAGTAAAAGTATCAGGGAAGATGGAATATTCATAATGTCGGGAGCATGGGACAAAGAAAGATCAGCCCCTTATAGAAATCAAACCCATAACCTTCCGTACACTGGAACCGTCCTTAAAAACCTAAATGGCCAAATTTTTCAGAGGAAACCAAATGTTATAACAACCTGTTTAGGATAACTTGGAAAAATGGCGGCCAAATGCGGGTATTATACTGTAACAAGAGTCTACTATACAGAAAACTACACATAAACATTTTATTACAAACAAAAGGGGCCTTGCAAAATAGGATACGATGCAATGGGTCTTCCGCTGATCACTTACTGTTCTTGACCTTCTTGCGATCTCTTGGGGGTTCCTTCAGAGCTCTGATGAGCAGTGACGATGCACTGGGTACAACAGAAACTTTAGCCTGTCTGTTTTGAATGGTCAGCTGAACGGTGATGCGGAGTCCCTTCCAGTCCTGTGTTGCCTTGGCAATGTCATCTCCAACTTTTTTGGGTGACTAAAATGGTTGTAATGAATGAAACGATGAGCTTTAAATGTTACAACAAATGAGCATTTTTCGTGTTACTTGAGGTCATGAACTACTTATCAAACAGTTCCCAACTTCAATAATTTTATTCCTTATTTATTTTTTTGCCACCAAACAAAGCATTTTCAAAAAGCCATTTGAAGAAAAGAAACATGCCAATGCTACTAAAACAGAATTTCAATAATTCAGTACAACACTGCAAATGAGGGGCTCAGAGCATAGCCGTCTTATGACGAAGTTTAGCCGGTTTTAATTTTGTGCTCCAAATTGCTTCAAGTTGGGCAGGGGACCTTAAATAACCCTTTAGGCAGTGTTCTTTGAATGAACTGAAGGCCTCATGCAAAAATTAAAGTTGTTTGGAGGAAACAAATAACACCGCCGAAAATTTGACATAAGACGGTTATGCTCTCAGCCCTTCAAATGCAGTCTAGGTGTCTGAGGTATGGTTCCAGTCATCTGATATGACTGGATGAGTGGCTGTTTTTGCCCAGCTTAAGCTCAGCCAAATCTTGTTACTGATACAGTGTAATATCCTGTTTTACATATTGCAACTCCTGCTTGGAACAAGAGTGATATAAGTGTCATACTAAAGATATCAAACACATCTTGGATTCACGGGATAAGTGGTGAAAGCTCCTGAAGATTTCTCAGCAAGCGGGTGTTAATGTGCACCTTGTCCTCATGGCTTCAAAGGACATTTGGATGTTAAGGATGGGCTGATACTGATTCCATGCACCCAAAACCATTGATATCAGGGTATAATATTAACTCACAAGCAGTACTGGTTGTTGCAATACCATTTGCTACTGCTCATGTAATGATTCCACAACATGTTTGAGGAAATTCTTGTTTATATGAACTATGCTGTGAAGCTTTAGCATTTTATTTAGGTATTCTATAAAATCATTCATTGAGCTGTCTGCATAGCTACTAGAAACTAGTAGTAGTACCACAAATTATGTAACCCAGTGCCTTAGGCATTCTTGAGGGCACCACAGAAAATTAATTAAAGGGTTACAAATAAATAAAGTCCTTGTGAATAACTGGTGTTTATGATGATAATGTCCTTAGCTGAAAGACTGTCCTCAAAGTATCACAGTTAACCTTTATCAAAGCTTTATGTCAGGGCCAACTGTTTACATGTCAGCCAGTCTTTCATTCTCATTATTCTCCGACATACCTCTGTCAAAAGGGGCTTGATTTATCGTACTGGCACTAGTTCAATATTTAAAAGTGGCGTTATTCCACCTTGAATGTCAGCCCAATCTCAAAGGCTGTACAGTACACATGCAGAATCAGAAATCAGCTTTCAAGGAATTAGGCAACAACTTTTCAGTAAATATTTTTGCATTTATTTTAGGCACCAATTCTGCACATGTAAGTACACCTTTACAGACTGACATGACAAATAAATATTTCATCCCTTCATGTTTCCTTCTTTAACAATGTTTTGTGAACAAAAATTTTTTTTCATTTCTCACCAGACCAAGAGGACCGATCTTGGGGGCAAGGGCTGATGTTGCACCAACTTCACCGCCAGTGGCTCTGAGGTAGACTAACAGAGATGGGAGAAAACATCGTAAATTCTTACAAACACGAGTGACTCACATCCGAAGTTATCGGCGAAAACTCCAAAGAAATTAACCTACCAATTTTTATCTCATTAGGATCAAACTTGGGAGGCATGTTTTTAATGGATTAAGATGTGATTTAGGTCTGATGGCTGTGTGGATGAGTTCTATAGACCCGACCAAATATCTATCCGTGATAGAAATGTTGCACAGCCACCACGAAAGAGGAAAGGGAAAGAGCAAGCATCCGGGACATTGTAAGTAACGCGCGCAAAGAGGACTGGGAATTTGTTGACAAGGTCAGCGGTTTTTCCCTTTAGGCGTCGTGTTTGTGAAGATTCCAAAACAGCTTTCCTTTCAAACAGCTTGAGATGCATAGCTTAGCTGCGTGCGATATTTTCCATCCATAAAAGCTTAAAATACAGAGCATTTTGTTTACAATTGCCACTCTAGGTGACACTCACGGTCATCGAAACGTTGTGGAACGGAGAGAGGTTATACACCTCCTTTAATAAACAAGCGAAGGTAGGTACTAAGTCATGGAAGTTGATCATAAGCTGATTATGCAGAAGTTGTTCTGGTCTGGTGAATAATGTTCTCAGGAAGGGCGTTCGTTTGTTCTTTCTAGATTCTCGAAGAAGCTGTTGTGATTAGGACACGATGACTCTGAATCTGGCTAAGTTGTTTGGTAAGTTTGACTGTATGACAAGTTCTCAATGAGCTATCAGCTCATCCTTCAGAGAATCACTCAGATTTTACTCTGAAGTAAGCGGAAACCTGGTGGATAAGATAAATACAACCTGAGAAAAACCCTCGAATTCTGTTCAATGTACCTGGCCTTAGCCTGTATCTGCCTTCGCTTTTGCTTTTATGTTTAGCTCTTACAATGACATCTTAGCACCTAATAAATGTATATTTTTGAACTTTTAGCTGTTTTGAATTGTTTAAGGGAAATTTTGGTAGTTGTCAACCCAGATTCTATGCGATTCCAATCATGTGTCTGATGGCAACTGCACAGTCGTTTGGTATTTTGGCTTCTTGACCTTAAATGGGATATATTACTCCCTTGTTTTCAAGTGAAGGGTTAGATTTAACCTCCTTGATTTTAACGTAGTTGACATTTCATTGTGAGAGGTCTCTTAAGAAGTATGTGAGGTAGCAGAGAAAAAAGCAACACTTCTCTCCATTTTCCTGTGTTACTTCTTGCAAAATTGGTTCACAGCTTTTTAGTCAATTTAAACTTAATCATTATGAAGTCAATATATATATAAGCTCTTATTTAACATAATCCTTCTTTATAGTACAAAATGGAGAGGGATATTGAACATTATGAATATTGTACAACTATATTATTATTTTCTTTGCAGGATTCATTTTTACCTGTGTACAGTTAAGCAGGGCAGCTAATATCACAACAGATGGTACTGTTGGAATATTTCTTCAGAAAGAACTCCTTGTTTCTAAGTTTATTCCAAGCGCTTGTAAGTTGTCCTCATGAAAATTGAAAACCCCAATAGTGACCAGTTTATAAATTCCTCTTATAATAACAACTTGATCATGACAACACAAATCATGAGATGCTATTATTGCATCCCCAATTTCTTGCTTTGTAAGGACACATGTCTTCCTGAGTCATCATGTTGGTCAAAAAGGGCCAAAAATTTGGTCCGACATGCATAACATTTCATGATTATTAATGTTTGAATGCCAGGAAATCTGTATGGTGTAGCAGATGGTGTGATGTTGTGCAGCAGCTCACAGCAACACTGTCAGTGCATTGCATGATAACTAGTGTACATGTACATGCACTGTGGACTATTTAATATTCATCTGCAAAATATTCATGGTATTCAACACATTTTGTCCAAACATATTGCCCAACTACATTAATTAGTGGAATTTAACCAATTTGTCCGGTGACTAACTTTTCAATGTATTTAGAACACTGTTGTGTGGTTCAGTGATCAAAAGGAGAACTTTTCGTCACTTAGAATAGCTGTTAAATCTAACCGAGTGAAAGGAAGACCTCATTAAAAGTGACTGGATACTTATAATATTAAAAAACAAAATTATTTTCCTTTTCCAGCTGGCCAATCAGAGGTTAAGTTTATAGCTTCTAGGCAGGGTTCACCAGACCTCCCTCCTTGGTTACGTCTTGAGCAGCGCCAGCCAACTGATAAAGCCTTCATTTATGGCACCCCAGGACCTGAAGTGTCAAGTCAAATTGTTTTGGAGGTTAGCATTTTGATCAAGCCACCAAAATGATGTAATTATGTGTAAACAGTAATTGTCTTATTATCAGTCATGCCATACCCTGTTCAGAGTTATGTGGGTCATTATGCATGAGTCAATAATTATTACATAACAAAGGGATTTTTAAGTGACTTTAGAGTTTTAATTTTTCTACTGCATAAGAACAACCACAACCAACAGCTTTAGGTGCATAAAATAGACACCTTAAGGTAACTAATCAGAATGAAAAGTGTTTGAATTTAGAAATTGTATTAAAAGTCAAACTTGATTTGCTTTTAGATCACAGCATGGAACAAAAAGGACTACAAGACATCAAGAGGAGATATGGTTATTAATATTGACAAATCCAAAGGTGTGCTTAGCTTATTTTCAATGAATTTGTTTTACAGTAGTTTTGTAGTTTTATTGTACATGTAGTTTGTATGAACCCAATAAAAAGAGAAGTGATGGGTGCATTTAGGGAAGGTTGGGAGTTGTTTCACTTATTTACTTTGATTCTCATTTTTCTCAAAATACATTTGAAAACGTTGACCTCTGTCAGTTCTTTAGGTTCAAGTCCCTATCTCAATGATGGGCTACATCATGACATTTTCGGCATGGTCATGGATCTACAAGCTGGTTCTTTTGCGGGTATATGTATTTTTGTTACATTTATTTCATGTGATAGTGCCATATAATTTTGTTTTGCAGAAATTCCACGATACCAAGCAGAGTTCCTAGTAAAGGACAGCAGCATTGATGAGTTCTTAGAGAGAAAAGAAACTGCAGGCTTTGTAGAAAAGGTGAAAAAAGTTTGGCAGCCGAAAGGTGGAGTGAAGGTTACAGCTGTAGAGTCAAAACTGAACAGGGATGGGAGGGTACCAATTCCTCCACAGAAGGAGGGGTGAGTCAAAAATGCCTCTGTTCACTGTTGTTTGTTTTGTTTTGTTGTTGTTTTTTTTGTGATAATGTGCATCCCTGATGTGAATATATCCATTATTTAACAAATAAGCAAGTTATAACATTATATATAGTAAGTTATTCAGCTTGCCATGAATGTGATGCTACCAAGTAAAAATTTTGAGTTCGGGATAAGAGCCAAATCCATGATCTTCCTCATGCTGGTTGGATGCCAAGCCAATGAGCTACAGGAGACTTATTCAATATTTTGTTATTTAGTATGTTCATATGCCATGACTCTCCTTTGGAGCTTAGTAGTACTTACACCTCCTTATTTTTCGCTGTTGTTTGTCATATTTTGGGGTGTGAAACTTGAAATGGGTGTTTTCTTTCTCAAGAAAAATGATTTCCTTATTAGCCCTGAGACATGATTTTAACTTAAGTAATACAGTATTATTACGCTGAAGCAAGAATTGAGTTGATAATTTGTTGTGAAATGTATTTTTGTACTGAGCAAGCAAAACAAATGGGCACTTGAAGTAAACGTTTTCAGAGAGCCTTCAGGCACCAAGATATTTAAAGCATTTATTCTGCTAGATTTACATTATTATGCATTATGTCAGAGCTAACCCCAGTCCCCCATGTATGATAGTTACCCAGTTTCACTCACACTCTCTTTTGGTCAAAGGCTTTCAGCATCTGCTAGCGAAATATTGCAAAAGATGATGAACTGAAATTTATGCAAGAAAACAACTTTTTTATTTTCACTGAAACATTATCTGTGCCCCATATACCGGTAACCCCATGTGATGGACTAGCATCCCAGCCCACTCAAGGAAAATTACATGTTAACATTTCATGGTATGGAGACCTATAGAGTAAAGTGCAAGCAGTTGTCACTCAATAGTCTTATTTGTGAGAAAACCCAATAATAATATCAGAAGCTTTGCTATTGCTGTCTCAAAGAAGATAGCTTGACCTGGTGATCTGCTTTTGTTGGTAGTGTCTACATCACTGTTGGTGGAGAATCATCTTATGAAGTGCTTCAGAAAGATTACAAGGGATGTGCTGGATTGGGTGCCCAGGCAAACCAGCAGTTCCCACCATATGACATTGACTGGTGCAAGTTCACATTGGTAAGACTTGCAGAAAGGAATGTTAAGAAACATGAGAAATGAGATCTCCAGGGAACTAAAATTCAATACTTCTTCACTTTCCTTGCAGTTTGCTAAAAAGCTACTAATGTCAGTGTTAATTATATGTCAAAGACATATTACTTCCAGCTCATTCCTTGCACAACATTCACACTCCTGCAAATAAGCACCTGCCCTGGGTAATCAATTTGGCCGAAATTTGCAGTGTTGCTTTAGTTCCTCATGACAAAATGAAGTAGGGAATTATAAACTCTCTTTAAAGTGAAGTCAGACTGTTTGGAGTGGCTTTAAGGGCATTCCAAAATGGCAGTGAACCTGCTACAAAACACATTGTTTTAGTGACTAAAACTGACAACCCCTCATTCCTTTCTCAGTCAGTTTCAATGGATACATTTAAATGACCAGTTTAGATTGTGACAATTCCAGGGGGTACTCTGAATTTTTGGTTGTACCACTGGGACTCTGAAACTCTTAACATATACCTAACACTGTTCAGCTGCATTGTGCAACACCATTTTAGACTAGACACCAAAAATCCCCACCCTATCCCAGACTCAGAAAGTGTCATTAAATTTTGTCATTCAGACTGAATTCTACATACCAATGATCAGTTCCCTGGTTATGGCGCATTATCAAGGTCAAAATTAAATGTACAAACTTTTTCCAGTTTGAATTTGGAAACAAGTCTTCTTGCTTACAATTACTTTCTAATTGCAGCTCTTGCTGCATGCTCAATTGTGAATGAAGTTTATCTTGGCATTACCTGCTAAGAAGTACTTCTTTTTGCGCATTTGTTGAGGTGAATAGAGTATCACTACATTAAAAATTACTTGTGAAATGTTTGTCTGTGTGATGATTGCGAGCCACCCTATGATAGTCACTTTGCACGCAAATTCATTTTGTAAATATCTAAACTCTTAGTACACATTCTCTTGGTAAAGCTCTCTTTGCAATGCATCACTGGCGCCATACATCTTGCTCCGGTGCAATCGAAATCACGCTGACTTTGCCGATTTCCGGTTTATCAACATGCAGTTACTTTTGAAAAAAGTCTTCCTCGACAAATTTTCTGCGAAAAATCCATACCTGGTAACTGACAGCCTTCCTTATATTCTAGACTAAAACTATCCAATTTCTATTTCCCATCCCAGACCAAACTGCTTGAAAACCATACCCTTCACAGGGGTACATAACTTTGTAGCACATTTATGGGAGAACCCCAGACAAGCTTCTTCTCAGGCCATTTTCTTGACTTTGTTTGTAGATGGACAAGAGTAAAACAGCTTTGGTTGTCAGTAATGACACCAAACCAGCACTCAGTGGAGAAGGATTTCATGAATCAACTTATGTTGCACCAGTGTATGACTCTTCTGCAAGGGACTTTGGAAGTGACTTTCTGTTGATATTGATCCTGCCACTCATTGTCATCCTTATCGTTGCAATCATCCTTGCCGTCATCATGTTTTGTTTCCGTGAAGGAAGGTGAGTAACTTATTCAGATGTAAAGGTGTGTTGATCTTTGTATTATACCTTGTATATACAGGACACATACAAGTTTGCACCATAGAATATTAAGTTCAATATTTATTATCAAGTCCCTACATATGTGTCTGAAGATTATCTTGATGAGGCAAGATATCAATCACTTTTGCCACGTAGCTGCTGCTATTATTATTAATATTACATTATTTGAAAAAAAAAAGAAAGAAAGACAACTTCTTCAGTTCAAGTTGTGCCAGAGTCAGTGCCCATTTTCCAGGACCCTGATCAGATTATCATAATTTTATTTTTATTTTCAGGTCATTATTTTTATTTAGATTTAAATTTCTAATCACAGATTGAAGATTTAGACAAACATTTTAAAAGAAAGATTAGGGGAAAAGAGTTACATTAAGTTTTGGTGACTTCATTTCAGAGGTTGGATGGGTGAAATATACAAAAATCAAAGTCTGAAAAATGTGAAAAATACACAGGATAATGCTAGTGTTCATTGTTAAACAAATAGTTAAATTGCACAAGTGGAGTCAGCTTGGGTGTTTATTGGACCTTTCAATAACAACTGGCAATTACAGTTTTTACTGCCATCACTCATAATTACATCAATGACCAACGGACCATGAAAAAAAGGAACTGACAAGGTGGATTGAAATCCTCCAATCATAGCGCAAGATCTTCACCTTTTTGAAAACAACCACTGCAGTGATTGGCGGCAGTGAAAAATGTAGCTGTTGGTTGGGTATGAACTTCAGAGTTTGTGGTTACTGAAAGGTGCAGTAATTTTGGTCGCAAGTCATAGACCTTGTACATTTACATTATTTTGCAAACAATCAAATGGAGTCGCCAAAACGTCATGTAACTCTTTTGTTGCTAGTTTTCAGTTTAACTTTTTGTTAAGTATTGCATTCGTTAATGACATTATTTATTTTTTTTTATTGGCAGACCAAAGAGGGATGCAGAAACTCCAAGGTTAGTTCAACTGGAATTTAATAAAAATTAACAGCTGAAGTCAGTAATAGTTATTGTGATGTCAAACAGTGTTTCAGGGTATGGTGGAAGGCAGATTGAATACAGCTTATGATGATACAGTTACTGTATTCCAACATTAGGGCCCTGGATTTTTTTTCTCTGGAAAAACTCCTGGAAACTACAAAGCAGTTTGAAAAATGTGCTTGCACTCTATCTCGTAAGTTGTACCTCAATATGAAGGTCACTACTGTTATCTAAAAAGAATTCAAAGGCTCCCTTAATGCCATTCCCTCTGCAATGTGAGTGATATTTGACTTGTCTTGTTTTTAACATATCAAATGTTTTTTCTCCCTCTACCAGATCTCAGCTGGATCACCATGATTCTATCTTGCGGGCCACTTTCCGTCTCCGCCAGCTGTCTCATCAGAATGGAGATACTGCACATGATGGACCACCAGCAACCACACCAGGACATCCTAAAGAAACTTCAACCCCCTATAAACAGTGAGTAATCAGCCTAAAAAAACTACAACCCTATACATTACTTTCGAAGTTGTTATGACCATCGCTACTAATACTCTTGTTAACACTTTAAAAGTAAATTGGGACGGGAAAAAAAGTCAGGATATATAATCAAGGCCTTGTTAACCCTTAAAGCACTAAAAGTGATGAAAATGAAATTTCTCTTTACATCATCACTACATGTACCTGTTCAAACATTCAATTGATATTTAGGCAAATTCTCCTTACTAGTTTCCTGAGAAATATATGGAGAACCATAAGGAGAATATGCATTTCTATATCATGGCTTTAAAAAGAGTTCACCAAGGTTTAACTGTACTTACAATACATGGTGTTTCCTCATCAGGTACCCACCTCCAAGCCAACATGAAGAGGAACCTGATCCCCCCATGGGGGCACCTCCCCCTTATCGCCTGCCCCCTCAACCTGGCATGAATGTGTCATCAGCTAACGGAAGCAGCAAGTATTACCCCAGTTCAGCTCAAGGTGACTGACGGCTTGGTGCCTTTGTGAGTAAGGTTTTTTTATTTGATAACAAGCTACGGCAGCAGAGTGGAAAACAGGCTGGATATCTCTGGAGGATCAACTGTCTAATCACATCCAAGAGGCAAAGTAAAAAATGAGGGCTAAAAGCTTGTTGCCATGTTGTTTGCAGTGCTACAGGATAATTGTGTGATCTGTGGTGTGAGACATGGAGCATGAGCTTAAATATTATTATCCCCAAAAGCTGTGGAATTTGAAGTGAATGCGTGTGCAAATGGTGTTAGAGGTGACCTAACCTACTTGCTTTTAATAAGGCCTCAAGGTGCTATGTGCCTCATAAGACCCCACAGGCTACCCAAGTGCAACAAAAAATGTAGGCTGGTGACTCAATGGTCATAAAATGCAGCCTTCTGGTCCTTCATACCAAAGCATGCAGTCTTTTAGAAAAAGGAGCACAAGTGACCCAAATTGCACATTCTGCACCTTGCAAGCTAGCAATGTTCTCTGTTTGCATTTCCCTCAAGAGCTTTCAAAAGAAAAATGGCTGTTTGGAGGCCGAAAGACACATTTGACTAAGTTAATAATTATGGTAATGCTTTTTGTAACACACAAGTACATCAATTATTAGCACTTGTTTTAACGCTACCTCATTTGCAACGAAAAAATGTCATACCTAAATCACAGTTTCCACGTAGCCAATAAGCTCACCATGTGCCAAAGGCTTCATATTGTGTACATATTCATATCTTACTGTATGTGGAATTTTTCAGATATAGAATTCAGTTTATTTTTCCTTTTACGAAAGTAACAGCCCCAAACTTGCTGTGACAGTGTAACAACATTTACAAATTTTTAAAGTGACTTGCACAGCGTAGTAACATCGTAACAAAATTACCTTGCACAGTGTAATTTAATCTTAAATGTTCTGTTTAATTTTTGCTCTGTAATTTCTTTTGTTAGTCTGTCCACACTTTGCACAAAAAAACAAGCTACCCGCATATTTATAAAGGGCTTGGACAACTCTAGGTGTGAGGTAACCACAATCAGAATCTGAATTTGCCGCCATGCAAGAGTGCTAAACTGTCCCAACCGGCTTCGTTCTCAGAATTTTTCTTACTCTTGGAGAAGAGAAACGCAGTTGAATATGCTCCTACACAAACATCGTGTTAACTTTTATTGATAAAGCCATGCTAACATGCTACGTGATTTTGACATTTTTATGTTCCGCCTGTTTTCCACTTCTGCCTCACAATCACACATCACATGTTACGTCTAACTACTAAACACATAATGATGCCGATTGTCCTCTAGTTTTACTTAACCTGCACAACAGTTGATTACTGGGCTGATATTGTTGCTATTCGAATGCCTTTACAGATTTCCATGGTCATTACCGTTCCGTTTACACCTAATTGAAAAAAAAAAAAAAAACGTATAAATAATAAATGCCACCAACTACGACCCAGTGACTTTCTGGGAAGAAGGAAACTTACCCTCGGGTCATTTTAATAAAACATTTACTAGTGTGATTTACAAGTGTAGCTATTGAGAAAGATGTTTTAGTCTGTTAGTGACACAGGCGACTCGGAAAAAATCCGAGTTCTCCCAACAGGAGTCGAACCTGTGACCTTCTGGTTACTAGTCCAGATACTCTACCACTGAGCTACAGGAGACTCGTGGGAGCTAAGGCCATTAAACTAGGTTCATGTAACAAACGTCCTGCTTGCTGCTAGGACTGAAATGTCCTAGCAGTTTTCAACGTCTGAAACAATAGCTACTCTTGTAAATAGCCCTTATGCGTGTTTATGTCAGCCTAGATAATTTCACCACCAAGCCTCGCTTTCAGAGTAGAAACTTGTATATTTTACCACGAACAAAATCCCAAACAGCAAAAATGAAAAGAATATCCACGTGCAATAAATACGCCAGAGGATGAGAATAATTTAGTGCAAACGAGGCTTGGTGGTGAATTTTGGACAAGTGACGTAGTCATGCGTAAGGCCCATTATATTTGTCAATGTTTTATTAAATTGACCCATGGTGTTACACCGTCCTATAGAAATTGTATGAACGCGAGTGCATTGCTTAAGGGCATTAGGGATGTTTTGAAAAATCTTAAAGTTGCACGACCTATAGGCGAGCGCAATTTGAGAAGTCTAAGTTTGACGTATTCTCAAAAAGTGCTTTCTGGTCTTTGACGACAAAACGTCATTTCTTGGAATGAAAAAATTTTCGAGTAATTTCAGTCGTGACCGTTTTATAATGTGTTGAATTTGTCGAACCTGTTACTACAGTTAACCGGTGGTGAAACTGGGGACGAAGTAGTTTTCTACCGAAAGTATAATTATATTATTCACGTTGTTTTCACTGTCTTATTTCTTCAGAGAGATCGAGGAGTGAGCGCCCCCCTCCATTCATGAGCAGTGGCGATGTATACTGATCAACAGTGTCAGAGTTTCTGGTCTTCTAGGATAATATGGACTTTTAAGGCTCATTTTGTATCAAGATATTTGCTGTTGTGCTTGACGTTATAATCACGATATTTTAGGCTTTGTTTTTTCGATTTACGAATGAACGGTTCCTTAAAATAATAGCTGAGATTTAAAAAACTGATAATAAACAAAGGATGGTTAAAGTAGAGAAGATTTGAGACAGGTTTACGGTAGACCAGTGACTACTGAATTATGAGAAGTTTATTTTAGTTAAATCTGTTGAAGTGGACTTAAGGAAATTGCCTAGTGCATTCTCTTACAAAGCTGACCGCTGAAGGGAGATTACCTATGCATTCAAACTTGTTTTTTTGGGCTTGACCCATGGTATGTTAGTAGGATATTTCGGAAGGCTGTTACCCTCGTTTTCGAAACGTCTAGTGCACAGCCTTCTTTATGAAAATTAGTTTACATCCACGTGCAAATAAACTCGTTTTCGTATCAAAGTTTGTGCACCGGCCTTGTTTTGATAAAGAGGCTAATTAAAAGATAATTTAGAAGTGGCCCATTTCAGTGTTGAGCATACCGCTCACCCACTAGTGACAATGGTGTTGAACAAATTTTTTTTATAAACATCCTGGGCAGGCGTCTCGTACGGCACTCCATCACGTTCGTGACAGGGGTAGCTCCAGGGAATCTTCCAAGAAACCTATTAAATGCCACAAGTATAAACTGCAGTTGGTTTTCTAGAAGCTTTCGTCGAATTGTGCTTGAATAGCCAATATTATAGAAGTTTTTGGACTGATTTCTTCATTAAATTGTCAGACTAGCGCGTTGCTCTTTAATTAAAAACGAATTGAGAACTTTGTAAAGGGGCGAGGGTTCGGCCGCAGCACTATAAAGGCATTTAGTAGAGGTTCCACTTTGTTCAAGTTTTCAGTTAGCATAACTTGCATTTGCAGCAGGGAATGTACATGGCTTTTGCTGTTCACTGTTATAACAATTATATTTACAAATTGTCTGTTCGAGAGCATCTTGACCAAACGCAACAGTTTGTACTCATAACAAGTGTCTTTTTCTAAGAACAAACCAATAGAAGGGAATTGTAACGAACCACAAGTGAAATAAAACAAATATTTTTCACTAAAAAGGTGGAATGTTCAGCTTGTCGCGAGCGTTGGTCAAAGAAAAAAGTTGAGTCGAACCCATGAGTTCCCGTACACCAGTTGGGCGCACTAACCACTGAGCTACTGACACTAGTTTGAGGCCCTCGACTTCTCGAGGTTGCTGTTTTACCCAAACTTTAGGTTTCCAGTGCACACAAAATAATGTTAGTCAACAGGTATGTAGCAAGGAAACACAATCTTTACAATCACGCCAAGAAGTGATAAATTTGACACCTCGCTTTCGCGCAAAACGAGGAAGAAGAAACTTTCCTCATCCAACTCTTATCGCCCCATTTCTAACGCGCGCTCCTGGAATAACAGACAATACTTTCTTTATTTTTCGGGAGCCCTCGTCAAGTTCATAGGTTACACCCCACTATTAGAAGAATGTAAATAAACGGAAGTAAAAGAATAACCACAGCGTTCAATTGAGGAGATAAAATTTCGGTTTTATTAACAGTAAGAAAAGTGAATTCAGTCAATCGTTAAGAGATTTTTGTAGATCCCATCTCGCACTGGAAGCCGTCTCCCTTGGATTTGTTTACTTTTTTGTCATTAACTATTGGCTATCTCGAACTTTGTTTTCTCGTGCAACCCGCTATCTCAGTGGGGGGGGGGGGGGGGTTTAAACCTCCCGCTTCCCGTACCCTTTAATCCCGGTTTTTCGATTTGCAAAATATTGCGTAATGTTGCATAACTTTTCCCCTTTTTATCCCGCTTTCTGCCACCTTGGGAATCGCTTCCCGCCCCCTCTTCTCCCGCCTCCCGTACAATTCCGCCCCCTGTCCCCCCCCCACTATCTCGAACAAAGTTTAATTCCCTTGGCCAAACTTACCACCTCTCAACTCGAACTGGATTGTAATTTTGTCCGAGTGAAAACAAGACAGTGTTGCACAACTACGACAAATCAAAATAGAAAAAGGTTGTGTTGTATGAATATATTTTATTTTCTTTGGCAACAAACCATTGAAACTGTGACTAGATGTCAGTTCACAGGCAGAGACAATGTCCCTTTGCTTGCTGCCCACTTCAACCCTGTAATCTTTCATTCTTCCTTTTCTTTTTTGTTTTGCGTGCTCAACGATCTTAGGCCTGTTTTAACTGTCGAACTTTTCAAATACGCCAAAACAACAACTTTTGCTAATTTCTATTAGATTCGGCACATGAAAAGTGCGACGTTTGAAACGGTCCGAAGGGGACTCTGAATAGTCCAGTTAGAAAGAGAGCACTTGCTATGAAAGAAGGCATGATCACTTTGCCAGAACGGCAATGTCTTGATACGTTTAAATTGCCGCCACCTTTCTAGGATACAGAGAGCTCTGAGGTTAAAAAAGTACAAAAAAATCCTTCATAGTACAATACGTATAATGTGTTGACTGACCTGGCTATCTCACAGAGAAGCTTACAAACCCCCTCCCGCCCCTCCCTTGAAAACCTGCCCCTCTCATCATTCCCCCACGGGCTCCTCCCCTGCCCTTGGGACCGGGGCCACCACGGTTGGGTGCATTTGCCCCTCCCCGTCCTCCTACGTCTCCTTTGTGCTTTCCCGTGGGGGATTTGGGTCTAAGAGTCTCAATTTCTTGTGTGCTGCCGACAAGGAGGTCCTCAGGGCTGTTTGAAAAGTAGGAATTGTACAGATCGGCTGAGAAGTTTGAACTTGACAGACTTGGTCCAACTGTTAGCCAGCCTTGAAGAAATGTAAAAAATGACAACTCAATGTACTAAACATACTCTACTGATGTGATACTGTATTAAAACGTCTGAACGCAAGTGGCCTATTAACGCGCATTCGCAAGGCGGTCTTCCACCGTGTTCTGTTTGAAACCTTTACAACACATACCAACAGCTTCCAAATAGAACACGGTGGAAAACCGATGCGCGTTTTCGTAGACCAAGTACATCTTTGGCCACAAAGAGACCCAACTGACCCAAGTGAACAAAGTATTAATAAACCCTAGTGACCCATCTGAAACAAGTCACCAACGGTGCTTTCCTGTGGTAACGTTCATTCTGCTCACAAGGAGGTTTTCTTTTGATGTGCTGTATTACGCTGTTCAAGATGGGTCTAACGTGTGACAGGAGCCCATGGGCTCCTGCGTGTGAGTATGTGGAAAAAATTCTTAAGTGTGAACAATGAAATGAATGCTGCCGAGCAGTACTTTCACGTAATGCTGTTTTTTTGTTTTTTTGTTTTTTTGGCTGAATAAGGTGGTTCTAACTTTTCAGTCTGTGAATGAAATCCTAACGTATGAGGATTCATTGCGTGATGCAGTTCAAGCTTGATTTATAAGGCACTCTTAGGAAAGAAAGAGTAAGAGGGACCCTTTATTCCTCTTTGCGGGGAAAGTACTGAGGCCATACATGGCCTGAAAGGTCGTGGTTTCTACAACATCCAATGACAAAGCATTCTTTTTTATTTTAATAGTAACTGTACCTGGCCGTAAGGTGTCATCACCGCCAAACAGGTGAAGCCGGCGTCGTCCTAAACAGAAGTGCTCCATGATGTGGAATATTTCAGTTGGCTTCTCTGTGCTTCCAAGTGCTGGCTGAAAATGGGAAAATATCAAATGACGGATTGATTGATTTTTTTTTTCTTTCTGGATTTTGGTGCTTGTAAGGGCATGGACCCAGTTACCTGTACTTTCGATTGCGAGCATGCTTGCGTTAATATTATCCCAGTTTCTACTGGCGACGCAATGATGCCAGTTTGTTCCAGGCTCCAAGATAGCAGGAACGGCGAAATAGAGAGATCAGATGCGGACATGAAACTCATTTCTATGCATTTCACTGTCACATTGATTATATTCCATCACCTGAGAGCGTGGAACAGGCTGCAATGAGGCACGTACAGGTTTTATATTCTAGAGCGCATGACCGCCGCTCTATACTTCGAAATCTATAGCCTCTTACTGTCTCAATTGCCTTTCTCTTCTTCGTTTGTTTCTGTGTTCGTATTCTGCACTTTCTTGAGTGCTTCTCAGTTATTCTTTTTTCTTCCATGCATAGATAACGATAATAACATCCGGGATTCTGCAGTTACTCGAGTCCAGGCCTTCTCAGTCGCTCCTCACTTAGGCCCCCTTTCTTGAAAAAGGGTCCCCTAAAATTACAGAAGTGGGCCCGTGCACTGGGCCCTCAATAGCCAATTTCTAGAATAAACCCTGCACGTACAAGAACAAGAAGAAGAAAAAGGGAAAGATTTCCATTCCTCGTGTTTATGTTTGTACTTTCGTCTTTGCTTGTCTCGCCCAAGCTTAAAAGTTTTCCGTGAGCCTTTGTCAGTACCATCTAAACATCATCTGCGTTAATAACTGCGAGGATCTTCTTTACATTTTATTTCTTCATTCCGCAGTTCAAGTATATGAATTTCATATATTTATAATTTCATCTTCATCTTTCCCGGGTATATTACGAACCAATTCAACGACCAGCTCCCAGTTGGCTTGTTAGCTCAATTGGTTAGAGCGCTGCACTGGTATCGCAGAGGTCAGGGTTCGAATCCCGGCAAGCCTGATTTTTTCAGGCTTTCTTTCCGCAACTGCATAAGTTGCGTTAATAACTGCGAGGATCTTCTTTACATTTATTTCTTCATTCCGCGGTTCAAATATATGAATTTCATATATTTATAATTTCATAAACATCATCTCTTCATCAGTAGCATCTTAGCGTGAACACATGACACAAAGATTTAAGCTTCAAGGTGCATTTATAGCTCAAAGTGAGTTGTTGTACTTTGTTAAAGAAGTTTGAATGAAACATACTTAACCGATAGATACTTTTTGCATTCACCGAAACAAGTTTAACTCATTGCAAAACTTGTCTTTGACGCATTTTGAACTTAAAACTTCGATTCCCATTTTCCTTAAGTCCTTTCATATTTCCGTGGGTTTTATTTTTGCTGTTTTCAAACATTAATCAACAGAAAGGCAATGTGAGGGTATCGCTCGCGTGCCATGATCCAGTTGCAGGGTCGAGACATTAATGATACCAGCCACTAAAGATCTGCTTTTTGTCGTTGTATACGCAATAAAATATATATTGGGGGCGGGAAGCTTTTTCTCCTGCCAATCTTGCACATTTTTTTTTCAAATTCCAAATCCCGTGAAAATAATTTGAGACATTAGGCTGGGGCGCACAACGGATTGTTTTGCTGGGAGTATCCGTATGGAAGGCGTTAGCCGCCTCAGAAAATTTGAAGTTTTCTTTGGTGAAAGTCATCTCAAACTTTCTTGAGTCAGCTTAAGCCAGGGGTAAATTAATTCCTTCTGTTTTCGGAAGGACAAATACTTCCCTTAGTGTCGGGAATAACTTGAGGTCAGCTAGCATTTTCGGGAAGCCAACAGCGGAAAAAGAACCCCCGTTCCTCATGATTTTCTGCGACTAGAATTTTCAGGTGGGGAATCAGAACAGATCAACCTGCGCTAGCCTACACAAATATCCCTTTTAGCCCTAAGACAATGTAAGAAAAGCAGAAAGCAACGTTTTAAGTACTTTGCTGAAATTTTCTCGTTGGGTGCCACTGATTAGGTAGGTCTGGTCACGTGTTAGCACCATGCATTGACACTGTGACAGAATACAACGTACCTCTTCAGTGATAATAAGATCGATATCCACATTTGCATGAATAAAGTCTCCATCTGTACTGCGCCTTACAGTTCCTTTGATCCCCATCAGACAGTGCTCTTTAGTATGCTGAAATATCGCGTCAGGTTCTAGGTATTTCGTGTTTCCAGGATTGGTCTTGTTTGTTTTGATCCAGCAAATGTCCTCACAACGACGAAAGCCCCACTTCTTTAAGCACTACAAATAAACATAAAGCAAAAGATACATCATTATTAATTACCTTGAATTTCATGACTGCACATGTAACGGGACAGTGGAGGTCACGTGACTAGTGTCCAATCTTTTGATTGGCAGGTTGTTGGTCCACACCTGCTCTCTGTTGTTTTGTTGTCTCTCTCTACTCTGCTGAACCTACCAAAACCTTGGAGATAATCCACTGACGCACTAACATCTTATCCAGGCGGTCAGGATAGGGCTATAGCGTGTACACACTCTATAACTAAACATTAGAGTTCTTCTGTCGAAGGCACTACCGTGTGATAGGTTGCCTGAGGAAATTTGATGTTCACAACAAATGTTAGCCCGAGAACGTAGTTCGAGGGCTTATATGAAGTTTGAACATCAAATTTCCGAGGAAGCCTATCACACATAGGGCCTAAAATAGAAGGACTCTATCGTTTTTACGGTACAACGCAAAATTTTGAGCGGAAATTGCCAAAAACGGGCGCTAGGCGCCCGCTGAGGAGAGACACTATCGTGTCACATGATTGGTTTCGACCAATGGGAGCACGCCAGAATTTAGCATTGTACTATAAGCATTGATAGGCGCCCACTGAGGAGACACTATTGTGTCACGTGATCGATTTCGACCAATAGAAGCACGCCAAAATTTAGCGTTCTACTATAAAGGGTTATAGAACACATAAAAAATTGGCAAGTGTAATGATGAACGTGAGGCTTGGGGAGGGGGCAAAGAACCCCCCTTATGGGGCCTTTTGACAGACTAGGCGAGTGGCAATTGTTCTAGTTGCCTCATGCTACAGAAACCGAGTTGCTTCAGCCGTGTGGCTTGATTGCTTCAGCTCCAGGCTCCAAGCTCCAAGTACCTTACGTTACCTTACACACAAATAATGTATGTGCTACACAACAAGAAAAAATTGTGTTTAATAAACAGTCAACAATGCCTGAAATGCTGTGAGTATTTCCTCTGGTAAGACTGAGTTTAAGTTAAATTTTCAGTTTTGAATTCACTTTTATTAATACCTTTCTCCCTTCATTGAGCCCTTCATGTGAGCCACACCAAAGAAACAGGAATGAGCGTTGAGCAGCAACCTTTTCCACTTCGAGTTTCAGAATCTGCAAAATTGATACAAACCATCCATATAGAAATTTCGGTTACAGCTTCAGCTTTTTTGTTCTGACCTACATGTTAACAGTTAAGCAATCTATGTTGCCTTCATAACACTTCAAGTTAAGAATTGGCCAAAAAAATAACAATAACTAAACAGCAATTTAATAGAAAAAAAGGGCAAGGACACGAATACAGTTAATTGAATTTGACTCATGGCAGTCTCCTTCTACTCAGGGAACTCTGAAGAACATGCGACTAAGCATGAACGTAGGTTGCGACACACTGAGTTACCCCCAGCAGTAGGTCAGCGGTACCTATTTTATACACCTGGGTGAAGCACGACGATGCAAGGTAAAGTTTCTTGTACAAGGAAACAATACGCTGACAGGGACTGGGCCTTTCATCACCAACCTTCAGATCTCAAGTTCAATGCCCCAACCACTACACCACTGTCCCCTCACGAGTATTCATGCTACACCCTAATTTTTGCATGTATTTGCATGTTCTGTTTGCTGGAATATCTCTGAATATCTCTTCGGGGAGCAGGGATGGCGCAGTGGTGAGAGCGCTCGCCTCCCACCAAAGTGGCCCGGGTTCGACTCCCGGTCCCGGTGTCATATGTGGGTTGAGTTTGTTGTTGGTTCTCATCCTTGCTCCGAGAGGTTTTTCTCCGGGTGCTCCGGTTTTCCCCTCTCCTCAAAAACCAACATTTCTAAATTCCAATTGGATCCGGAACCCGAGGGCCACAGGTTTGTCAGTCCCAGACTGTTAGGTGTCACCCTCGTTAAACAAAGTTGATTTATTTCATTTATTTATTTATTTAAACAAAGTTGATTTATTTATTTGATTTATTTATTTTATTTTATTTTCTGAACAGAAGGAGGGAGAGCTCATAGTCTAACAACAATATTTCATTGTTTGTGTATCTTGTAGGTGCATGCTGTTACTGACCTCATCCCAAGTCCATGGCTTCCAGTTAAAGGTGGTTCCAGATGCACGGCGCTGATATTCCTCCAAGGGAGGGTCGATGTATACCACATCAAACTTACATTCAAGATCATCCAGATCAAACATGTCTACGTCACACTGAAGATACCTGAAAACAAACAAAAAAATGATTATTAGTTCTCTTTCCCTGTGAAGCTCACTGAAATTGTAATCATTTGCTACCATTTGGTACCTTTAAAAGCTACTGAACAGTACTACCCAATGGACATTTCATTTTTTATTATTTTGAAGTAGAACTAAAACAACTCAATTTTGTACTTTGGAAGGAACCAGTTACTACACTAGTAAACTCTGAGGGAAATTCTTTTGGCATATCAGCTAAAGTTTGTGTGCAAACAAATTATTAGGCCTTGTTCTAACGAATTCGACGATTTTTACGAAATTGCTACTCGGACGAAAACTGGAAAATTCACAAAACAACGTCTCTAAATCTTCGACTCTTTGACTCTTCTTCTTCAAAAACTAACACTCGTTCTATCGACGCTTGAATACTAATCAAGTTCTACCAACGCGCGAAAAACATATTAATTACGTTCATTGTTAAGCCGTCCCCGTGGGACGAAACTACTAAAATAATTGTTCGCCGGAACATTCTCCCCCTCGAACAGGAATGCTAGTTCTGTTCCTTTAAGTTCTTTAGAATTCCAACGGGCACAACTTTGTGATAGGTCTCAGGTACTCCTTTCCTGCAGAATTGACGCGTACAACCCTAACATGTCCATCAGGGCCTTTGAATGCTTCCTGAATGCGCCCTAAAGGCCATTTGCCCCGTGGGTTACTTGGGTCGACGAGAAGTACGACATCCCCGGGTGCGACATTACGTTTCTGATCGACCCATTTGTTGCGGGTGTTCAGTGTCGACAGAAATTCTTTCATCCATCTTCTCCAACATTTGGAAATGAGATCTTGAACGAAACGCCATCGATTTCTTGGGTTGAACGCGATATCGTCTACGACTCGCGGTGCGAGTTGTCCTCCCATTTGTCCATGAAGGAAGTGGTTAGGAGTTAAAACATGTTCGTCGCTTGGATCACTGCTGCAGTAGGCCAGTGGACGGGCATTTAGAATTCCTTCTACTTCGACAACCGCCGTCAGCAACTCTTCATCTGTAGTCTTGGACTCTCCCAGGATAGAACGTAAAGCTTTCTTTGCGGACTTGATTAGAGATTCGAACAGCCCCCCATGATGGGATCCGCCCGGAGGGTTAAAACGCCACTGAATTCGGTCACTGGTAGCATTCTCTTTGATCTGCGCTTGATCCAAAGCTAAGACCAGGTCGCGTAGCTCTCTATCAGCTGAGGTGAAATTTGTACCATTATCACTGATCACCACGTCCGGCTTACCACGCCTCGCTACCATCCTGGAAAATGCGTTAAGGAAACTTGCAGTGTCCAAAGAGAAGGCGACTTCTAAATGAACCGATCTTGTGCTTGCACACGTGAAAAGGCATAGATAACGCTTTGCGGAAACTTTCCTCGTAATCTTGACAACAAAGGGGCCAGCGAAATCGACTCCACAACAAGCGAAACATCGCAGCGAAGATCCAAGTCTGACTTCAGGAAGAGGTGCCATTATTTGTTCTCCTCTGCGCTTTCTTTGGAGTCTACAAACATTGCATTCCCGTTTCCATCGCTTGATTTCTTCTCTCCCATTGATAATCCAGTACTTTTGTCGTAATTCAGCAAGGGTAGCGTTCACTCCGAGGCTATGGTGACCTTGAACATGGATGTGTGCTACAACTAGTTTCGAAATATGATGCTTTTTTGGTAAGACAACAGGGTGCTTAGCGTCGTAAGGCAAATTAGACATCTCTAGCCTTCCCCCTACACGTAAGATTCCGTCACTGTCTAGAAATGGTGACAATCTCCACAGCTGGCTGCCTTTTAAGACATTTCGCCCTTGTCTCAAAGTCGTCAACTCTTCCGAAAAGCGTTCTCTCTGAGTTTCTCGAAGCCAGTACTTCTCCGCGTTCTTCATTTCTTCTAAATCCAGGACTTTCTCCAGAGAGCTGCTTTGCCTGACGTCGGTCTCCTGACTGTAAATTAACTCGCTTGCTTGCATTCTATGGAGTCGTGCTCTCTTGCAACGGGATATGAACCGCATGATCCATGCAGTGACTCTTAGTAATTTAAGCCAGGATGAAAATCTCTCGGCGTCTAACAAAGGAAACGATCTGTTGCTTTGGAACGTGAGGCTGATTTTTGCCAATTCTTGTTTGCCTTCTTCTGTACAATCTGTACGATCTGTACGATCCAAAGGCCAGGATTGCTCCCCCTCGTGAAGGAAGGAAGGTCCCTGAAACCAGCGACTCTCAGTAGACATATCTCTCAGGTCAAGACCTCTTGTCGCGTCATCAGCAGGGTTTTTCTCACCAGGCACGTGCCGCCATTGTGCAGGGCTTGTTTTTCGCTGGATCTCGGCGACTCGATTAGCAACAAACGATTTTAGTCGTCTTGAATGACCCCGAACCCAGTAGATTACATCCATACTATCCGTCCACAGGGTGTGTTCACTTAATGGTATTTCCAAATTCTCAGAGACTGTTTCAGCTAATCGCACCCCAAGTACTGCCGCCATTAATTCAAGGCGCGGGATGCTCACAGATTTTATCGGAGCTACTCTTGCCTTGGCTGTCACTAGGGCCACGGAAATTTTTCCACTCACGTACTTGTATCTGGCGTAGCTGACAGCAGCATAGGCTAATTTGGAAGCGTCGGTGAATGTGTGAAGTGATACTTGTTCCACTTTCTCATCAAGTCGATAGCAACGTTGAACTATCACGTTCGAAGCTTCAGCTAACTGCTCTGCCCATTGCTGAGTGGTGACTTTCAAATCGCTAGGAAACTCTTCATCCCATTCAAGGCCTCTTAACCAAGCTTCTTGTAACGCCATTTTTGCTCTGATGACGTAAGGGGCCAGGAACTGAAGTGGATCAAACAGTGTGGCAATACGACTCAAGAGTCCTCGTTTTGTGTAGAAGGACAGGTTAATTTCTTTAATCGAGAAGGTAAACACATCTTCACTTGCATTCCATTGCACCCCTAACGTCTTCACACTCGGCAACTCTGATTCTTCAAGCTTCACTCCGGCTGCTCGGTCCTTCTCTGGAATGTCTTCTAACACTTTTGCTCGATTACTACACCACTTTTGGGCTCGGAAACCAGCGTCACTCAGGAGTTTCATCAGGTCATCTCGAACATGTATAGCATCTCCTTCTGAATCCTCCGAATCGAGAATATCATCCACGTACATGTTTAGAAGCATAACGAGAGCTGCTGCTGGATGTTTGTCTTGAAAGTCTTGGGCGTGACTGCGAACCACAAATTGAGCTAGGTAAGGGGATGCTTTGTCTCCGAAAACCAACCGAACTGCTTCATACACATCAACAGGCTTCGTTAGGTCAAGATCTCTCCATAGGAATCTGTGGTACCTGCGGTCTTTCTCTGCTAAAACAACTTGAGAGAACATTTCCTTAATGTCTGCTACTAAAGCAACAGGCTTTTGTCTAAATCGGAGAAGAACTTCCAGGACATCTCACTGTAACTTTGGTCCCGTAAGCATGGTGTTATTCAATGATGTTCCTTTACAACTAGCAGCAGAGTCAAATACGATGCGCACTTTTGTGGTCTCTCTGTCTTCACGAATAACGGGAAAGTGCGGAAGATACCAGCTCGGACCGTCATGTGCTTCTTCGGGTTTTAGCTTTCGAACATACCCCTTGTCAACGTTCGCGTTCATTGCATCCTTGTAACGCTGCGCAACCTCTGGCTTCTTAAGCAAGCTCTTCTCGAGAGAGTAGAGGCGTTTCTCTGCATCTTCTTTGTTGTCGGGAATAGAGGGAGTTTCTTCTTTCCACGGAATAGCAATCTCGTAACGACCTCCGACGTATCGTCTCGACTTTTCCACTTTTGACATAGCTAGGATTTCCTCCTGGCTCAACTGCTTGACTTCTGTGTTTCGAATTCCAAGAGAGTCAATTTCCCACATTTCTCGCAATTGTTCATCAAGGCGCGTCTCAAGCATTGTGTCCGTTCGAAATGTTCTAGCGTAAGCTGTTCTCTTAGTAGAAGCGAGGGCGGGTAGACGTCCAACACAGGTCCATCCTAATGGCGTTCTTCTTGCTACTGGCATTCCAATTGGACCAGAATGTTCTTCTAGTGCTAGGGTAAGCTCAGGATGATCTGATCCGATCAGAAGGTCGATCGTTTTTCTTCCAGGTGCTTTAGGAAATGCGATGTTCTTGAGATGATCCCACTTGACTTTGTGCTTATTCCAGTCTGGAATTGTCAAGCCCTGACACATTTCTTGTAACGTCCACGCTTCAACAGTTGACTGGGTTTCTCCATCTATGCTCTTTATCGTCAGCGGTACTTTCTTGCTTTTGAGTGGTACACAACTGTCAGTGAGAGTTGACAACCTGAGGTTTCTTTCTTCTGCATCGAGGCCAAGGGCAGTGACGACATCACCTCGTACATAAGTCGAATCAGACCCATCGTCTAGAAAGGCGTTAACTTTGATCTTTTGTCCTTCTGAGCCCACGAGCCAAACTGGTACCGTTCGTAACACCACGTCTCCTGAAAACTCAGACTCACCAAAGGCTGTTCGTGTATCAGCAGGAGTGTCCAATTGTTCAAGCGGATTAGGCGGTCGAAGTTCGAAGTGTAGATGGAAGTGATGGGTGCTTTTACAGCCATTAATACCGCAACGATTCCTTCCCAGACAGTCTCTTCCTTGATGGCCTGCACTCAAACAGCGGTAGCAGAGGTAGTTCTCCTTGGCAATTTCCCATCTGTCTTTCACCGACGTTTCGCCCCACTTCTTGCACGAGGTGATTTGGTGAGGTCCGTTACAGAGAACACACTTGAGATCGGGCTTTGTTGTTGCGTTGTGGAAAGTTGCTATGATGGGTTTCTTCGACTCGACACTCTCCTCCTTCTTTTTCTTTGTTCTCGCTTTAACTTCTTCACATTTCATGCGATAAGCAACTTGTTTCTGCAACCATTTCGAAAACGTGGAAAGTCCATCTTTTCTTGGCTCTCTGTGCAACCACTCTTGAAACGACACGAGAAGCGACTCTGGTATTTTCTGCTGCACTGCTATGTAAAGCGCGGATACTCCGGTTAGCTCCTGATGTTGATCATTATCTTCAAGCTTGGCGACAACATCAGTTAAACTATCCGAGAAAATCTCTAACTCCTTCAAATTGGCTTCCTCGACAGGCGAAGCACGTAAGATAGACTCCATGTGACGCTGCAAATGGCGTTTTTCTCCTCCGTATTTCTGTTCCAATTTATGTAAAGCAGCTTGGTATTGTTTAGGTGTATATCCTAAGCGCTCAACAGTTCTTAAAGGTTTTCCAGACAAGGAGTTTTTCAACATCATCATCTTGGTTTTAGCTGGAACTTTCATACGATCTACGAATATTTCAAATTGCGCTTTCCAGTCGTGATAAAGATCTTTATCTCCGCTGAATACGGTCAAGGCGGGCTTTTTAATTCCTTGAAACAATTTGTCAACGTCTTTCGAATCATATTCCTCTTCTTCGTTTTCGTCACTTTCTTCCTCACTTGAATTAGAATCCTTGCTGATAAGATTTCGAACGGACTTCTTCTTTTTAGATTGTCTGCATTGCGCCAACAGTTCAGCTTCTTCTTTCAACCGGGCGGCCTCGTCTCTTTCCTGTTGAATTTTAATTTCCCGCGCTGCTCGCTCTTGTAGCTCAAGCTCCTCTTGAAGTCTTTTCTTTTCCTGTTTAACCTTTAATGCAGCTACCTCTGCCGTAAGTGCAGCTACCTCTACTTGTAGCTCTTCTGCCGCTTTCGAAGCTTGTGAAATATCAGACGATTCGGAGGTTTGACTAGTTTTGTCATCAATTTCGCTCGCATAATCGGCAGCAAAATCTCCGATAACCGATAAGGGAGCTCCTGCACGACGTTCTAAATATTCTTCAACTTTGTCGACGCTATCTTCCACTTCAGTCCTCAATTGATCCAGCCATTCTTCTAATTCTGCTTGTTTACACTCGTCAGCTTGCAAGGCGATAATTTGTTGAGTAACTTGATTCGCATTTTCCAATGCTTGCATCAACCGTTCTTTCACGGATCTAATAACAGTTCGACTTCCATTACTGGATACCATTTCTTCCACCTTTTTTCTGTTTCTTGTAACGACTCCTTTGAATGCTGCTCTTCTTCGATGAAGATATTCAAATTTTCTTGACATCCGCTCGGTGTCTTCTGAAGTTTCATTCGCTCCTTCGTCTGCTTTGTCGGCCATCCCGAACGATAAACGATAAATAGGCGATAACTACGTCCGGCTCGAAAGGACCAATTAATGTTCTAACGAATTCGACGATTTTTACGAAATTGCTACTCGGACGAAAACTGGAAAATTCACAAAAACAACGTCTCTAAATCTTCGACTCTTTGACTCTTCTTCTTCAAAAACTAACACTCGTTCTATCGACGCTTGAATACTAATCAAGTTCTACCAACGCGCGAAAAACATATTAATTACGTTCATTGTTAAGCCGTCCCCGTGGGACGAAACTACTAAAATAATTGTTCGCCGGAACAGGCCTAAAGTATTTATTTATTGCCATCTTAAGAGATTTAATGTTGACATCCATGGTGGACATGAGCTGCATTAGGGGAGAAATTTTGGTAAGCACCTTACAGCAGCCACCATAGGTTACATCAAGTTAAAATGTTACTTACATTGGAGGAGTGGCTCGTTTAGCGATGATTTCGTCCTGGAAGAAGAGGAAGGAAGGTGAATTGCTAATGAATTCAGTGCTGATTTCAGTGCTAAATTGGCAAATTCCTGATCAAATGGAACCATTTGATTTGAGTGTCTACACATTTTTTTATGGCCACGGACAATTAAATTTTAACATTACCCAACACTTTTTAACCCTTTAAGCCCTAACAGTGATGAAAATGAAATTTCTCTTTACATCATCCTCCTTGTTCAAACATTCAAGTGATGAGAATAACGGAAGTGGTCACCAAGAACAAGATGTCTTGATATTTAGACAAATTCTTCTTACTAGTCCCCAAAGAAATGCATGGAGAACAGTTTGGAGAATATGCATTTTCATACCAACGCTTAAAGGGTTAATATGACTTTATTGTTGTTGTTGAATGAGGTCAAACAAAATAATTCAACGCTCCAATTCAACATCATACAAGATGTTCAGACCACAGCTATGAAGCCAGCTAATGCACCTTACAACGTATATATGTTGTGGTTCAATTTTATCCTTGGTTCAATTTTTATTTTCCTTTGTTTTATACTCGTTATCATACATTACCAAAAGAAAAGAAAAATTGAACCAAGGATAAAATTGAACCACAACATAATTATATGTTACAGCTTTGAAGCAATGTAATACCTTGAGTCTGATTAGTTCCCTCAGCTTTGGATATTCCTCAAATCTATCGGCGAGACCTGTGTAAAGGACATTAAAGTCATAATTTGCATGTGACAGCAAATGCATATTGTATTTCCTCACTTTAAAACACTAAGTCCAACCTCCTCAAATAAGCACCAAATTTAAAACGAACAACACTACAACTGTGTTGTAAAAGCAGTGAAAGCTAATTTTCACAAAGAAAGAAAAGAGAGCCTGAATGTCTGCCTGCATTAGCCAGCGTGTGCTTTAACTCACCAACATCTCTGATAAAGTTGTGAGGCCTTTGTCCTGTGTCAACAAAATGCTGGCAGTAATCATTATGAGGGTTGGCACTTTGTGTTCCCTGGGGTAAATAATCAAGCAAAAGTTATGTTAGAATAAATGATACACATATGACTTCTGTGGTCAAAATTTTATTTTACATACATTTTCTCAAACAATTTAACTTTACAACTGGGGGCAACCTGGCAAATACTAATATTATTTTAAGTGTGTGTTGTTGACATACAGTTGTATGTATAAGAACTAAAAGTAAACCACTTTCTTAGAAATTTCTGAACAGTCTTCAAGAAGCAGCTGAATAAATTGCAATAAACAAATAGAAAACATAACCATTGTGAGTTATTAATTTTCTCGACAACAGGGTTTTCTGATGGTTGTCATCGACGTTACTTGATACAGTCACTTTCAGGTTAAATTTCGTCACGCATTATTGCTAAGCTTTACAATGGCTTTACAATAAGCAATCTAGCCTGCAGAGCAGGTGTAGTTTGCTGGCCGAGTGATGAATAATCCAATATGCCGCCACCTTGGAAAATGAAACTGACAGAGGGTTGGGACAAGCCAAAAATGATACCATTTTTTTCCTTGCTTCCAAAATGGCAGCCTTAGCGATTGAATTTTAAGCAAGTTTAAGCCATGATACTCACAGTTTTTCAGCCTTCTCAAGCTACGCGAGTCACGTTGCTGGCATAGCGCGTGACATGATTCCCATCCCACAAGAGTGTGGTAACTTATACTTTTGAGCAGTAGTGTAGCTACTGAAGGCTAAAAGTGTAATCCAAGCTGATGATGGATGCAATAATTCTAGCAATAATATAATTCAAATTTATTATAATAAGTAATTAATATTGCTGCTATTGTTGATTAATAGATTAATATTTCTTGCAAATGCACATACCTTCAAGAAATGGCTTGAATCTTTGTACACTACTTCCTCTACTTCCTCAACGTCCTCCTCATCAGATTCCTCTTTACTCTTGCAAGGATAAACAACAACTTATGTGAGACTAAAAACACCAACTAGTTGTCCATATTATGTAATTGCATCTTAATCTAAAGCTGTCGTCTTCACTTTATCATTCATCAGGGTAACAAAAAATTCAGTACACTCCGACTCTTGCTACAATGTATCTCAAACAGAAAACATTGTTTTTAACCTATGTTATCATCATTAGGTGCTTACAGTACTGTGCAGGGGGAATGCAAGGTCCTTCAAAACAACCAGGGTTGAACAGTGCTGATTATTTCAGTTAAGTGACTAACTAAAGAAAATCCATGATCCAGCCCTGTGAATGGTACTTTAGTGTGAGTAACAACTTTCTTCAGCTGACTGGCAGGAGCATCTCTCACTGTAGTTTTTAAAAAATGCCTAAGATAGCTTACTATATCTGTTTCTTGATTATTAGGCTGAATAGAGTGTTTTCCTTCCTTTCTCTCTTCCGATATCAGCACCTGAAAGTGAACGATTGGTCAGTGCTAACACTAAAGCCATGTTAACAACCATGTCTTGTAGGTGGGTTTTACACACTAAAAAACTGCAAAAACTCTTTGAACTGCTAAATTAAGCCCCCTCTTTTTGCTAAAAGCCTTCATGACAAGAAAATAAAACTTAAAATGACAAAATGAAAAATTGTTTAAAGCTATAGGTGTCTTTGAGTTGGCATATATTTAATTTTGTAAGATGGTGACACACAATTCTCCACATGTATGCGTTGTTTCGCTTAGTGATGTGGTAAAATAATTCTAATTAATAATAATTCTAATTATTTTTCAGAAAAGTTGAAATTTGTGTTTTCTCTAAATTTCAAAATTTGTTTTAAACCCTTCTATAATTTATTAGCACCCTCTTAAAGGCTTCAAATGAAATAATCTTTCCCAGCACTGTCATTAAGTTTTGTGTCACCTGTTGCCTTGATCTTCGCACCTGTAACAAACTTGTTGGTAAATCATACCAGCAAGAGCCAAGTCCAGGTACCATCAAGCATACTCAGTTGTATCAGGTGTTACGAGAGTTACAGCCCTTAACGACAGCCCTGTTTCCAGAGGTTTTCAGGCTTAACCCTCCCTCTGGGGTTCAGGGTTTCTTGGCAGTTTGCTGCTGTGGCCATGGCTTCAAGCTTATTTTTTTATTACTTTTTGCAATTATGAGTCAATTTTTAGGATGGTGATACATATTAATTTGTTCTTGGTTTTTTAGCTAGCTTTTTTCATAGATTTTTTTTTCTGTCAAACACTTGTATCATGAGCCCCTGGCTCAGGAGTTTGGGTAACCACTCCCTGCGTTGTTGACATTAGATAAATTATCCTATCCTATCCTATCCTACAAACCTTGGTGGGCCCCACTCTAATACCAGGCAATTCCAATTCCTTTGTTCCCAAGGCTTTAGCATCATCACCACATTGACCAGCTAGTTGGTCCTTCTCCTTACTTAACTTCTGTTTCTTAGCTTCTTGCTCGTCTTTACTGGTCAATAGATCTCCAATAGATTCACTTCCTGCCGCACCAAGCTAAGAGAAAGTGAAATATAGCAGTTTAATCCTCTGAGCAAATGAAAACTATGTACCCTAACACCGTGGGGGTAGCGTGGCTGAGTGGTTAGTGCGTCAGACTCACAACCCGGAGGACCCGAGTTCGAGTCCCGCTCCAACCACTGGCTGGATTTGTTTCTTGGTAGTCCTAAGTCCAACTCCTCGGCCACGCTTGTAAATAGCCAACTGGTTTGCCTCCAGCCAGTTGGGGTTTTTAACCTTCTTTGTGTTTAGTTTGATTATTTATTTATGATTATTTCAGTGGAATCCCCATGAACTAGCTGTATTAGCTAAGTGCACTTCCACTTTAAGTAATAGCATTTACCATTAACCATTTACCCTGTTGCCATTTGCAGTGAGGGCGGAGCCCAATACTCATAGTATGTATACATATATACAAGTTGATTTTAATGGTTATAACCATAATGCTGACGCACCATCCTTCACATAAAAGCAGATCACGAAGTGTCCCCATCAATAATACTGAAAGATACTGCCTACCCTACCCACCCCCCCCCCCCCCAAACTCCCTGTATCTTGGAATGTTAGGCCACGGGCATGTGACCCTTCTCATGACTAAGACTGACACTTCAAGTAAGAAACACCAAGTGTGCCCATCAGTATACTCCTCCCTTCTTCACATATTGTAAATATAGCCCTTGAACATTGGACATTATCTGGCTAGCACCACTTACTTGACTCATTTCCAGTTTTGACACTACACATATGAAGTGTCATCACAGGTGGCCCAAGCTAACGTTGAGAGCTGTGCATAAATTAGACTGTTTTTTCCACGCTATGCATAATAATGACATCAGCACACTATGCATAATAATGACATCGGCAACATTTAAGAGTTTGTATGGAAATGATACAAAATGTCTCAAATTGCCACAAATCAGAAAGAAGTTGAAATAAAAAATGATTTGCCTTATTTCATTGTTGTATTGGTCATTATCTGAGGGCTTCCTGGGCTGGTTTGAAGCTTTTTGGGCGAGAAATTGAGGTTTATATTTTTCATGTTTATTGAACGTTTAGAATTAATTAAAGGCAGGAAACAGTTTCACACTGCACCTCACTTGAGGTTCGATAAATTCCATCACAATAAACAAATCGCCCTACAACTTCAAAGGTGTATTCTTGAGTCTTGCGCATACCTCTGTTCTTTCTCGTGGGTTCCAGATCCTATTTTAAGCTGTTGAAAACCCCTCCTTAACACGAAACTCGCCTTTCCTGGTATGCGTTTTCAATTGAAGTGCACACATGAATCATTGCGAGCCGCGTTTCGATGACAAAATTGCCCTCAGCTGGGGAGAGGCTGAGTGAGATTGTCGACAAGCAAACATGACACTGCAGAGTCCAGAGAGGTCGGTTTGACGGAAATAGAGAAATATTAGAACGGCCGTGAAATTCACTCGCCTCACTTGACTTGGAAAACCATAATTTTCTTTTAGGGACGAACGAAGGACTGTCTTTTGCTGCACTCTAATCAATCCATTTGATGATTTTATGCCGAGTATTTGGCACAAGTGACCCTGCCCACTGCCCTCAAATCAACCTCATTATTGTGACCGTGGAAAATACCCACCACAATTTCCATTCCTTTGAAAACTGGTGCAATTTTTTTCTAGGTGGAAACTGCTCCTCGTCTCTGCTTCTAAATTTCGACAACATTTTCTTGCGGTAAACAGGTAAATGTGACGGAACAAATCGCTATGCTAATAAATTGTCGCACAAAGACATTAAAGCGTGCTCGTGGCGTCAAGTGAGACGACTAAATTTCACGGGCGTGCTGATAGTTTTCTATTTCCGTCAAACCGACCTCTCTGGACTCCGCAGTGTCGCCTTCTGCTTTTGTATCATTTCCATACAAACTCTTAAATTAATGTTGCCGATGTCATTATTATGCATGGCGTGCTGATGTCATTATTATGCATAGTGTGGGAAAAAACAGTCTAATTTATGCGCAGCTCTCAACGTTAGCTTGGGCTGCCTGTGGTGTCATAAAGTGTCCCCATCATTGATATTTCTGAAAAATGCTTCCCCATGATGTCAGCACGCAGCATGTGTTTTAATTTGGACAGTACTAGTGGTTACCCACCCATCAGAAGGCTTAGCTTTTCCATTCATGTAAGCATCATGCAATGTCCCTATCAGCGATATTACAGTTAAAGCCTCCCCATGCTAACAGCATGTGACTTTTGGTTGGCAGTTACCAACCCATCTGAAGGCCCAGACCTTAATGTCACTGACGCACCATCAAGTGTCCCCATCAATGATATTCCATCAGGTGCCTTGTCACAAAAATCTGTCTTAACTGGGACAACGTTTACTGAACCCTCGAAAGGCCCAGCTCTCCGATTCATGTAAATATCATCAAGCATCCCAATCAGTTATATTACAATAGATGCCTTCCATGCTTCCACAAGCATGCAACTTCAATTGGACAGCAGTAACTAATTCTTTCAGAGGACCAGGTCTCTCTTTCATGTAAGCATCATGAAGTGTCTCTACGAGTGATATTTCATATCATGCACATGTGACTTTGACCAGTGGTTACCCACTCTTCTGAAGGCAAGAGTCTTTACTTTATATAAGGGTCATAATGTGTCCCTGTCAGTGATATTTGAATGGATGCCTCCCCAAGATGTTAGCCTATGAGTGGGTGGTTTCACGTAAACGTGAAGAAGTGTCTCCATTAGTATAAGAAAGCCTCTGTACCACTCTCTTTTTTGAAAACTAGGAAACACCTGATGTACGCTTGGTTACATCAGGTTACCCCATGAACTGTGTCGCCCGAAAAATGTGGGGTATCCATGATGCTGTGCGTGCTCACAAAGCACGCCCCCATTTTCAGGTCTCTCTGACTTCAATACAGAATATTCCCAAAAGGGATTTATACGGCTGTCATTTCCGTCCATGAAAAGGCAATAGGAGTAATTGCTATTGTGGAAATGTGCGGAAAATGCTCTCACTTTAGATTAAAAAAAAACATGCGAAAAATATTTTGTTACAAAGACTTCGAGCTACCGTCGCGTGGGAACACACTAAGCTTACACGAGTCGTGTGGAAATCTACACAGTCATCTGCTGTTGTCTGTTTAAACAAAGAATTTTCTTAACATGTTCGCGTACAGTATTAAAAAAGAGAGGTTTTGATAATTCGAGTTTTTGTGGAGGCTGAGTTCCCAGAAAGAAAAGGAGCGATCTCTTGAAGGCCAGCGCCATTTGTCAACTTAGTTGTTTACTTGCGAGCCCATGCAGATGCGTGTCAGACTTTCTGTAGTTTTCGAAGGTCACTGTTTTAGTCCGCTCAATTCTTTGCTTGCAGTGTCTGGTTTAATTTGCTGTCAAGTATTTGGATGCCTAGAGGATTTTGACGAAAAGACGGAAAAAATTTTTTTCAGATATTTTGAACCGATTACGTATACGTACAAATATGCTTTGCCTGCTTTTCTGTTAGTTTTGGCGGTTGCATTTTAATAATTGATCAATCATTTGCCTGTTTTCCTAATAGTTTACTCGTTTATTCTAACCAATTTTTAGTAATCTACGGTCTTGACATGACATGTTCATACTGCTTTCACGTTTATGTTCATTTCAGGTGTGAATTATTTTTAACAATAGAGGTTAAACCACGATGGTCTTCCTAATTAAGGGCATTGTTTCTCGATGAATAGGTCGATGATTCGAACGCTGAGAGTAAAAACAATGGTTACGACATTGATATATGCTCGGGACTTAAATGATTGACAGCTCTGCATCTTGTTACGCATGCCCCGTCGCCTGGTGCACGCTACTGGTGTACACGAGCGTAACACCGTGCCTATGCACTAATTTATGCTTCATTGAAAGGCACAGCTTTCATGCCAAAGCACAAGAAAAAAACGTCTAGGCACAAATCGAGGCACATTTTAGGCACGTTCAAGGCACAATTAAGGCATGTTTTACAGAAAGCTTAGGCACAGTGTAGGCACAGTTTAGGCACAACTTAAGCACATTTTAGGCACAGTTTGGCACATCTGGGGCACATTTTGCCACGTCAAATCAACAGATTAGAATCGTAGTGTTCCACAGTTTGCAGATTTTGATGGAGAATTTAGGTCAGTTAGTACCTTCTCATTCAATGCCAGTTGATTTTGAATGAAATAAAACCACGCGCATCTTGTAACACGTTTTTCTCTTTGAAAAGTCATTTTGATTTTCGTAACAGGTTCGCAGAGTTTGCTTTTATTTATTGTCATACCTTCCTGGAAACGTAAGCGTAAATCTTGGCCCGTTTTCTCCAGCAAATATGCCGAAAAAGTGCAAGTCAACGTCGTGAACTTTCAGTAAAGAACTTTGGGTGAATGGGACGGGCAACCATATAGTGCGAGCCACTCCTCTATTGCTTGATCACTTGATATTTTAATCAAGAATAATGTTAAAGGACTTCAAGAAGAAGAAAGATACAAGGGAACGGATGTTTATGCTGCTTCCTCTAGCTGAAGTCCTCTAAAATGTTGGTCTTAAATAATTTCTTCTCACTAAAAGGCCGCCGCGTGCGGGCGTGCAATTGTAAACACTATGTAGAGTACTGTACAAAATTTTATATTTGAAATGCGCACGGAACGTCTTATTCACGACAGCAAATTCTAGGTTATCCTAAAAAGTCACGTCTTATCGATGATAATGTAATTGTACATGTACCTGGGAAGATGACTAACTTTCATCAGGTCCAGAAGCGAACTTAAGTTTTAGAACACCAACATATCTAATGACCCGGGTATAACAATTATCTCGTAAGTCTTTTTGTTTTGTTATAAAATAATTTTAATGCATCAGAAACTGCTGAAAGAAAAAAATTAATAGGATAATGTTTAAAATCCATGCCATCGAATAAGGAGGAGTGTACAGACCTCACACAGATAACTTAAAAAATAATTTTGGCGCTCTAACGTACAACTTCAGCATACGATTACGCACGATTTTGGCAGACAAGCTACATGTAAGCACTGTTTTCGTGCAGTTTAGGCACAACTCAGGCACATTTTAGGCACAATCTAGGCACAGTTTAGGCACACATAAAAAGTTGTAACACACGCTTTATGCACAAACCGGGCACATTTTATGCACGAACTGTTTGTGCCAAGGCACGCTTCAGAATCTGTATTTCGATCAAGCGCACGACCCGAAGAACTTTCGTGTTATAAAAACGCTGCCTAACCTTGTAAATTTGATCGTAGTTTACAAGTAGGTTTTCCCAATTTGTAAGAATTACCCTAGATAGAAAACTGAACCTTTGAGAACTTCGAAATTCATTTGTCTTCCTATCCATAACAAACAGAACTTACATTAAAACGCTCTTTTAAATTGTTGTTCAGGCTGCTTCTGGGTGGATGCAAAATGGTACATCCTGCTATGATTCACTCTAACGTCCTTAGTTCTCGATTATTTGCTATAATTTTTAACAAACTGTTTCCTCATAAACCAACAACTTTTGTTGAGAAAAATAAGTAGGATACCATTCATCAAAACGGAGGAATCCTAAATTGTGCATGGTTAGACTTGAAATGTTACGCGAAGTACTCAAAATGGCCCCATTTTAGTCGACATTTTTAGAATATTCTCTTTTATTGGATCTTATAGCCAGGACCAAAACTATTCAATGGAAAGAAATTCTTTAACTTTAACTCTTTACCAAATATCTCCTTGATCTGATTTGTAATAGTTTCACAAGAGCCAAATAAAGTGTGATTTTTAGCCGTATACACCAGTAGCATGCGCCAGGCCCTGTACGTTTTTTTACAAGCTAATTTGCATGTTTGATCGACATGTTTCATGAGGCACAAAACTGTACTGGACTCTGCTTATGGGATGTTCAATGTTCAACTGTGCATCCCCTCGACATAGTGTATCAATATGGTGCTTTGCCATATGATTTCTGTGGTTTGGTACAAAATATCAAAGATCTGGGTATGTATGTGTAGTGTATGTACATTATACATACATATTATTAAAATACATACAACCAAATGTGGATAAATGTTATTAGGTGAAGTTAAACTAGAAACAAAATGCTTTCACAGTGGTAAAATGTATGACGTGTGTGCAGTTCCCGCCATAATTTTACAAAGGAAAATACAGACAAATGTCGAAAGTCTCACTTTAACCGCAAAACTTAACACCATTTCTGAAAACTTAAGCTTTTTCATGTTGAGTATGTGTTGGAAATAAAGTAACTGTTATGCACAAGTTGTGCCGGGGTGAAATTCGGTTTGCCGGGACATGTTCTGCATTGTTTCATACGCGTTTCGCGCTCGTAAAGTTTTGAACTGATTCAAACTTCAAGGCTCTGAAAGACCGCATGTGACGTAGCTTTTTGCGTTTGACCACTGTGAACAAAAAGCTAGGCTCGCTTGGGGTTTGTGGCTGCTAACCCCCATTGGATTGCGGTCAGCAGTTCATCGTTAGTTGACATGCCCACATGGGGTGGCTAAATGATTTGGTAGGGGCCACTGATATTTTACAGCTCTCGAGTTTGTGTCTGTGCAGTTTGCTGTTTGCCTGCATTTTCAACCGCTGTAGTTTGCTTTGTTTTCACTTCCTGCCCCTTTCCGTCCCTCCCTTGTTGGTCAGTATCCCCCCCCTCAGTTTTTCCACTGATTTCTCAGTGTGATGGTGTAGGGTGGTTGCTGCTCACAGGGTTCCCACGGTTACCCTCCGTGCACTGTGTCTGTGTTGCATGGCTCCACCTTTCCTTTCCGGCACCACCCTCCAAGCTCATCTTTTGGTGATGAGTTTAAATGTATATAACATTTTGTTTTAGCATCCTTCAAAACACTGTGAATTTAATTGCATTTATAGTTTGGGAACAATCTTGAATCAAAGTTTAATTTCAGTGCCAATAAGGAGAAAACTGCATTAACCTGAAGGTTTATTGGTAGAACGAACATCGAGCGAACACATGGAGCGGGCGAACGGGCACAACGCGCATGCGTATAACAATGAACCGCTGAACAATAGATAATGTCAACAACGGAGTGGCGTGGTCGCCTCTCTACTCTACCTATTGTCCTCTAACAAGGGATAAAGCTATAAGTAAATAAAGATAGAAGTACATGGTAGATAAAACAGCGGCGACGATAAAACTAAAAGTAAAAAACGAGCAAAGGTGCAATGTCAATGTCCTTGGCTTGTCCCTCCAAATTAAACTTATGAAATCTTATCAAACTACAGTCAAAAAATGAGCAAAGGAGCGATGTCAATGTCCTTGGCTTGTCCCTCAGAATCAGGCTTATGAAACGTATAAAAACAATGTTTAAGTCTCTATTCAAGGACCCAGTCTTCACCATGCCAAAATGGGGCTTTACATTGGCGACCGGATCTTCTTGGAGGTTTCACAACAGCAGGCAGCAGAGGTGCGCTCAGTGGTTGAAAGCAATCTGGAACAGGATCGTGAGGGAGTGGAAAATTATCTGCTGGGACTGGGGGAGGATCCCCAACAGGTGGAGGGACAGGTACAGGATGATAAACAGGATCAGGGCGAGGTGCACAAACTGGAGACTGGAAGTCCACATGTGGGGAAGTGGGGGCAGTAGAAGGCCTCGAAGCAGGGTTGCTGGGGTCAGGTTCATCATCAGAGTCATCTTGGGAGAGCTCATGGTGACCAAGAATGGGACGGAGAGGAGATTCGACTAGAACCGTAGGGCACACACGGTAACATTCCGATGTAGGCACGGTGTAAACTTTGCTGCGGAACTGTGACGTAGTAAACTTCCGGAGCTGACAAGTGAGGTTTTCATTAATAGCTATAACGAGGTACTTGTCACGAGCTTTCAGTTTGTCCTTGTCGCCTTTGAGAAAGACCAAGACGCCAACAGAAATGGCAGCAGTGGAGGGGGTGCTGCGCCAGTGGGCTTTGGACTTGCCGGTCAACTGGTCACGCTGTGTCCACACTTCATGAGCGGAAAGGCCATCACGCCGGATACGAGAGTTCATATTGGTGGTAGCTAATGCAAGGGAGACTGCAGAGGTAGGACCTCCCTCAGGAGATAAGTGGAGGAGTTCCATACCAAGCTCCTCTACGGCACGTTCAGCAACAGGATTTTTGTTAGGATTTTTGATGCGGCCAACTTCCAAAGTGATCCCATGAGAGAGGAGGGACTTGTCATTCACAAGGGCGCAGAAACCGGGCGCAGGATCCACACGGATTGTCACACCACCATGGTGAAGAGAACGGAGCTGGGAACAAAGCACCAGCAGGGCGTTATGTAGGTCATCACGTTTTTCGCTTTGGACAATGGAGGCCAGCATGTAAGAAGATACGGTCTCTCTCAAAACAAGGATGAGCTGGCAGTAGCGTCGGCAAACATCTGCAGCAAATGAAACGTCAATGGCCGGGGGAGGATCTGTAGATGACTGGGGCTGGAGGTGGCTGGGGATAGCCTTGAAAGACTGGCAGGCGTGACAGGCAGATGAGACTGAGTCAATAGCCTTGTCGACGTCCAAAGCGAAGAAGTACCTGCTGAATAGGCGCTTGGTTTGGTACTTGGAGGGATGACTAAATCGGATGTGGAGGGCTGTTAATAGACCGTTGAGAACAGAGCGGGGCACAACTATACGTTCACGTGGAGTCTGGAATGGTGGGTGGTCTCTCACAACGAGGAGGCCATCGGTGGCGACAACAACATCCTTAATATAGCGTTTGACATCAATAATTTTAGTAGCCTTCTTTGAGGGTCTGGTGCCTTGGCTTAGGTGCGAGTGCGAGTGGCTTGCCAGGCTGCTCGGCTAGTGAAGGGCATCCTGGTTGACCCTTCGAGGACTTCAGCAACAGAGATGCTGCAAACGACTGACTCTTCGAACTTAACGATGAACTTGCAGATCTGACAGCTGGAGTCAAGGCATTCATTCGGGTTTCTGCTAGCAAAGTCAGAAGGTAGATTCTCAACACCAGCAATGTGGCGCACATGAACAGAATAGTGGCTGACTGTAGACAAGAAGGTGGTAACCCTGGAGCTGGCTGAAAATTCCCCTCTCTTAAGCTTCTCATACGCCTGGACACAAGGCTTACTGTCGGTGAGAACCTGGGTTTGATGAGGCGATTGTATGATGTAGGGGGCAAAATGTCTGATCGCAGCACCTATGCTTAGCACCTCAATCTCGCAAGGTAGCCAGGATACTTGATGCTTGCGCAGTTTAGCGCCTGTCGGTGAGAACCTGGGTTTGATGAGGCGATTGTATGATGTAGGGGGCAAAATGTCTGATCGCAGCACCTATGCTTAGCACCTCAATCTCGCAAGGTAGCCAGGATACTTGATGCTTGCGCAGTTTAGCGCTAAAGAAACCGGCCAGGAGCAGCTTAGCATTCCGGTGAATGTAAAGGGTGGCAGCAATGCCTCTGTTTTTCACAGAGCCATTGGTCACTAACCACAAGGCGTCGCTAGGCTGTGGGATTGTGACGCCAGTTGTGAAGGACTTCCTCAGGACTGTTGCTGCCAACATACAGGTCGTCGGCAATTTTGGCGACACACCCTTCCTGAATGAGGTCGCCCAGGATAGGAGACATTAGCTCTTCGAGGCAGGTCTCAGAGCCGGGCATCCCCATAGCAGAGCGAGTATAGACACGGATGCCTTTAAATGGTGTGGCAACACCACAGTACTTCATGGATGAATGTCATAAGGGAATCTGATAAAAGGACTTCAACAGGTCTGTGATGACCACGAACTGCCACTTCCCCATGTCTCGCAGGACACCATCAACATTGGGCATCAAGGAAGGCTGTGGTTTGCTGTATTGGGCAACTTCGCCAAAGGATGTCACGAGCCTGCTACCACCATTGGGCTTCTTAACAAGAAAGGAGGTATTAAGATACTCTACGTAAACGTTGACCTGTTCAGGCTTAGCAAACACACCAGCAGCCTCGAGTTCATCAAACTTGGCTTGCAGCTCCTCCAGGGTAGCCCTGTTGTATTGTGGAAGCCTGCCCTTACGCTGAGGAGGGAGTGTTGGGCCAATGTTGACGACAGCTTCGATTTGGCCACTGGCACCATTGTACTTTGAGATTGATGGATTAAAGACATCGTCGAACTCCAAGTTAACAGCGCGGAACGTGTTGCGAGTATCCTCGTCCAAGCACCCATCAGGGTCGAGGATCACACTGTTGGAGTACGGCTTGACGGTGGAGGGGGGTGGACGCGCAACACTGGGTGTACAAGGAGACAGTGTGGTTGATTCGGGGCTGTTGACTGGCGTGACATGTCTAACTTGGCGCAGCTGGTCGCCGCACTTTAGGATGATGGGACAGTCCGTCGTGTTAGTGATGCATTTTAGCGAACGGGTTTTAGCGAAGAGTTTGAGGGGCAATCTAGCCTGGGCTCAAGAGCCCATAAGGTGTCGGGAGCTGACTCAGGAGGCGTACTGAATTGGATGAACTCTCCAGGCAGAACAACCGTGCGATGGGGGTTACGGAGCAGAAAGGACTGAGTGTGACGCGCGGTAGGTGGAAGAATATGATTTGATGGTTTTCCGTAGTGTACCACCTCTGAACCTCTGATCACGATTTGACGCTTAGCAGGACGTACACCAATGTCGTTGTGGACCATAAAAGGGTTGCCTGCCAAAATGTCAACATCAAGCTGGCGAACGACCAGGGCATCAAGCTCAAAGGTGGACTGACCACGAGTGAGATCCCATCAGCCTGACGAGCCATTTGCGAAGCGGGGGTGATAGGGAACCCATACATTTTGGCGGATGAAGCGCGAACCACATTCGAAGTTGCACCAGTGTCAAGGGTCAACTGCACAGGATGTTCATGGTAGAAGGTATTCAGAACGGGTGACTGAACAATGCTGACTTGCAAGGCAGAAGGCTCATCAGCCCAGATAGCTTGAACAATGACGTCATCAATCGCTTCGACGGGTTCAGCTGCTTCGTCAATAGGGATATCAGGATGATCGGTCACAAGACGGGAGCGGGCCCAAGGTCTTTTATCCCGCTCAAGTAGGAAACGGCAATCAATAAGGTCATGGGTGTTGTGGGGGCATCCAGCGGTTTTGCACGGAATACAGGATAAAAAGGGACGGCAACGGGCCTGACCCTGACCATTGCTGGGATTACGCCTAGGGTTAAAGCGGAGCTCCTCCAAGAGGGATGCAAGAGCTTGAGAAATCTCTGGCTTGAGTGAGGCTAGCGACTTGTTGTGCAATTCGGAGCCATACTTCTGTTTGACGAGTAAGGGTAGGCCTGGGTGGATTAAATTAAGCCAGAGAAATACGATGGTGTTCTCCAGTGTAGGCGAGAGGTCTTCATCAACGGTTACTTGCTCTCCGTGGTGGGTCAAGCCAAAATTAACAGATAGTAAGTTATCCTCAAAAAAAGCCATGAGGCATTGGAAAAGATCTTCGGGCTTCTCATCAGGTTGAAGGTTAATACTTGCAAGGTCGAGAAAATGCGCACCGGTGGACTGGAAACCACAATGTTGGCGAATTTTTTGCCATATGACGTTCAGAGAAGTTGAATGCTTCACTATTGAGTTCCGGGAAATCACGGGACAAAAGTTAGCGATCTGGCCGAGCATAAGGTCTAGGTTGGCATTCTTCTGGGTGGCAGTGAGTCACTTACTTTCAGGAACAGAGGAGCCATCGTCGGTACGGCCTCTACGAGGGTTGGCGGCGGTTTGTTTCTGCCAAGTTGCGTCTAAGAAAGGAACAAAATTGTTGACGAGGGAAAGGATATACATCAAGTTCTGACGCCAGCTTTCATAGGAGGTGATAGTTTCATTCTTGGTCAACTGCCACTGTTTCGGGGCTCTAGGAGAGGCAGCCATGTCAGAAATGTCACTGTTGTCGCTCGCTCAAAGCTACGGTAAGTTGAGGCACTTTGTCCTCTTCCTCACTTCGTATCGTGGTAAATGTCGCAGATTCCGGAAGACTGCACTTGTGTTAGAGTCTTTCAAGCGTGGGTTGACGATCGTAGAACGCTGCCACCACGCCAATAAGGAGAAAACTGCGTTAACCTGAAGGTTTATTGGTGGAACGAACATCGAGCGAACACATGGAGCGGGCGAATGGGCACAACGCGCATGCGTATGACAACGAACCGCTGAACAATAGATAATGTCAACAACGGAGTTGCGCGGTAGGTTCTGGATATACCAACAAAGAATGAAATTCAACACCTCATTCTTCCTATCCATTGTTAAGGTTATTCTTTCCTTTGTGTTCAATCGATATATGGGATATTTATAAAATGCTCACAAATGGTTGTTGATATTCAAGAAAGAGCCTTGATTTCAATCACACATTTCATGTAGTCTTCAACATACATTTCTTTTGTTCTGAGGGGCTAAGCGTCATCAACACTACTCTCGTATTAAACGTGAGCTTGGGCTGCCTCTATGTTTACATTCTCATGCATGCACAAGACTCTTGATAGAATACAGGCAGTCCAAGCTTACGTTAATACGAGAACATATCGATATCGCATGTCACAGCGTGTACTGAAGACGAATGACATTTTTTTAGCGAAATTGTACACACTGTAAGATATCAAATCACTGTTTTAAAAAGTACACCAAGAATTATTTACCTGTTGTGCTAGAATTTGTCGTCGAAGCTTTGACTTTTCTCGTATTTGCTTTAGTCTATCGCCCATGGTTTCGTCGGCAATCCTTTTTAGAAGTCCGCCATGTTGAACTTTGTAACCAAGTGCCCTTCCACTTTGTAGCCAGGCCTTTCTTGGCGGGAGACTTAGTATCCAGGCCAAGCAACTCCGTAAAGGTAAACTAACTGAGGTGTGCGAGTGTGCTGTTTGTTCTAGCTGAAAATTACCCAAGAATTATGCTTTGACATCTAACAGATCGAGAGGATTTTACTCTCCATGCATTGGAGGTTTAGTAGAAATAATGAATGCAAGGTTTGACGGGGAACCAAAACGGAAAAGGCTTAAACAAAGCAGTATTGAAGAGAGCTTCAGACGTCATCGAACAAGCTTGAAATCAAAGGTCTCTCTTCACTTCACAGGTACATCTTGTGTAAGGAAATAATATTTCAAAGCCAGAACAGTAGGAGAAATGTTTTTCATTGTATTTTTGTTTTTTCTGTCTTCCCACTCTTCGCTAATAAGCTTATTTTCCGTGTAATCAGATTTTTACCTGGTAGCAACTTTCTAACGTGTCGAATCGGTCTTCAATTGGTGATTTGATATGATTTTTGTGAATTAATGATTCATGATGTGCAAACAAGATTAAATTATCGACAGCTGAGCCTCAAGTCGTCCACCGTAGTTGATAGTTATCAGACGTTGGTAGAACTGTACGTAATTTATTAAAAGTGTAATCTCATCTTGTTAGAGTTGGCGAAGATTTAACAATCGATCGAATGACTGATCATGATATCAAGCAAAGGTTTTGTTTGCGGTAGCTATCATTAATCGGCTAATGGTTTCAATTTAGTGATGTCTTTTTGATTGAAAGTGAAGGTTAATAGTTTTGGAGTGGTTTATAATTGAAACTCGCGATTAATTTGATCTCATTTTCTGGGTCGCTGAAAGTGTGAATGTTTCGTATTGTTTTATTGTAGTTATTTCACGTTTTACGATTAGTTGGCTGATTGTGGCAAATTGTGATGAACGATAACTGCAGAACTAGGAGTTAAAAAAAACATTAAGCTTAAGCTCTCAAAAATTTCACATGACGAGTTCTGAAGATTTCTCAATTAAAAACACTGAAGGTTAAGAGATTTCCCGAGATTTCCCCAAAGTACTCTTTACATTTCATAATTGCCAGTCTCATAACATAATTGATCTGTTCAAGAGACAAATAGCATGATCTATGTGATATTTTTTTCCAAGGTTAGATAGACTGTATAGTACAAATTATAAGCATAACATTGATTTTAATCTTGTTTAACAGTGTTCTCCCTTGGATTTTGGAAAGGCCAGAGGGTATTCTGACTGTGATTTTCATCTGTGTGCTGTGGCCTGAATACAAAATTAATAAAGACTTCCGAACTTACGACTTACTTGTACATGGTTTAGCAAGTACATTACTTGCAAAAAATTTCGGACATCAAAAATTCAGACGTTTTATTTCGGACGTTTAATTTTCAGACACCTTTTCTCTCATTTCGGACAAATTTCGGACAGTTTGCTGAAACTTGCCTAAAGTAAATTTACGCCTACAAAACATGAATTAGAGTGAAGAAAAATCTGTGAAATAATAGTTTTACTGCACCCTCAAGGTTTTACAGATACACCAAGGGGAAAAACACAAATTCAATCAAGCTTGTGTCACTCTCAAGCAGTGTCCCAACTAGAGTTCGGTAGAGCTCGGCAGTATTGATGCAACGGTTGAGGTTGAAAAGCATAGACCTTCTCCAATTGCATCGGGAGGGCTTCAGATAGTCCTCCAAGCTACGTTTAAAATTGGCAACAGCAAGTGGTTTCTTCTTTGTCTCAAAGAGCTTATTCAAAAGAACTATGAGCTTTTTGATCAATTACCTCAGTCACCAACAAGCTACAGATGAAGAAGAACCACACGCAAGTGACAATGAAGAGGACCTTTCAATATTGTGTTGATTGATGATGAAGCAGAAGAGGACTAGCACCATTGGCACTGGCAATGCAATTATCATAAAACTGGGCATGGATCCAAGATTGAAATAGCAACTGCCAAATTGAATTTATCTATGTTTTTGTCTTTCATAAAATCACGACATCTGAGCAAAGTCTTATCCAAATTTTAGCTATATCATGTACAGTGGCCTTGAATATGTGATATTGCCGCCCAAGAAAGTACTTTAAAGGTTTATACTGTACTATAAAAATTTCGGACGCTTAAAATTTCAGACGCTTAAAAATTTCAGACGGTTTTATTTTCGGACACTATTTTTGTCCGAAATTAAAATCGTCCAAAATTTTTTGCAGGTAATGTAACTGTTATTCTCCTGTTTTTCAATCGACGTTGAGAGATCCAGTGTCGCTTTGGGCGGCTGAACTTCTTCCTCTGTGTTACTGTACTATCACATTGCTGTCTCTTTTCCAGAGTAAAAAAATGAACTTAATTTGCTTTGAAAAGCTTTTTGTTTCTGTTCCGAGCCTCCTGAGTTGACTGAGTTGGGTAAGCGTTGGGTAGTTGCGTTGACGTTCCTTCCATGGATGTGGGAATTTTGTTTACTGTTCCATGTAAGACACCTGGAAGTGCCCTTGTGTTCCTGGGACAATGATTTTAAAGATGGCTGCCGTTCAATGAAACGAATGCATCACAGGTTTGAGCATATTCATGCAAGGGTAAATCATATTAATTGTGAGAAAACTCAGTTGAAAAAAACACCAGGCAATGTTTCATCAACTTTACTGAGTGGTTTCTTCTTTACTTATGGATAGGAATAAATCTTCAGTTTTAAGCCAGGCGGCAACAATTTTCCAGTGAATCGGGCTAGGCGGCCTGCCTGGCCTTAAATACCTAGGGAGAACACTGTGTTAACTTGGCTTTTTTAATCACGCATGAGAAATTGGTTTGTTTACATGAGACATTCAGATCTGCGGGCATCCATAAGCCTCACTTCTGAGAGATGGAGGGCACAGGAGCTAGTCACCATCATACCATGAATGCTTGATTATAATCTGTATTTTCCTATTAAGTAAGCCTGTCTTTTGTGTCCTTTTTGTACATTAGAAAAGAAAGAAAGGCTTGTCCCACAAATCATGCAGCACAGTGTATCACCTGAAGAAGAATTAAGGAAGAAAAGGGCTCTTCTTGCCGACGCTGCTGAAAAAAGGAGGTAGACATTATTTAACAATAAACTGTACAGTTGTCTGTGTTTAGTCCACAGTGGTGGACTAGACACTTTCCTCCAAATTACCTCTCTCCAGCCAGTTTTAGAATTGGGTTCCACCAAACCACAACTTTTAACTCATAAAATGAATAACAAGCACCCAGGCTGCTTTTTTTTTTGTTTGGGATTGTTCAGTACCCTCCCAATGGGGTTATAATCCCATCCAAGGGAGATCAGTAGTAGCCCTTGTCACTTAATAATTAATAATAATATTAATAATACATTTGTATTGCACACTTCCCTCCTAAAGAAAATGAAATTATCCCTGGCCTGACGTTCTGCTACATGTAGGCTTTGGTTCCTTACTAAAAAAAGAAGTGGTTTCGGTGCATAGAAGGTCTGGGGACCAAATCTTTGCATTCTTGTGCATATAGCTTACTGAATGTATGACATAATTACATTCTCTTTTTGTTGTGACCTGTATTTTGCTAAAGGAATTACTGTACCATGTTATCTTACTGTATCTTATGGGTACATTTTAGCTTATCCTACTTGAATGCTTGTCTTGCCTGAGTTCCATCTGCAATGTAATCTCTTATTAATAAATGGAGGCCTGCAGGTACTGTGCAAGGATTCTACAGTTGTCCATAAATTATCTGAAAAAAATTTTTTGTTTCCCTTGCATGTTCAATATAATAGGAGTCCAACATCTTAATTATTGAATAGCTGTTGAGAAATCAAGAGTCTGGGCATATTTAAACTGATGTGTATTGTTTTGTCATAGAGAGAGTGCTTCAAACACAGCAAACACATCAGCAACATCCACTGCTAGTTCTGACATGGTTGTTGAAGGTGGAAGCAAGGATGGACTAAGTGATAACGAAGACAGCCTTCCTGTTGAATTTGATGATTCTCCTCTTCTCTTCCCTGAGTAAGTGTTTTACATACATTGTTCCAACCATGGCCAACTGTTTTAGAACCTGATGGCAACAGATTGATGTGTTGATTTTCATAAAATTTCAAATTCTATCATGTATCAGCATGGAAAGTGCTTAGCCAAATGAATGAGCAATAATGAAGGAAGGCTCCTTTACACTTTTATTTTCAGTTAGTGAGATTACTGGTTCTCTTCCAAGTCCTATCATCTGGGTTTTTTATTTATTGAACTGAAACTTTAAATTCTTGACTCAACCAATGGCCTTGTCTTCCTCTGCCATGTCGTCATGGCAAAAGTTTTAAAAAATGAATCAAAATGTTTAGTTCAGTATGTTTCAAAAGTCATGTTCAGGTGTTATGCCTGGTGGATTTCAGACCACTTTGTTTTTCACAGTCCACTGGATGTCAACATAGTCAGGATCAATGATCCAGTAAAAAATAAGATTGTTGTGTCAGGTTTGAAGTTTAGGAAAGGCAGTGATATTCAACTTGAATGTTAATATTTAATTCACTTGGGGCAAGTTGCATAAAACGTAACGTCTAGCGTAACTTCTAATGTCAGATTTCACTCCTGTCAAAGTCATTATTTTAACCTCTGACGTTAATTAGCAGTTACGTCCAGCGTTAGGTTTTATGTAACTCACCCGTGTTGTTCAGTGTTGCATTCCTCCATAACTCCTACAAGTTGCTTTGTTTCCCTTCTTTTCAATTTTCATAGTCATGCAGTAAACAGTTTAATATTATTCACCAAGGATTAGTCAATTGGAACTCTAAAAATCATTTTCCCACCATGTTTGTGGAAACAAAGTTAATGAGCCATTTTTTGTAGAGAACATTATCTAAATTATAGAATTTTTTTTTTCTTCAGTACACCTCCACCAGCTCCTCCACCAGAAGAGATTCCACCGACCAGAACAACTCAGCAATTTGTCTCAGGAGTAAGTTTTCACAAATGTGGGATAATTTAAGGACCTGTGAGCATAACTGTCTTTTGTTGAATTTTAATCTGTTTTATTTTCTGTTCCAAAAACTGCTTCGAGGGACCTTCAGTTCACCCAGGGAACACTGCCCAAAGTTTTTTCCTCCGTCGTGCAGTGAACTCTTGCGATGCACTGATGGATGCACAGCCATCTGTTACTCTCTTCCTGCTTACTCTACTTGGTTCAAATCAGAGGAAAAAAACTTTGGGCAGTGTTCTTTGAATGAACTGAAGGCCCCATGCAAAAATTGAAACAGTAAAATTCGACATGACAGTTATGCTCTCAGCCCTTTGTTGTTGTGCTTTGCTTAGATCTGCTGAAACTGTCAGCGAATGTAAGTAAATTTAAAACAGCTCTTAATTTAGAATCCCTGTGGGTTACATTACTCCAAAAAAGTGTGTGGTAAAGGAAACTAGTTTAGTTAAGAACTTTATTAACTTTTATTTTCATATTACTTTATACAGGGAGCACCTCTTCGAAGTCTTAACAGAATCCCTGCTTGCTCTCCGCCATTACCTCCTCTTGTTGCTCAGCCCAATCACACTGTTTTAGTAAGGGTAAGTATGATTGTGAATTTAATCCGACCTGTAATTAAAAAGTTATCTACTTTGCTTGTATGAAAGTGGTGCTAAAAACAGGACTGGAAATAAGTTTTCTTGCTTAAGCGCTCTCATGTCAACTTCAACTTCAACATTAACTTTTATCAGTCACCATTTCACATATAATAAACACAAATCCTCTTTATCTGTAATACCCTCCTATAATAAGCCACACTTTTGGAGCATGAAATTTATCACCCCCCTCCCCATTTTCTTATAAGCCCCCCTGCCATCCCCCCTCCTTCCCCACAAGCAAGGCAGTAAACAACAGCATCAAAGGAGTGTTAGAATCCTTAAAGGACCTTACCCACAGAGGTATTAAAGAAGTCCTTAAAGTTGTGTATGCATGTTATCTTAAAACCTTGATGGGTCAGAAAGGGGCTAAATAATATGCACCAAGTTTGGTTCTTCCTGCATATCCTAAATAAGCCCTGCTATCTACAAAGCCCCCCCCCCCCCCCCTTAACTGTTTTAGCTACTATATTTTGGCATCTTTTTCAGCCTTCGCTCAACAGTGATTTTGCAGAACCTCCAAAACCTTCTCATAAGAACTACAGGTAAATAAATTTGACCAGAAAAAAATATACTTTGTGGCAAGAAATATGTAATTGCTTTTAGTTGATAATCTTGAATGATCTCTCAGCAGCAAGCTCAAACAATTTCAGGTCATTTTGTTACTACTTAGTACCAAGAGACACTTATCCAAGGAAAAAAAACAACAGTTGTACTTGCAAGGCTTGGAAAATAGTGGATGAAAAGAAGGACAGGAAAATGTATCTAGTTAAATTTGTTTTAATTGTTTTCTTTCTTACATATTCCATTTTTCCTTTTCTTTCTTTTCTGTTCATTTCTTTCTCTTCCGTTTTTTCCTTTTCTCTTTTGTCTTGTCTTTGTGTTGTTGTCTAATGATCTTTCAAAGTTAAATAAGACAATAATGTCAATAAGTTTCTGGTTGTCTTTGTTAGGGATAAATGGGATAAAAATCATGTGCGAATGCCTTGCTCCAAAGAAAACCTCTACCCTGGGCAGGTGAGTATTTAATAATAAACATTTTTATCATACTAATATTAATCTAATTCTGAGGAGAGATCAACGTCTAATTTACTTCTGGATAGAAATATTTTTGGTGTAAACTGGATGTTTTGCTTTTGCTTTTTTTAGGATTCAGAAAAGAAAATTCAAAACCGATGGGAGTTGGTTGAAGCAACTCTCTTAGGATCGATAAGAAGCTCAGTCGACCTACAGGTGTGTGTCATTATAAGTTAGAAATGTTGCTTTTACCCAGATCAAGGGGAATGCACAACAAACAGTAGTTGAAAAGAGTCACTTGGCACTTTTTCTTAAAGTGCATGAGAGTAATAAGAGATGGGAGAGTGCGATTTAGAACTCTAGAAGACTTCAGGATACTGTCTTGTTGATGGTTATTGAATTTGAACAGATTCAGTCACATAAAGAAGGCTTGAAAGTGTTTTTAGCTGTGCACATGTGAAACCTACACGGTCATGCCATGGCTAGGATGCATGCATCAGCTCAGTGAAGCCAAATTTCTGTTAAGAGTTGTGCATGTCAGGCACGAGACATGAAAACACAGCATAAAATCATGGGAACCGGACGTAAAAGATAAAACACTCAAGGTACATTTCAATTGTTGTTTTATCTAGAAATTTTATGCAGTGACCCATCCTAATTTTATTTTTTATTTTTTGCATGCAACATATATTGGGCTTTTTCAAAACAAATAGGATCTTAAACAGGATTGGTATATAATCCTATAGGATCTTATCAGGATCCTACAGTAGGATCCTATTACTATAAGATCCTATTAAAACTCCTGTTATGATCCTGTGTAGGATTGTTACCAGAATGAAATAATAAAACATAGAATAAAAATAAGATTAAAAAAATGATAAAAAAGAGTAAAAAGGTAGCTTTTAGAAAACCAACCCAAGTTCACTGTTGGCCTTCAGATGTATTCCTGATAGCTACAACCAATCGCAAAATTGTTGACACAAAAGCGATATTTCCGGCCTTCTTATGAAATTCTTAAAGGCAATACCCATTTACCCCCCCCCCCTCCCCCCTTATCAATGTTGTTATGGATTTAGTAATAACATTCAAAGCATTGAAAGGGGGAGGGGATTAGGAATGTCTTGAAGTTTCCCATTTGCTTTCAAGAGTGCATTTTTAGATGGAAATCCATGTCTCAACATTTTTGCAGTTGCTTGTAGAATTGAATTCTAATTAGGATGGTAAGTCTTCATAAAAGTATTCACACTTTTGAGTATCATATTGTATGTCCACGTTATAGTATGCCCAACAAACTAATGCCAAACTATGGTCTTTATTGTCTGTAGGATGCTATTTTGAAGTACAATGCTCATTACACCAAACGGTGGAACTTCGAAGCTTTGCACAGCTACTTTAATGAGGTAGGACACTGTGTTGTTGATTGACAAGAAGACTGCAGACACAGCACAACACAGCTTTTTTTTCACGTTTGAGATGGATTGAGACTGTGAAAGTAACTGTGAACAATAATGTACATCAGCAGGGTTGCTTTTTCCGCATGTGTTCCTTTATTGTGATTGTATTGAAAATCTATCGAAGAGATAGAACGACTCAACAAGGCAACTGTACTATAGCGCATATTTATCTTACGTCTTTTCAGTTTCAGGTAGCGAACAAACTCACAAGAAATAAACATGACCTATTTGAATATCCCTGAATAATTATTCCACAAGTTTTCACACATATTTCATAATGAATCATTTCATGTGCATTCACAAGGCAAATAATTACATTCTAGAATGTTCCGTATTCACACTAGAACAATGCGAGTTCATTAACAATCGAGAAAGATAAGACACAATCTTGTATTACAACAAATGCTATGCCAGGAAAAAGTCAGGTTAGGTCAGGGAGGTTTTGAAAGGTCAGGCAAAAGTCAGGGAAATTCTTAATTCTGCCTCAAAGCCAGTGAAAAGTTAGGGAATTTTCTCACTTATCACTAGGTTTGAATATTTACTACCAAAGGATTCATCATGCTTGGCCAATGAAAATTGGTAACTTGTGGTCAGTGAAAAGTCGCAGAATTTGTTTTCTCCTGATGAGTGGCAACCCTAAATTATTTCGTTTATTAGAAGCTGTGGGGCTGTGTCACTGTGGGGGGTGACTCACTTCAATTTGATATCAGTTGATTTAACCCTTTCACTCCCAAGAGTGCCTAACATCAAAATTCAAGATGAATCCCAAATTTCATTCTGTAAAATACTTAAATATAAATAGTACCATGTGTTGCTGTTTAGCAGGCTGTTGGTGCTTGTATTTGCTACTAACTGAGTGTGTAATATTGCTCTGCAGGTTTTAGATGCCACGGCAAGAGAAGAATTCTTTGATCAGACATTACCAGCCATGGTAAATCTGGCTCTTCGACTACCAACTTTATGCACTCAGGTATGGTGGATCAGTCAGTTTTGTCACAAGGCTCATGAATGTGATTCTCCTTGAGGCCTTGGGTCTTTTTGTAAATCTTTATGTCTATATCAAAACAATGATGGACCCAGCTCTATCTGTGGGGGCCTGGTGTAAATTAAACTGGTAAAAATATCTGATACAGAGTTAAACACCTGAATGCACATACGGATTCTGAGTAGCTGAATGCCGAAAAAAATATTAGGATGTAAAAATGTGCATACTATTAATTTTGCATTGAATTTACATAATGATTATTGTGTGAAAAACTTTAAAATTTGTCCAAAAATAACAACAAGCTTCCATCCTGTGGGTGTTGCCCAGCTAAACATTGAATACCCATTAAGTATCATGTGCACTATGTCTTGCTATTTGTGTCACTGTGTATTTTTTCTTCCTTTTTAGATCTTCTCCCTCAATTTTGTAGATGAAATTCTTTTCAGACGGCGACTTGTTGCTTCCCTATGAAATCTCAAAAAATTTCTAGACATCAAGTTATCTCTTTTCAATGAAAATTTCCCACATACCTCCTTAAACAGCAACCTTTCCCTTCCCGGGTCTCGGCACCATATTAAGAAAACTTCTCCTTGAAATTAAGGCTCAAAGGGAACAAAAGCAAACAACTGTAGTAGCTTAAGAAAAGGTAAAATTAAAAAACTTCGAAAAAATGTTGACTTAAGGGGTACATGCACGTGATCACATGACCATGCAGGCACTCGAAGTCTCCACAGGAGGAGGAGACTCACAGAATTCAAACAGTTAGGAAATGTGAGCTGCATATTATTAAGTAGCAAATTATAATATTGTTGCTTGGTTTTAGGCCATTCCTCTTTTAAAACGGCAACAGAATCACAGTCTAACACTAAGCCAGGAACAGGTCAGGAGTTTTAACTTTCAATGAGTTTTATTAAGACGGATTCCGCTCAACGTTCAAGCAATAAGTGCAAAAAATATTTACCAAAAAACTACTCATAGCACGGTAACATTTTAAATGCTATTTGAAACATCTCACTCTAGTTCACTTGCCCAAGTGACCCCGCGATGAAATTCTCAAGCATTCTCGAGAAAAATAATTTCAAATCTCATAAAAGTATGCTAAAAACCGGCGCCATTTTGTTTTGAACTGACATGAAGCGTCTTTTTGATTGAAATATGGATAACTTCAAATCCAATTTTCTCTTGCGGGGTCAGCTTGGGAGCAAAAGTAACGATAAGTTCTTCTTATCTGTTCTCAAAATGTAACAGTGCTCTAAGTATTTTTTTGGTAACTTAATTTTTGCACTTACTGCTCGAACGTTGAGCGGAAATCGTCTTAACCCTTTAAGCCGCAATTGAATATCAACATGCCTATTCTCCTTACTGTTCTCTTGATATTTCTCATGGTAAACGTTGGGAGAGTTTGTTTGAACATCAAGACGTTTCATCTTTGGGAATCATTTCTTTCATTCTAATTACCTGTATGTTTGGTCATGTAGTGATATTGAAAGGAGAAGTTACATGCTTGTCGCTCTTGGGGGTTAAAGGGTTAAAACTTGGTCAATGATAGTCATTTCTGGAAATTATATAGATTTATGATTGTCAGCTGTGAATTTATTTCTTGACTAGTACAAGATTCACTCATCTGTTTATTATTATTGTTATTATTATTATATTTATATAAGTTTTTTCCTTGACATATTCTTAATGTTTCTTTTTTTTAACTATTGTTATGTCTCCTTTGAATGTATTTGAATAAAGATTTATTTATTTAAAAAAATTATTACAATTATTATTATTTTTTTAATTATTATTTTTTTTTTGAAGATTTAAAACTTCTGCAGGGTTTTCAATAGGAAACTGAGTGGGTGGCAAATTTTAGGAGTAGGTGGAGAATGAACTACCCGTACCAAAGGTGCGAGATTCTAGCAGGCTCAGGGGGTATGCTCCCCCAGAAAATTTTGAAAAATTGGGCCTCTTAGAATGCATTTCCTGCATTCTGGAGCAAGAATTTGGGTATTTGAACAGAACAGGAAACACAAATCGCCGCTGAAATTACTCAGACTTCAGGCAAGATTCTTTTTTTTTCATGAATAAATCTTGGCCGATCCCAGGCTCGTGTTTTGTGGCGAATGTTTCTCATGTTAGTCGTAAAATATGAGGTAATTTCTCAATCAAATAGGAGGCAAGTTCATGTGGAATAGCCGGCGAGTTTCACCGGCTTCCAGCCCTTATTGAAAACCCTGCTTCTGTCAATTTTGTTGTTTAGTATGCAGTAAGATTCTGTGTTTTTTTCTTGGTCACTAACATCATCTGTTAGAACCTGTCTCTGAGGTAAAAATGATTTAAAGTTTCACCCACTGCAGATTTTTGTTCTCACCAATAAATTCATTTCTTAGAAAGTATAACTTAAAGAACAGGTGGAAAAATAGTTTTTATCTCATACACAACTGCATCAAATAGTTAATATGCTATGATAATTGTCAAAATTGAACAGAAAATTAAAACTGTTGTGTTATTGGCCATGCCAAGGTTGATAACTACCACATTGTCTAAATCTCTTCAAGGAACGCTTGCATAAGATATGTAAATGTAGATCGATGTTTATGGTGAGATAACAACCTGGTGTAACTGGCAATACAGTGGGAACATAGTGACATAGATTAACAACATAAGGATAGAACTGATCTTCTCTTTTTGTAATTATGTTTGTGTCATCATACTGCTAGTGTAAGTGAAGCTTTTGTAATGATATGGAATTGGTACTATGTTGCAGGCAGCCTGTCTATTGGCCAATGCCTTCTTCTGTACATTTCCTCGAAGAAACTCGTGCAAGCACTCAGAGTATTCAACATTTCCAGACATCAACTTTAATAGGTAACCCAGTTTACTGTTTACTTTTAAATGATAAGAGAGTCTTAAATTCTCTAAAAGATAAAATTTAGAGAGCTTTTTGTGGAGGGAGAAAACTGGATCTTACTAGAAACAAATCCTTTTTAGTTTAAAAGTCTGAAATACTAACTTGTAAGAAAAATGAACTCAAAAATAATTAAAAATTTTTTGGGTGGTCATACCTTCATATCTGACCCTAGAGGCACTCATCTAACAGTGCTCAATATTGACCCCTTCGCTGCCTTATTTTGTTAATTGAAAGTTCCTGCTTACACCTCTGGCAATCTAAACTTTACAGCTGACGGTCCATAATGTTTTTTTCAGGCCAGATGAACGTTTATTCGTTTTTCTTACATCAGTAGAGATAGTGGAATCTAAATTGCTGAAGCTTGGATACCTACGATCAAAAAGCACAACAGCTGACCAACCACATAGCAGACCTGTGAGGGAGCAGCGTCTAATAGTTAGAATAATAATGAGTATCGATATGCACCAATGGCAGCGAACCAACATGCTACAAATAGCAACACGTAAACAATCGACCTCATTGCCTGATGAAGACTAGCAGTATTGCAGTTGAAACGTTGCAATCAACAACTCAAAGTGATTCCATCGTGAGACAAAAGAACAAACATTCATCTTGCCTATCTTACACCATGATGAACAATAAACACATGTTTAATAACATGTTTGTTCTTCTTTGCATATAAGGTTATTCCAAGGTGGAAAAGGAGGAACTAACTCTGTAAAGACAGAAAAACTTCAAGCTATTTTCCATTACTTTAGAAGAATAACAAAGGAAAGTAAGTACAGTTTTTATGTAGAATGTTCTAAGAGTTGATCAGGCAGATGTGCACTGGACTTATGCTATCTTAAACTCATAAGGGAAACAAAAACTTTGTACAAGAAAGTAGCCAGTGTTAAAATAGCATTACACATTCTCATATTTTGGTTTTGTTTGTCGTGATAAAGTAAAATGATGCAGAAGTGGAATAACAAACACACAGTTTCTTTATTTTACTTTAATTGGGCCCAATTTTGGTTGAAAATTTATGGCCTGATTTTGGCTCATTCTACAATCTTAATTTTTGTATGGGTTGTTATTCAAATTACATGGGTAATTCTCAAACAGTAAAATTTTCCAATGCTGCATTATATCTTTTTTTTCTTTTCTTTAGTGCCAACAGGGACATTGACTTTTCAACGACAGATTGTGAAATCTAGTGACCTGCCCTCATGGGAAAGGTACATGTAAATGTTCTAAACCTTATTTTGATAGTTTACCATGCAAAATTTCAACAATTAAATCTGGAGTTGTAGTTTGTGGTTTTCCCAAATGGAAAATTTCCAGGATATTAATGGGATTTCTTGAAAGGTAGTCCAAAAATTTTAAACCATTTGAATTTCCAATTGCCAAACGGAAACATCACTGTTTATTTCTTGTTATTGAACTGAGGCCTTTTGTCAACTTTCACTTTCACGTTTAAACCTTGTCTACAACATAGGCTTGATTACCAGCCACTTTTTGGAAACTGAGCCTGCGCAGGCCCCCATAGGCATTGGGGCAGCAGCAGAAAACAATCCTGGCCACAACCTGGGTACATCACAAATTCTATATCTACTTGTGACTCAAATGCCTCTTAATGCTCTTATTTATCATGTATTTTGGCCATACCAGTCATTCTGAAGTGACAAAATCAGGACCCAATCTGTGTCTGATTTACTGGTATTCATTAGTATTTCACTTTTTTGTATTTTTATTATGAAAATTGTTTATGAGTATTATAATTGTTGACCTGAAATGTTTGAACTGTTTAAATAGTACTTTTTTATTTTGATTTTTTAGATGCTCTGCATCTTTTGGTAAGCTTCACGTCTCTACTAAAGGAACAATAGAAGATAATGGAGGTGGATTCCTGCAGGTGATTTTCTTTGTTAATAATCATGCAACTTAACACAGCCAAAATTCGCAGTTTAGTGTGACATTTTTTAATACTGGATTAAATGGAAAACTGTATTCATGACTGTATAGTTTTGCCATATTAAATTAAGCAAAATGTGAAGTCTCATAGATATCCAATTCAAATCGGAGGAGTTCCATTTTTTTTAGAGAATTGCAAAATTCTAAGCTTTGGATTTCCTGGACTCAAATCAGAACTCTACATCTCTACAAAACGTCACATATTTGTTAAATTCAGTATGGCAAGTCTACGAACGAACCCGGTCAGGTGTCTTTCACTCAGTGTTTGAAAAAGTCATTCTAACCGCAAATTGTGCTATGGAGAGTGAACAGTTTCTTGACAAAACGTGACTGAACTGAATATAACATTAAGGTGAGCAATAAAAGCAATTATTTCCATCTAAAGACTGCTCTGGTGGCAATCCAGTCTTAAAAGACTCGGTTAAAGCGCTGGAAGAAATTTTAATAGAAAATGATTTAATTGACATTTGGAGAGTCCAAAACCCCGAGTGCAGAAGGTTCACTTGGAGACAAAAACACCACTTATTCAACGACGGCTTGATTATTGGTTCATTCCGGAGTCACTTCAAGATGATGTCGCTAAAATAGAAATCGTACCTGCGGTGAGAACTGATCATTCGGCAGTTGTTATCGAAATTAACTCTTTAGACACTCAGAATCATGGCCCTTCTTTTTGGAAAATAAACAATAGCCTTTTTGAAGACTCGACATACGTTGAATTGATAAGAGAAAATATTCCCGTCTGGTTGAGCGAGATTAATTTTTGCACAGATTACCGAATAGTATGGGACTGGATCAAATATAATATTCGTAGGGAAAGCATCTCTTACAGTAAACAAAAAGCGCGTGAAAAGAGAGAAAGACTGAAAAACATTGAAGAGACATTAAAAATGTGCGAGGAAAAAATTGCTGAAGAACCATCTTATGAAAATATACAAAAGTTAGAAACAGCCAAAAGCGAATATGAAAGAGAATATGACTATATTGTGAAAGGGTTAATCATTCGTTCCCGTGCAACATGGTTCGAAAAAGGTGAGCGAAACACTAAATATTTCTTAAATCTAGAAAATAATAAAAAGACAAAAACCTGTCTAAGAAAGCTATTACTGACAGATGAACAAGAAAGCACAAATCCAAGTATAATCCTTAATGAAATATATTCCTTCTATTCTAATTTATATGATGAAAAGACAGATGTGGAGATCGATCAGACATCTTGCCCCTTTTTGAATAATCATGATCAAATTCCTAAGTTATCTGTTCCAATGCGCGACAGCTGTGAAGGAGAGCTGACCCAAGCAGAATGTTACAAGGCTTTATTTGCATTTAAAAATAATAAAACACCAGGAAACGATGGGCTGTCGGCAGAATTCTATAAAGTATTTTGGTCTGAAATTGGTGAAGTCCTGGTTAATTCTCTCAACTACTCTTATCGTTGCGGGGAACTATCAACAACTCAAAAACAAGCTGCAATCACACTAATAGAGAAGAAAGGAAAGGACAGAAGAAGGATAAAAAATTGGCGACCTATATCATTGGTAAATGTCGATGTTAAGATAGGCTCTAAAGCCATTGCTATGAGGCTAGAGAAAGTGCTTCCGAGCATAATTCATTACGATCAAAGTGCTTTCGTCAAAGGACGAAACATATTTGATGCTGTCCGCACCATTAATGACATCTTTGACTTCACCCAAATGAAAAACTATGATGCTATTCTGACTGCAATTGATTTTGAAAAAGCTTTCGATTCATTGAATTTGAATTTCTTATTTCATTCTTTAGAAGCGTTTGGTTTTGGTGAATCTCTTATTGCATGGATTAAGACTTTTTATAAGAATATATCAAGTTGTGTTTTTAACAATGGTTTCGCCACACCTTTTTTCCAACTTAAACGAGGTGTACGCCAAGGTGACCCTCTGTCACCATATCTTTTCATAATAGCCCTTGAATTATTAGCAATTAACATTCGAAACAACGAACAAATAAGAGGCATTAAGGTTGACGGTAATGAGATTAAGTTAGTGATCTTTGCCGATGACATGACAACATTTGTGCGCGACACAGTTTCATTCTCTCATCTAATCAACACCTTGGAACAATTTACAAGTTATTCGGGATTAAAAATGAATCATGAAAAGACGGAAGTAATGCCTCTGGGAAATATGACGTTAGAACCAACGGATGTAGGCGTGAATGAGATAAGCAGTATTGTCAAAATTCTGGGGGTATATTTTACATATAATCATAAGCGTTTTTATGAAAAAAATTTTGAATCTATCGAGAAATCTTTAAAAGAATTGCTACAAAGCTGGTCTTGGAGAGGTCTTACGTTGATTGGAAGGATTCAAGTGATCAAATCCTTTGCCATACCGAAAATCCTTTATCGTGTTGCTTTGATCTCGTGTAAAAAATCTGATTTTGTCAAAAAAAATCAATGAATTACTTTATTCTTTTATTTGGAAGGGTAAAGACAAAGTAAAGCGTGCAGCCTTGATAAACTCCATTGAGGAAGGAGGTTTGACAATGCCAGATATTGCATCTATGATTTCAACGCAGAGAATATTGTGTATCAAGAAATATTTGGATAATTACCCAGCAAGTTGGAAACTTTTTCTTAATTTCTATTTGAAGAACGTTGGGGGCAAGTTTTTGTTTCACTGTAACTTTGATTATAGGAAATTACCAGTTGCTGTTCCAGAGTTTTATAAAAAATGTATCCAAACCTGGTCCTCATTAAATGAAAACAACCCCAGTACAACAAAGGATGTTGCGAATCAGATCCTCTGGAATAATAGGTTTATTTGTATTGGCAAAAATTCAGTATATAACCGAAGGATAAGTAGTGTAGGTCTAAACAAGATTGGCGACCTTTACGACGGTGCAGGGTTGCTAGTTTTCAACATGGAGCCTCTGAGATCTATTCTATCCCCCAGCGACATGTATTTATTGATTAGTATGCTGGACGCCATGCCTTTGGTATGGCGTAACCTGTTAAATGGAAGTAAATCATCTATAGCGCTTCTCACCTCTCCCTTTGAGCCTAATTCTTTTAATATACTTTACGAAAGTGATATAATCCCACTTGAAAACGTTCAGTCGAAATCGCTTTATAATAAATTCGTCTCAAAAGTTTGCACTAAGCCTACTGCTAGGAAGAAATATGAGGAAAGCTTTAACACCGAAGAGTCTCAATTAGAATGGAAAAAAATTTATCTAACACCTATTAGAGCAACACTAAGCACAAAACTGCGGGAATTTCAGTATTAGATACTTAATAGAATTTTATATACAAATGACATGCTTTTTAAGTTTAAGAAAATCGAATCTCCTCTATGTTATTTCTGCGAAAATGATATAGAAACCATAGAACACTTTCTTTTCCTCTGCCCGAGAGTTCAAATTTTTTGGAGTGAAGTATGCTCTACTTTCGGAGAAAAGCTGAACTGGAGCAGATCTCTTCACATAAAAGATATTTTTTTTGGAAACCAAGACCTAAAAATTCACAATAACTTGACAAATTACATTATCCTGGAAAGCAAATATTTTCTGTATCGTTGTAAACTAAATAAAACGTCATTATCTATTCTGCATTTAACAGAAAAAATTAAGAATACATATTATATAGAACGTTCTATTGCGAGAGAAAATAATAAAATTGGTTTTCATTATGAAAAGTGGGAACCTCTACTCCCACTTATCTCTCCTTGATTAGTTGTTGTCATCTTTTTTAAATTATACTGCAAATTACATATCAGACTGCTGTAATATACCTAAGTTGTTGGCCTTTGTAAACCCTGTTATTTTGTAACCTGTCACTTTGTAAATTAAATTAGCCATGTTAAATTGTATGTTTTGTAAACTCGAAAATTGTAACCTTTTGTTTCCGTAATTAACTGTATTTTCCTTTTATTGTGCTGTACATTTCTTTTTTTGCTGTATTTTTATGTAGTAAAACAATAAACAAATAAAATACAAAAAAATATATATATATTTTCAGGCGATACTGTATTGAGACAGACAGCTAAAATAGCCAAATTCATGCTTGGCTTCATGTATTGTGATAGTGTTTTCAATCATTTTCACTGGGAAACATGGAGTGAATGATTTCCAACTCACATGTTTTTCACTCAAAGGTGTTACATCTGTCACTCGTAAGATCTGACTGCATTTCATTTCTGGTGTGTTGAATTTCAGACAGGAAGGTATTGCTGAGTAGCTTTCATTTAAATGACAACAAACAGTTGTTCCAAAATGATTTGACTTAGGAGCATTTCTTGCTTTTCTTAGGTTGATTTTGCCAACAAGTACATTGGAGGAGGTGTAATAGGAGAGGTGACACATTACTGTTTGTTTTAATAGACGATAAATTGTCATCACAAATGAAGAGTTAAGTAAACTTCCCCAAAGGAGACGATTCACACAATCGTATCCCCACAAATTCACACTTTCACATTTTGGTCTACAATCACTGAACTCTGGATTCATGCACAGAGTGGTGTACTTTCTGGATACCCTGTAATCAAACATGTTCACAAATCTAAGCACTCAAATGTGATGAATCTGCAAAGCATTTACTTATCTATCTAGTGTCAACACGCGCGTCACGTTTCAATGCAGCAGGCGATGTTTGCACCTGCTCGCTTGTTCGTTTCCCTCAACTATCCCTTAGCAGAAAGAGAGCCTGCTCGTAGTCTATTACTTATCCTGATACTTTCTCATTGTGTAGCTTAAGTGTATGCCAACATTATAGTTCATTACAGTTTTGAATAGTTCTCTAACTTCCACGTTTTTGCTGATTAAACAAATTTTGTTACAGGGCTGCGTGCAAGAAGAAATCCGCTTCCTTATCTGTCCTGAACTGATTCTTTCCCGGCTGTTCACTGAACGACTTGATAACAATGAGTGTATATTCATAACAGGTAATGTTCATGGCATTGTTTACTTTCTTGCTCATACTGTTCACTAGCAGGGAAATAGTGGCAAGTGAAGTCCCAGAACTATGAAGAGTACTGAGCTAACCCCCACCCCCTTTTCTTCAGAAGTTTTCTACCAGACTGCAGTTCCTTCTATTCTCCAGAGTAGTTTAACATCGCAGCTTTACAGAAATTACCGAGAGGGGACAGGTTGCGGAAGTCTTTTTTGTAATCTAAACAAGTACATACCAAGACCAATGATGTCACTGATACCCTAATACCCAGGCGCTAGTTTTTTTTCACGAGAGCGAAGGGCCTTGGGAAGGCTTCACAGCAATCGCAAGGCATAAAGGGAAGGCTCAAGGAAGCACCTGGGTACGAGGCAGCTTTTTGTTGCTGTCACCATTTTTCTCAGTAATTTGTTTCCTCTCATAAGTCATTGTGATTTTGCAGTTACTGTAGTCATCAGAACGTTGATCTAGCTGACACACAGGCGGCTGGTAAAGTTAAATTATAATTACTTTGTTTGAACTGGTTTAGGTGCTGAGCGTTACAGTGATTATGTTGGATATGCACACACATTCAGATGGGCTGGAAACCACGTCGATCAAACGTCAAGGTAAGAATGTGATGAAAAAGAGCATTAACATTTTAAGTATATTGACCAGATGGAATATCTCCAAGCTAAAGGCCTTCAATCTGTATCAGTTGAGTTGCAATCTTGTTTACATGAGCGCTGGCTAGTTTCTGCATCGTAAAGAACTTCGGTCTCTCTGGAAACTAGAAATGAAGTGTTTGAAATGATTATGGAATAATAAACTAAGGAATGCAGCCAATTTGTCAGACTTAGTGACAACATTCATACATAACTTATTTAAATGTGTCAATAGAATGATAGCCGAGGGTTAAAAGCTCCACTGTTTAGAGACACCTAGCTACTTAAATAAGGAGAAAATTGATAATTATGATTACATTATGGAAAAGAAAAAATCCACATGGAATAAACATAGATAAAAAGTCAGGTAGCACCTCCTTGCTGTTGGATGACTGAGGTCATTGTGTGCTTCATATAGGATTCCTGGAAAGTCATAGAATTTTGTTGTTGCATTTTGCAGCAGTGAGTCATTATGCAGCAGGTCCTGGAAGTAGTGAAGTCCTGGTAATAACGTAGATATTTGCATATCAGTGCCTAAATCATGCGCACTTGTCAAACAGGTTATGGTAGTTCCTTATGGGAGTATTGGAGTTTTCACATGCAAATGTTATGCTATTTTGGGCAAATTTGGAAACAGGAAAATTTGCACAGGTACAATAAGTTCATTGCTTTTGTTGTTCTCTGTACAGAGACTCGTGGGGCCGTCGTTACTCCAAGATAGTTGCTATAGATGCTCACATATTCCGCTGTTATACTGATCAGTTTGAAGCTGGGCTGCTGAAACGAGAACTTGATAAGGTGAGTTGTATAACCCGTTGTAAACTCTCTCTAAAACAGACATGCCTGGGACCATTTGTTTACCACACACAACCCATGATGGCTTGATTTGCTCGGGCAAAGGCCTACACTCAAAACATTTAGCTTTTGAATCTCTATGATAGCTAACTTACCTTATATCAACTCAGACGAAGTGGTTCACTCCTTGGACCAGATATGTGTCTGCTTATTTAAGTGTCAGACTTGTCAGAGATGTTTATTATCCCGCACAGAATTAGAAATTTTTTTTAAAATCTTCTTAGTGATAACTTGTGTGCGCAGAATTTTGCGACTCGTTGCGTCATTCGACAGCTTTTATCTCGGCTGCTAGGCAACCCTAACACTTGGGTTACCCTGCCTCCTTGTAAACAGGCCCTTAAAAGGAAGTTTGCAGCGCAGTAAACATGGAGCTTTTTGTCTTGTCTCAGAGATGGACTTGTAAATACTTTTCTTCATCAGGCATACTGTGGCTTCTACTCACCAGTGGAACAAAAATATCTTCCAGCAATTGCTACTGGTGAGTCATTAGAATGTGCTTAACTTTGTTTGTATTAACCCTTCAACTCATAACGTTAACTGTACATTTTCCTGTACACAGTACTTTTAAGAGTTCTCTTCCACCTCGTGGTAAATTGAATTTCAGTTCATTAAAGTGCATATGGAACTAAATTTTGCCACCTTTTCTATTTTAAATCTGAAAATTGATAATATAAGAAATATTTTCCCGGGAAAATAAAGGATCTGGTTTCATGGGAACATATTTCAAAGAGCGACAAAAGTTCGGCATTTCACGCTAAAATTTTAGTGAAGGGCCTGGGGTCTAGCCTAGGGAATTATGACGCCATTCGTGTTTTGACAACCAGGAATTCCCCTCCAATACATCCGAAGAAGATCTGGAATCGTCTACAAAATATGGAGCTTGATGGATTACATCACATTTGATATTTCGCTGCTTAAAATAATTCAAACTTGTAAATTTTAGCGTTATTTTTCATAGGTGTTGTTCACTTAGCGTTATTTTTGCATAGGTTTTGTTCATTTTTAGGTGTTCTTTACAGTGGAATCGATTTTTTTTTGTTCAAACAGAAATTCAGAATTTAGGGTTATCCATTTTCATGTTGCATGTTTTCTTTTTTTGTAAGGAAACTGGGGGTGTGGAGCATTTGGAGGAGATTCAAGGGTTAAAGGTATTTTAACGTTTAAGCCATAAACATTTGCTTATCTTTACCGCCGCCTGCCTAGCTCACTTCAAAGAAGCCGATCAAGGGTTTAAAGCATCAGTTGACACTACCCAAAAAAAAGTGGCAACACAGGACGTTCTGAATAGCGACAAGTAATGCGAATGAGCAACTTAAATTTGACTGCGACACTCAAATTGGTGTTGTACCAATGTTCAGCTGTATCCACTTGATGTTTCCTCATTTCTCTTCTTTCCAGGGTTGGTTCAAATGATGGCAAGTTCTGCGTGCTCCAGGGACCTAGTTTATTTCACGTTTGGGGATGCTGTACGTAATGCACAGATACACTGTTCATTTTCTCAGGTTTATTTATTATTGTCCTCAGGCTAATGAAATTCCTGCTCATTGATCATAGCGTGCTTTCAGTAGTCTTATTCTAAATAACAAATTTACTATTTTAACAATAGTTCTTCTGTCGAAGGCCCTCGACCTACATTCTTGGGCTTATAGGAAGTTTGAACATCAAATTTGTGAGGGAAACTATCACACATAGGGCCTGAGACAGAAGGACTCTATTGATTTTATTGTACAGCGCTAAATTTTGAGCCAAAATTGCCCAAAACGGGCACTATGCACTGATAGGCGCCCGCTGAGGAGAGACACTATCGCGTCACGTGATCGATTTCGACCAATGGGAGCACGCCAAAATTTAGCGTTGTACTATAATAAAAATTGAGGTGCAGTCAGAGATTTCAGCTGTCAGGCCATCCATCGAAGACTGTAGCTCGACAGCCAAAAGCTCTGATATTATTTTTTATAACTAGCCAGAGAACGTTTTTATGGATAGTAACAATTTTACTTTTTATAGTCTCACTGACATGTAAAGTAGCAGTCTTTTTCAGGAAATTTCTCACCTCGCAAGGGAACACAAAAGAAACGCTTAAGGAAAACGAAACTTTTTGCGAGTTGTTGCGTTTGAAGGCGCTGTGCCATTTTGTTTGTTTAATTTTTCTTTAAACTGTGATATCTTCTTTTTAAAATGAATGCACCCAATTGAATAAATGTTGTCGGATAAAACGCATACCAGAAAATCATGAACGATGACACCCAGCGGCTTTTTGGGAAGCATTTGAACATGTTTTTGCATTCTTAGAGACTGTCTACATAAAACTGTCATTACAATAACACACTTAAAACGTATTCTGAGGGCTTTGTTCTGGAACAAATCGTGGTTTTGCATTTTCATATTTGACTATAAGGATCTTTCAGTCACAGCCTTTGTTTTTGCATTCTTTCAGGAGCTAGCAGAAGATCTTCTGAGTATCCACTCATTTATTACAGAACGAAAGTTAACAGTTGGTAAGTAGGCTACTGGGCAGAGCATTCAGTTACTCTTGTCAGGGCTTTAATAACCCTTTATGCACCCCAGTAGTGATCCATATCAAATTTCTCCTTGTAATACCAATGCTTGATTAATCAGAGAGGGTATAAGAATTGATTATATGATACCTAGGATTAATTCTCTTGGTACTTCACTTCTCCCCACTGCTGCTATAAGAAATGAGAAAGAAAATTTCTGTAGTTGACATTGGGAATTTAAGAGTTGACCAGGGACTTGAAAACATCAAGGGCAGGCATCCTAGTATATTACAAAGAAAAATCCTTAGGTTTTGGTTGGAAGTCAAGTGGATCACATTATTTTTCGAACAAATTTTTGAAAATATTGTGGATCGTCTCCTGCAGGGGTTTCGTTAAAGTTTTTGAAAATTTGTTAAATTTTTTGGGAAGGCAATCATTTTTCACAGCACAGGCAAAACGTTTTGGATTTAACTTCTTTTTGAGAAAAAAATTTCCTTGAGAAGCTCACTGCATCTCAAGGAAAATTCTTTTACTTTTAAACATATATTTTTTTAAAAAGTTGTAATAGTTAAGGTTTTAGATTGTTTTAGGTAGGTCCACATCAGCCTTATAGTTACCACTACTGACCTGCTTCAACATTTTCATTAAAAAAAAAAAAGAAAAAACGGCAGGCAAAATTGTATGTTAACAGCCGGTCAATTTGTCCAGTGCACGGCGTTTATGAGTGTAAACTCAACCTCATCCCAAGTTCTTTCTTCGTGGAGAGATGAGAGACCCTGGGAACGAGGTTGAATGAAACCCACACTTTTGTCAAGGAGAGCCACGCAGAATTGTAAATGGCAAGTGCTTTCTCTTTCGGTTGATCAATATGCTGATCTGGAAAAACCAAACCGTTATTCAACGACCATCTTAACTGAATTTTTATTACAAATGATAAAGCTGATAAGAAACATTTCACTTCACTCTTTAAACAAAGACAGACATCTCCACGGAACTCTGAGTTCAACCATTTGGATACTATTTTCCGGTCTCCCAAAAAGTAAATGGATGCGGAGAGAAAGTAAAGCTCGAAGGTTCAAACTTTTGTTTTCCTTTGTAAAACATTCATTCTCCTTCACTGCCCCCTACTTCCCCTTTCCCCATTTTTACTGCTTGTGACATTTTTATCACCACCTCTGTGACTGTCCCCATTATTTTCAACTTTTACTCACAGGTGATGTTTGGAAGATGATGCAGCGATATGGCAAAGCAATTCGTGCGGCCAGCTCTGTGACTGTCAAACTTTTTCCATTCATGCAACAGTTACAGGAACTTTATGAGTGTGACACGGACGATGAAGTAACAGTAGAAAAAGATGAGTGTCAAGCCACATTGAGTTACAGCCTGGAACCTGATTCAGAGTGTTACAAGGATAACACACCATAGAGGTGTTCTGTGACAAGATGTCAATGTGACATTGTGTGACATTTAGAGAATTAAATGTCACAGAAGGCATTAAACTAAAATGTTATAAGCTTTGAACAGTGCAGTAACGCTTGGGGAGTCCAAGCATTCTTTTCTTCTGTTCATCCAAGTCGAAATTTTAAAAAAAGTAGTAAATAAATATCAGTATTTTAAAAAAAAACTATATTTGGACTTTTAGTCATGATTGTACCTGGCAACATTGGGTATCCTGTGTCAAGGCTGTCTGTTTTTTTTTCTTTTTTTGGAAGAAATATGTGCACGAAGAGAAATTGAAAATGAGAAAAAGACCTGATTAGAGGGGCGATGTCGCAGCTCTTACAAGGTCTTCTCTGATTTGCTGAGAAAACAATACACCAAACAACAAAACAATGGACCCTAGCCCTGAAAACAATAGAGCTGCGTGATACCAAGGTCCAGTGAAATTAGAGGTTGTTAAGAGCTGCGGGGCTACTCGATTAGAGGGGTTAGCAAAGATAGGTTTCTACACATGAGTACACTGTAAATGCGAATATTTCTCTCATTCATACAGTGTTCCCCTCCCCCTTAGGAAGGTACCGACACCATCATCTTAGCTAAATATTTACATGCAGCCCCAAGGGTATGAACTATTGTGGTGTGTTATAGATTTTGTCAATGACTATGGTGTAAAATAGGCTGTTAATAGAGCTACACCTCTTTGGTCTGTAAAAAATTGGAAACCAATTGAAATACTGGAGTTGTTTTTTCGGGATTTCAAACGAAAGACCTTCTTCTGGGCATCTGAAAAAGGCAGCAATTCACTTACATACAATAAAAAATTAAAATAATAGAACGTGCTGTTGCAAAAGGTATGTTGCTTCAAAAACGAGGATGAAGATTTTATTGGTTTCCAAACACAAGAAAACGGATCAGAACTGGGGACTGCAGCAGCCAAGTGCTAGTCGGGGAGTGGGGGGGGGGGGGGGGGGATTGACCCTTGTTTGGGTATAGAGGTGTCAAGGTCTGAATCCCTCACCCTGCTTAGGAGAAAAAAAACTCTTAAATACTTACCCTGTGTGTAGGACATCACTCTCCAGTTTAGGTCCCTGAATGATAAGGACAAATGACAAAATACACACTCTTGTTTTACACAATTTTGAAGTGTTTTAAATATCACCAAACTTCCCCTTTCTAAGATTGCTAAATTGAAAAAAAAGCAGAGTACGACAATGGCACAGATGACCAACTGAGAGAAAAATACAACTAAAGCCTCATGGAGACCTACAAGATCCTTTGTACCAATATGTTGATTTATTTTTCAGATTTTTGTAGGCTTCAAAACAACAAAAGGTAAGTTTGTTTCGCTGCTATGTAGATCTACAATCCAGTGACTCATAAATTTGTCTGCACTGTTCAGTGTTACCTTGCGAGGAATTTTTACAATCCAACATGCAACGAATACAGTCTAAATACTGGTTACACTATCTGAACACCGTTAACGGGTTGGGGGGTACTCAATCAATTTTTATACGGGGAGGCTCCTCCCAGAGGTTCAGACCCTTACCCTTAAATATACTAATTTTTACCAAAATGGCATGCACCCCTTTCATATACCTAGAGCAAAATTGCACTTCTTTCTTCTACCTCGAAGATAAGCCAAAACAGTAGAATTGCCTATGATTGCCACATTTTCTCAAACTTTCAGTCCTTCTGGCTCAGTTGCTCAAAGGCTCTAAGCTTGTAGGTGTTTAGCATCGTTATTTCTGCCAAAGTTTGGCATCCTTTTATACACTTAGCTTTAGTCACCATGTCTGTCACTTTGCAGCGGATTTTGTGACCCTTTCTTATACTAAAATGACAATTTTCCCTACCCTTTAACATACTGCGAGCTTCAAAGGGTACCCCTTTCAGGCAGAACCTCCCCGTATAGCCTACCCCCCCCCCCCCCCGGCCATAAACTGAAAAGACAGTACTGACGTTGCAAGATAACATCATTAATATGTATCTATGACTCTTAATGCATACTAATGTATTTTTCCAGGCTTTTGGGAACCACTCCAGCATATGGAAGTCCAAACTTTTTTACAGCCTTAGCAGCGATGCACTTTAACTCCAGTGTTTTTCTCTCAGAAAGAATCCAGCAGGCTTCGTCAGTTTGAGCCATGTCCATGGCTGTTTTACCGTCATTGTTAACAAAATCATGATGAACACCTCCATCAAGCAAAACCTCCAGCATTTCGGTCAAAAGATGGATGTTGTCATTGCTGGGTTGAAAAGTTACAGCTCTGTGAAGCGGCGTATCACCATTGCTATTGACAGCATTAACATCAAACCCCATCTGCAAAAGAAGCTTCACTGTCTTGGGACAAGGAAATGCAAATAACAAACGATTTTTCAATTCAAAGCGAAAAAACTCGACCATTAGTCCCTGGCCATCAGCTGCCGCCAGATGAAGCAGTGTATTTCTGTGATCATTTTGAAGATTTGCACAGAGAAGCCTTTGTATTATTATAGTTATAGATGAGTTTTTATCCTCGTCACAAAGTTCAAATTTAGCAAAGATTTGCAAAATTCTTAGCATATAACACAACAACTTAGATTCCGATTCCTGGAATTCCTTTAGCGATTCAGCTTCAAGTTTTCTTTCTTTAGTGAACCTCATCTGAAGAACTGTTTTGTGAAGTACTTCAAGTACTGCGTTTTGTCTTGGAGGAATGTTGTGTTCAATCATGTCGCAAAGCGCCCAAATTAGGTATCCTATAGCTTTGAGACCGAGGGCTGACTGATTATGGTGCTGCCCCATCTTTATTGCGTGGCTATACAACTTTATACAGATATCAAAATTTCCAGACCGTTGATACTTGACACCAATGGATTCTACCTCAAAAAGATGTTGTCTGCTGTCTGATCCAAGGATTCTCTCTCTAATAACAAGGCTCTCCATGATAATGGCATTCACATCACCTTCTATCTGAGCAAGTTCCTCCAGAGTTTGACACTCTTTTCTGTTCTGATAAGCTTCAACAGGTTCCATTGGTTGTTTCAACACAGGATGTGAAGGGTCTTGAAACCTTTCTTCCATACCACGCTTTATGTACTGAAATGCTCTCTCGGTAATTTCCTCTTTTCTTATTTCAAATCTCCTAAATTCATCTATAGCAAGAGAGGCACCAAGAAGCTCTAAGGCATCAATTCTTTGTTCCTTTGTTAAATCTAATGTCTTCATAAAATTCTCCACCAATTTACTCCTGCGCCCACTACTGGCTAAGAGAAGAGGCGTCAACCGTTCATTGTTGTACAGCTGGGACGTTCCATGACTTAAAAGTATGCGAGCAATCTGATGGGTGCCTTGTATGGGGTGACGAGCAGCATAATGAAGAGCTGTATCACCATGTTTGCTTTGAAGATCAACGTTAGCTCCGTGTTCGACGAGGAACGTCGCAGCATTCACCTTACCACGTGCAATGGCTGACATCAAAGGGGTAACGTTGTTTTTCGCTAGTGCATTGACATCGGCTCCATGTTTAACCAAACAGCTCAAAAAATCACGCGAGTCACTGACATTGTCAACGACATAGTGAACAGCTGTTTTACCATCATTATCGTGAATATTCACATCAGCTCCGTGTTCCATAAGAAAGGTTGCTGTATTCAGGTGGCCACGTAAGCATGCTAACATCAGAGGGGTACGGTTTTTATACGTAAGTGCGTTGACGTTGGCTCCATTTTCAACCAAATATCTCAAAACATTAACATGTCCTTCAGAACAAGCAGCTCTGAGCAAAGGAGCGTTCCCATCAGGATCATCATCATTGCATCGACTTTCGATGTCAGCTTTGTATTTCAGAAGTACTTTCACGCAGTCAAGGTTTCCGTTTGTAGCTGCAACTATCAACGGAGACGGTTTGAATGTCTTCGTTTCTAAAGCGGAAGTTCTTTCGCTGCTGTTCATCTGCTGAAGAACTTCACTAAGTAAATCAGCATCTCCAGACTTAGCTGCTTTAACTAAGACTTCTCTTGTTGGATCTTCAGGAAATTTCCACTGCATTCCGTACAGAAACAAGGACAACCTCGTCAATTCCCATAAACCGAGCGTTTAAACGTATTTGCAGTAAGGAACAGCTGAAGGATATAAGGAAGTCTCTGTTGCTTTCAGGTATTGAGTGTTAAGTACGCCTCGTTTTCATGTTGGATATGCATACCATGTGGTACTAAATTTTTGCGGGTTGGCGATTTTTTGCGGTTTGCGGGAACTAATTTTTGCGACTGATAACATTTTCGTTTTTTTATTTGAGCACATGCAATCGAAATGCAGATAAAACAACATGGGAATGTCACTCTACTACGTTACAATGGATCGTCAGTAGAAAGGCTTTGGTAAAATTACGCGTAAAAGGCCCAGTAACACGGGCAACATTTTCGTGCAACTTGTCGCGCAACAATGTTGCGTTGCAAGTTGAGATTGTTTGTTGCGCGTATTACTACCTTCTCGCGCAACAAATTTTTGTGTTGCAGAAAGTAAAAGCGACATCTACTTTCTGCAACATGAAAATTTGTTGCGCGAGAAGGTGGTAATATGCACAACAAACAATCTCAACTTGCAACGGCAACACTGTTGCACGACAAGTTGCAAGAAAATGTTGCCCGTATTACTGGGCCTTAAGCAATCATAAACTTATGATCGAAACTGGAAGATATAACCAAACTCCTCACGACAAAAGGTTATGTCCAGTTTGTGACTCCAATGAAATTGAAGATGAAATTCACTTCCTCTGCTATTGCCTGAAATATTTCAAACTTAAATGAATTTTTCGCTCAAATACAAAGTCATCTCCATAATTTTCAGCAGCTATCTTACTCGGACCTGGTGATTAAACTGATGAATTCCGAAGATATTTATCTTAATTTACGATTGACGAATTATATTTCGTTATTGAATAATTTGCGTGACAGTATCCTGTAACCGTATTACGGTGGCCCACAACTGTCACGGCAAAATCTTTTTCGTCACGGCAAAATCATTTTGGCCACGGCAAAATCATTTTGGCCACGGCAAAATCATTTTCGTCACGGCAAAATCAGTTTCAACCGCGGCAAAATCATTTTGGCCACGGCAAAATCATTTTCGTCACGGCAAAATCATTTTGGCCACGGCAAAATCATTTTCGTCACGGCAAAATCATTTTGGCCACGGCAAAATCATTTTCGTCACGACAAAATCATTTTAACCACGGCAAAATCATTCCACGGCAAAATCTTTTTTGTCACGGCAAAATCATTTTCGTCACGGCAAAATCATTTTCGTCACGGCAAAATTATTTTGGCCACGGCAAAATCATTTTCGTCACGGCAAAATCATTTTAACCACGGCAAAATCATTTTCGTCACGGCAAAATCATTGTCAACCGCGGCAATTCATTTTCAACCAAGGTAAATATATTTTGTACGCACGTGACCTCTGTTCCAGTTATAAAATGGGGTTGGAAGGCCTGCGCGACTCCCACTTCACGTCTTTGTACGCCGCGTCTTATCTCGGTCTTTTGACCAATTTTGCTTCTTGTGCTTTTGTAGTGGGTTTAGTTGGAGGATTTTCAAATGGTCAATTGAGCCGTTACAACTTAGGCGTCGTATTTTTAAGACTTTGTTCTCGAGGTCATATCTGATCAATTTTCTGATAACCGGTGGATTCTTGTGGCTCGTACTGTTTGCTATTCTCAGTTTAATTTGACCTCTGATCGTTTGTTAAACGACTTAATGTGGTTTCTGGTTTTAAAAAATGTTGACGGGCCTACACGACCCTCGCGTTCGTAGAAGAAATTCTTAAGCCATGATAGCTTAGCTAACTAGTGGGTCTTGAAGGGATTTCCCTTTTCAATATGAGATGATGGGAGGCTCCTTAAGATTTTTTTCACCTGTGGTTGGTTTTGTAAAAGGTGCCATTTTCCCATCAGAATTTTCTTTAGGCTAGGCAATGCGGAGCGTTACCTAGCGTTATGAGCATTATCAGCAGAGAAGACAAAATCAACGAGGGTCAAGTTCTACTAGATGATATAAATAACTACCGACCCCTAGAAGAACCTATGGTTGAAACCACAGCCAAGAAAGCAAATCAGTTCAGTGATAAAATCGCTCCTCCAAGGAAACCACATTGACGAAATGACGGGTAAATGGCCTTCCCTTACGCCAAATCCTCCGCGAATTCCAGTTTTTTACACACTATCAAAGATTCACAAACCGACGCCTGTCGGGAGAACTATAATATCGGGGTGTGATGGCCCTACAGAGCGGTTATCGTCATTTGTTGACCGACTCATTCAGCCTATAGCACAAAAACAGATTCGTATCTAAAAGATTAGACAGACTTCATTAACTTCGTTGAGAAGACGAAATTGCCTCAGAACGTGATTCTTGCCTCCAGGGACGTTACTAGCCTCTATTCTAACATACCTCAAGAGGAAGGAATTACCACCGTATGCCAAGCATACGAAGCATTCTACATCGAACCCCCCTCCCCCCCCCCCCCCCCCCCCATACCTACGAGGTATTTAAGAGAAATGCTCAGTCTAATCTTACAAGAAAACTCGTTCCGCGTTCCGCTTTAACGGGAGCGATTATCTACAAACCCATGGAACTGCCATGGGAACGAAAATGGCCGTAGCTATTGCTAATATCTTCATGGCCAAAATAGAGAGACAAATACTTAGACAGAGCAGTAAAAAACGAGGGTCCACAATAGGGTTCTCAGATCCCGTCATCCCGCCTTTTTTTCCTGTTAATCCCGCCATCCCGCCCTTCTTTACGTCAAAATCCCGATCCCGCCTAATTTTTTAAATAGTTTTCTACTTTCATGATGAAAACCTCACATACCTTTACACAATGGATAAAAGACAAGTAAACACGTTTTTATGGTCGATGGTCTCGATATCATTTAAAAATATCGCCACTTCGAGCCACTAATGACCGTAACGAGTGTTTTCGTTTCTGTTTTAGACCCGTTTAACCTTTTTTGTCCAGGTACAAATGGAAGGTAAAAATTGTCAAAGATTGTTTGCTATGATATTCTGCTAACCCGCATTCAGAGGCACTCCACAGTTTGCGTAAAACATCTTCTACGAGTCACGAAACTGCGAGTCAGTTGTCCGCCATGGTTGATTAACTCCCACAGTTGAAAATGATTTTGCCGCGGTTGAAAATGATTTTGCAGTGACGAAAATGATTTTGCCGTGACGAAAATGATTTTGCCGTGGTTAAAATGATTTTGCCGTGACGAAAATGATTTTGCCGTGACAAAAAAGATTTTGCCGTGGAATGATTTTGCCGTGGTTAAAATGATTTTGCCATGACGAAAATGATTTTGCCGTGGCCAAAATGATTTTGCCGTGACGAAAATGATTTTGCCGTGGCCAAAATGATTTTGCCGTGACGAAAATGATTTTGCCGTGGCCAAAATGATTTTGCCGCGGTTGAAACTGATTTTGCCGTGACGAAAATGATTTTGCCGTGGCCAAAATGATTTTGCCGTGGCCAAAATGATTTTGCCGTGACGAAAAAGATTTTGCCGTGACAGTTGTGGGCCACCGTATCGAGGAGATTTGCACAGACAAATCTTTGTAGTATCATTGATGAGTTTTTATCTGCTTCACAAAGTTCAAATTTGGCAAAGATTTGCAAAATTCTTATAATATTACACAACGTAGAGTTCGATTCCTGGAATTTCTGGGGAGATTCAGCTTCAAGTTTTCTTTCTCTAGTGAGCACTGTTTGCCAAGTACTTCAAGTACTATACTACTTTTTGTCTTAAGGGAAAGTTGCGTTCAATCATGTCGTAAGGCGCCCAATTTAGATATCTTATAGTTTTGAGGCTGAGGGCTGATTGATTATGGTGCTGCTTCATCTTTATTACGTGCCTATACAAATTTATAAAATTTCCAGAACGTTACTAGTCAACACCAGTAGATCCTATTCGAAGGAGAAGTCCTGTGTTGCCTGAGCCAAGGATTCTCTCTGCTATAATAAGGCTCTCTATGATAATGGCATCCACATCACCTTCTATCTGAGCAAGTTCCTCCAGAGTTTGACACTCTTTTCTGTTCTGATAAGCTTCAACAGGTTCCATTGGTTGTTTTAACACAGGATGTGAAGGGTCTTGAAACCTTTCTTCCATGCCACGTTTTACTGATGTATTCAAATGCTCTCCCAATATCAGGGTAACGAAAGTACGGAGTAGCATAAGAGGCACCAAGAAACTCCAAGGCGTCAATTTTTTTGTTCCTTTGTTAACACTAATCTCTTGATGAAATCTTCTACCAATGTTGGCCTGCAAAGATTACTGGCTAAAAGAAGAGGTGTTAACCATTGACTGCTATACAACTGGGATGTTAAAAGCATGTGAGCGATTATAGCAGGTTCGGACTCGGTTACTCGATTGGGGTCAAACAGCACTGATAGCATGTTATTTTGACTGCTAACAAACTCTATATAGGGTCCACAAAACCTTCAAACACAAGCGTAGTGACTGTTAACGTTGAACATATTTCAATTCACAAGGAGGGGGGCATTGGGGGGTACTCAAAACCACAATACTGCGCAGAAAATTGGCAAAAACCGCAATACCGCATCGAAAATCCATGGAATACCGAAACCGCATTTGGAAACGTCAAGTTATTTTTTACCATAAGCTGCATCTCGCCATGTTATTCAATATTATTAATTACCTCAACTTCTAAGTAACCTTTCGTATGTTTATTAGTATTTCAAGTCAAATCCTTTCGAATTAACATGAAAGAACACTTAGTAACGTATTTGCTCATATTAAATAAAAACAATCTAGACTTAGCTCCAGTGTTACACTTATTTTTTGGTCGTTGTAGTCAAGCAAAGCGCTCTAATTTGGTTCGGTTTTTGGTCCTTATAGCAATAGTCACCAAAGATCGCAACAGTGAGCCATTTTTGATTGGTTCTTAAAACTATGTAATTACCCCGCCATCAGGACGGGGTCTGGTAGTACCCGTTTTGTTTTGTTTTGTTTTGTTTTTTTGTTTTTGTTTTTGTTTTTCCGTTCCTTTTTTTTTGGGGGGGTGGGGGGGCGGGGGTCACTTGCCCCAGACTTCCTTCGGCCAAACAAATACGCGTTGCAAACTTTCAGTCAACATAAACATTATTTTCATTAGTTTAGGATCGATTCGCCAAAATGTTCATGAAAGACGGTTTTCTTCCACGAGAGAAAGGACAAAGATGCTAGCAAGCTTTCAAAGGTGCCGATTTGATCGCCTGACTTGACCCGAGCCTGGTAAACAAACAAGGTTAAATATTCAACAGTGAACTGCAAGCGTTTTTTGGCAGTTTTGCTTTGCTTTGCTTCGCCAAAACCCTTAAATAAATTTGTGTAGAAAAGTACAAGGAATTCATTGGAGTTAACTTCTCTTCGACGAGAGCAAGGACGAAGGTGCTAGCGAACTTTGAAAGCCAACCCGTTTCCCGTTGAGCGTGTATCTTTAATACGTGGCTGTAATATATTTTGGACCCCGAGGGGAGAGAGAACAACGGCGGGGTTAACGCCCCTTGGGCTTTTCTTGTTGTACAATAAAACTATAACAATCATTAACCATCATGTAATGCTTTCAGTCGCGCAGAAAGCCTCAAAACATAAGCTGCTTCAGAAATGACCAGAAATAGGAATACCGGGGAAAATATTTCTTTTTACCGAATACCGTCAACAAAAACGCTTCAAAACCGCAAACCGAAGGTCTCAATAAGACCGTAATACCGCACTTTAAAATTCAAATTACCGAAATACCGTACGAAAAATTGCCCAAATCCTCATTACCGCAAACCCCAATGTCCCCCTCCACAAGAATAGACTGACTGTTTGTTTGTTTGTGCTTTTTCTTGTGCGTGGCATTGTTTCATGTTTGAGCGTACCGGTATACCTCGTATCAGGCCTAATAGTGTATAAATTAATTTATTATTCCACTTTTGCGCCATTTCACCATATAAGGTCAAGAGAACGCGTAAAATATGCCACGGTATTACACACTAAAACTATGTATTGCGCTGCAAAATCCAGGTTTCACAGGTTTTCTGGCCGAAGGACTGGAAAAACCAAATTTTGACGTGATTTTTTCAAGTGGAATAATAAATCTCTTATTCGATGGTTTAACATATAATACGCGCCGACATTTTGCTCATTGCAAAATATCCGCGCGTATTATATGTTAAACCATCGAATAAGGTGTATGTATTTTGGTATATACCAAACTAGCCTGCGTGGCCGGCGTTCGAAGGGGAAGGGAGAAGGGGAGTTCGAGCGCGAAGAGCGATCGTGGGGGTGGGTGGTCGGGGGAGAACCCCTCCCAATCCCACGATCGCGCTTCACGCTCGAACTCCCCTTCTCCCTTCCCCTTCGAACGCCGGACACGCAGGCTAATACCAAGCCAGTGGATAGCGGAGGGTATCGCGCGCCCTGATTGGCTACTCAAACTCGGGATAGCATCTGCTATACACCTTCCGCCTCTCGGCATTTTTCTGGACTTCACGCGCGAGTTTTGCCTCATTTCTCAGAAAAGAGGAACTATTTGGTGCTGGCTATCCACTGGCTTGGAATGTACTAAAACAAATATTCACCTTAGCATCGGTGAACAGTGGTAGATATTTACCCCCACTTCGGTGAATAATTGACATTGACATTGACATTGACATTTTCATTACACCTTCACGACATCTTTTCAGTTATGATCCTTGTTAGAACGGAATACTAAATGTTTCTGTCAATTTGTGCCCTTGCAATGTAAATCAAAACGTAGCTGTGATCTCCCTGTTACTTTTGTTACTGTGTGACAGTCACAGCAGAAACACTGCGTGACGAAGCAAAGGAACTACAGCGTGACCCTGTTTTCCATATACATGTAAAAACAGATGGCTTTCTCGATCCGCCAATGCGCGTGACAAACAAACACGCAAAAAAAAAACGGTTTTACCAGGATTACTGGTATTTCGTTGTTGTTGTTGTTGTTGTTCAGTTGTTGCTCAAACTGCAAACCTACTGGATCTGCCACCTACATGTGCGTGAAAATAAATGGCATATCCACTGTAGCCAGATTTCTGTGGACTGATTATCGTTTATGTCGTCACAGAACAAATCAACACCTGATTTTTTAACCAGGGGTGATTGTCTCGAAAATGGCACAATTGGTGTTGGAAGCTTCTAATCGACACCACAAAATTTTCTACCAGAGTTGCTGAGCCCATCAAAAATCGATTTTCGGAGTCGAGTGAGCGAGTGACGTGAAAACCCGCCAGAAACTTGATAAACCGGTACATGTACATATAAATTAGGGGTCTCGTGACAGAGGACCTCATCAAATTTTGTGGTGAAAGGGCAGCCGTGAAGCGTTCTTTGTATTTTACGCCGCGCCGGCTTTTTGGGAGCATTTTTATTAGCAAATCCCGTACAATGAGCGCTGCGAAGAGGATCAAGCTTGAAGCACGAGCAAGCGAAGTGAATGGAGTCGTTGAAAATGGCTACCATGATTGTCAAAACGGAGTTGAACCAGTTGAAAACGAGAACAAAGCCGATGGCGGTCTTTCCAAACACGAAATTATGAGACTACGAGCCGAACACATAGGGTAAGTTTGACGTTGAAATTATTCTGTTCAAGAATTAAGCAATTCACTAATTCTCATAAAATATAACTCTTAGCTTATACAAGCGTCGATGAATTTTGTTCTTCCAATATTTGGCGTAGACTCGCATCAAATTTTGACTCATGAGCTGTAACTTCTAGACTTGCCGCTAAGTGAACATCAAGAATAAGATGACTAATAAAAGGTAGCGTAAAACTTGTTGAGTTTGAAGCTATTAGTAGTAAGTTAGGTAAATGACTCGATTTAGTTTCTTTACCGAAAAGCATCCCAAGTTTCTATTGGAAATTCGACGCCATTCTGCGGCATTGCGTGTTTTCTACGAGCTAACGTTTATCAGATTTGTTTGTTGAGTTTTTAGTCAACGAAAACTCTAACTTGTAGCTCCTTGTCAAATAAAGTAACGAAGAGAACGTCCAGCAATTTGCTCCGCACGAAACGTGATTGCGGTAGAACATGGATATTCTAGCCGTTGCGACAAGAAACCTGTCGCCTTCCCGTTGCGCACTTGAAAAGAAAGAGTAATAAGTGAAGTCCCAGCTTATATAGTCTAGGCGGTCAAAGTTCAAGTTAATTACGTAATCTTTATTGGTAGAATCATGCATTTGATTGGAGAAACAAGATCGTTCGATTTCGTTTCACGTGGACTCCGACGCTAAGACAATTTGCTATGCAGAGATCTTGTTTTACAGAACGGAAGTAAAGGTTTGGAGCGCTTCCTTTTGCGTGGAAAAACCGGTTGTTCCAGTGGGAAATCAAATGGAACGGTCCTATTCACTGGAAATTTTTTGGAAAAAAGAGAATATCTTCAGAGGTATTCCAATTATTAGGAATTCCGTCATCATACTAGTGCCATGCTCCTTGATCAATTGAGTGACAGTGATTGGGTGAATACGTGGTTTGTCTGTGGAAAAATGTACTATTCCATTTGGCAGAAAATTCTCAGCAGTTTTCCCTACAAATAAATTTAGCGCTCCTCCCGTTCGACCAATTAAGTGCCATACTCCCTTAAAAATATTTTTGCCTCTGAGTTCTTCCACTCCCAAGGAATTTCAAATGACCTTCCTGATGGGGGGTATGGATAAATTTCTGAAACCACACCTTTTAGGAAAACAGACTTTTTGAAAGGGCGTCAACAAAACCCGGAACATCCCTGAACAGGGCAAAGTATCACAAAATAAATGAAAAAAAAAAGAGAAAGGAAGAGAAAGCGATTAAAGAAACAACCAAAAACCAAACGAACAAACAAACAGACACAATTTAATATAAGGTGTAACAGAAGTATATAAAACATCTCTTTCCCGCCAATTTTATCATGTGATTTTCTACCATGTTGGTTTCTTGGCCTCCCCCTGAATTAAAAAAAAAATGGATTAATCCACATAGTAACCAGTTAGAGTTGCCAGATCTGTGACAAAGATCTGGATTTGCAGAAAAACTGGACAAAAGTAAAACCACATCAAACATGATTAACTCATCATTACGGCGGAGAAAAGACAAAGGCAAGAGGAATAAATTTATAAAAATAATAAATAAACTAAAAAACTGATACAATTTTTGTGTCGGATACACAAACCTTCACCGAAAGCGGTGCCTTTTTTCAGTTGCAGCGTAAGAAAGGGTGGGAAATTTGTTATCTTAGAAGGTGCGATCCCCAAGTGTAGAACAGCTGACTTTTGGAACGAACGGAAGAGATTGTGTAGACGAGCAAAGAGAATAATTAGCAGCTGATTTGACAAAAGATCTTTAATGTAGGGTGAACTCCTTTTTTTTTTTTTGGTTACTATAAGTTAGGTTCATTCATCTCTGCACACTTTTACTTTGGAAGTCAACTTAAACACAAAAGGTCCTTAAACAACCGAATAAACATGAGGCCAGGAAACTCAAAAGCGTGCGAGGAAAGTGGAACTGCGTGACTGCATGCATAGTATCCTACGCAAGCGTTCTTAGGGTCGTCACGCTACGCCAAAGGAGACTACTGCATGCGTGACTGCGAAAATGCTTTAATTTTCTAATATCAAGTAAACCGTCTCTTGATTCCCAAAATAAAGCCTCCGTGTTACCCGAGATATTTTTGAATTCGAGAAATGAGGTGCATTTAGCCAGAGTTAGTATATTCGTTCATTAAGTCGCAGATGCATATATTTATTTCTCCATTTCATTTTATTCTGTTTTGTTTTATTTATTATCGTTTATTGACGATCAGTATTTTTTATTATTTTTTTTCATTTATTTTGTGATAATTTGCCCTGTTCCGGGATGTTCCGGAATGTTCCATGTTCCGGGTTTTGTTGACGCCCTTTTTGAAAACATTTTTCAACCATTTGGCCAGGGTACAAACATGGCAAAAATAAAAAGCAGGAATTTGATAGCAAATAATATTCTTATATAATTTCAATTCAGAAATCAATATAGTATGAATTGAAACAAGATATCAGGCAAGGTGTTATAACTGATCAAATTTGAGGGGCGTACCTGATCTAGATAGCAAGCAGCTGTCACATTTTTAAGTTTCAATGCATTTCTTTGTATTTTTTCTGAGGACATTCACATTGCAATTGGAAGGGTTTTACCAACATCTGCATAGAGAAATTGATATGGCTACTGCTTGCTCTCTAGCACAGCATGCTACTCCCTTTGAAATTGGATCAGTCAACTCTTTGGTTTAGTTCCCAGTAAGTTGAGCAGTTTGGCAGAAATTATTTAATGTCATTTGTTTCCATTTTTTCTTCTCACAAACCTAGTATTCTGGGCCATGTTTGCACTCTTGTAAAATGATGGAAAGACCCTTGAAACGGTGTATCACTCATTAAAGAGTTGACTTACATGGTTTTTTTTAATTATTGCTCAAATGAAGGTGTCTTTGTTTCAGAAAATCCTGTGAAGTGCATTTTAGAGAGGATCCAATCAAGATTGCTTATGCCAGAGGACAATATATGTATGATGAGAAGGACAATAGATATCTTGATTGTGTCAATAATGTCACCCATGGTAGGTCTATATAGCTGTCATGTTTATTTTTTTAAGCAGTATTTATTGATGTACAGTTGTTTTGCTGTCAGAAAATAGCTTGTAGTAGTCACCAACTAATGTCAATAATTTTTTCGTTATTATTCACTCATTTACTTCCAGTTGGCCATTGTCATCCCCATGTTGTGAAGGTGTGTCATGAACAAATGGCAACATTAAATACCAACAGCCGTTTCCTCTATGACATCATTGTTAAGTATGCAGAAAGACTGGCTTCAACCTTCCCTCCTCAGCTAAGCCGTTGTTACTTTGTTTGCAGTGGGTAAGTTTGTTGCCTCCAATAATTGTTGGAAAAAAATTATTTTTTTCTTACAAAGATACAATTATTGTATCTTTGTAAGAAAAAAATAATTTTTTTATTAGTATACTCTCCATCTTCAATGAGATACAGTATAGGGTCATGGACTGAGTGAGATATATATTGCAGAGGCTTGTAGATCTGTTTCCTTAGCATGTATGTCAAGTGTGTTGATGAAAGAAAAAGAAGATATGAAGGTGGGGGGGGGATTAGCAGGGACTGGGATTTGTGAAAAGGTGAGAAACTGGAGGAAATCGGGAAAACAATTCACAATGTTGCACTCTCAAACAGTGCAATATTGCTCCCTTCCAGGTATTATCTATTGGTTTTTTCACCAGCCTCAGGAAAGTGGGGAGGACAGGGGGGTTTAAACCTCCCGCTTCCCGTACCCTTTAATCCCGGTTCCCGCCCTGTATTTTTTGGCTCCTGCCCCTTTGCATTTTTTCAATTGCAAAATATTGCACAGTGTTGCATAATTTTTCCCTTTTTCTCCCGCTTCCCGCCACCTTGGGAATCCCGCTTCCCGCCCCCTCTTCTCCCGCCTCCCGTACACCTCCCGCCCCCTTTTCCCCCGGTCTCCCGCCCCCCTGTCCCCCCCCCCCCCCCCCCCCGCCACAGGAAATGAAATTTTGATTTTAAAACTTCACTAACCGTGCTGTTCACTGGCCTGCCAATAATCCTTGTCATCTTTAGAGGCTGAGGTAAAGGAAAATAATAGCATTTTGCAATGGCAAAACAGAATAGAAGCTGTAGCTGGAACCAGGACTAATTTAAGGGTGCAGGATGTGGAAAGAAGCTTAGAACCAACGGTCCCCCCACATGGACATTTTGCTGGATTGGCAGAGGTTTAATAGTGTGTATTGATTTTTGTTTTGTAGGTCAGAGGCAAATGATCTTGCTCTGAGAATAGCAAGACAACATGCTGATTCAGATGATGTCATCACTGTAGACAGGTACACAATTTTATGTGAGATAATTTCTTGGAAGAATATATTATAGAATTCCTAAATTCCTAAAGCAGAAACTACAAAATGACCTGAAATTGCATTGTGTTTACCTTCAGTTTTTTGTTTGTTTGTTTGTTGGTTTGTTTTTAGCATGTGGTTTGGGATTAGGATAGGCATGTGTAATACTAGATCTATTTGACACTACATGCACCTGACCAGTGCTCCTTCTGTAACTACTGCAAGTGATTTACGTATAGGCACCTTAATCTAAGTATGCACTGTAGAAAGTGTCAAAATGGTCGGTGATTTATTTTAACAAATATATATTCCTTTCTCAAATGTTGGTAGAGCATACCATGGCCACACCGCAGCATTGATTGACATCAGTCCATACAAATTCCGGAAACTAGGTGCCAAGGGTAAGAAGGATCACATCCATGTTGCTCCTACCCCTGATCCATATCGTGGGATGTTCCAAGGCACAGCTACTCCAGAAATGGGAGAAAAATATGCCTTGGAGGTGAAGAAACTAATTGACCAAGCACAAAAAGATGGAAAGAAGGTAAGTGCTTTAACAGGATCTGTAGACCTAATGACATGTAAACAACCATAACATCTTAAATTTGAGATTCTGAAGTGGCGACATTTTGCAAAACTAAGTTTTCATGAATTTGGAGATCATTAAAACCTTTGTCTATTAAAAACCAATCAATGAATGACTGTCATTTTTCGTGACATCAAAAGGTTTATTGCAAAAAAGCAAAGACAAAGCAAAACAGAAAAATGCCATTAAAAAACCCAGAAGTTTAATGCCAACATTTTCTTTAATTAGTAATATAATAGAAGAATGTCCTCAACGATTGTTACTGTGTTAACATTCTCTTTTAAACCAGTAAGAAAAGCTTTTAATTAATTATAAATGGCCCATCACTTCAACCTTTGCAAAGGTGTACATTCCATTTTACAGGTGTTAAAATATGGCAAGAACTTACATGTATATTGTTTGTGGATCAAAACTAAATAGTGCTATTGTTAATTCTTTTAGATTGCAGCATTCATCAGTGAGTCAATGCAGGGCTGTGGTGGCCAGGTTGTTTACCCCCCGAACTACTTGAAACAAGTCTACAAGTAAGCCCATTGAATTCTACACATTAGATCTTTGTAGTTAATGACGTGAACACACTCCTTAGCATGAAAATGATTACTCCAGTTATTTAGAACTCATCATATTAAGACGGAATCCATTAGGAAATTGAGTAATTTTAATTTTCAGTGGACAAAAATCTTGTACCAGAATAATTTAAAGCATATCGCATTCTTTTTTACATTTTTTGAGAGCTATGGATGTAATTTGTTATCTATAATAACCCCAAAGACAATTTCTTATGGGAGCCGGAGAAAATAAATTTCAAATTTCACAAAATGAAATCTTACGCACAAAAATTTACCTATTTTACCCGTGTTTACACAATTCCTGTGAAATTTGAAATTTAATTTCACGGGCTCCCATAAGAAATTGTCTTTGGTGTTATTACAGATAACCAATTACGTCTATAGCTCTTAAAAAGTGTAAAAAAGAATGCAATAAACTTTAAATTATTCTGGTACAAGGTTTTTGTCCACTGATTACTCAATTTCCTGATGGATTCCGTCTTAAGGTATCATGGTGCCCCAAAATTGACCATGTTTTCGAAAAATACACTTCTGTCATTTTCAGATAGATATTATTCAAACCTCTCTTTTACAAAAAGTTTCAGAAAAAAAGATTGTTTCTACGCAAAGTTATGGACAAAAAAAGATTTGTGGCATTAATTTTAGTTTCTTCGAACTTCAAAGTTTAACTGAGTGCAGAAAATAAACTAGGCCAGATACAAAAATTCCGAGACATGGTTTTTGAGACAAAGGTATGAAGAATTCGGCGCGATGTTCATCTTTCTCTCCAGATCATTATCGACTGGAGTGGAATCGATTTTGTGAACGAGGTACTTTTTAAAAAACGTAGTCTATATTTTCAACACAGTTGTCTTTTTCTTTATCTAAATACGTTTTCGTAATCTTCAATTATTAAGCTTTCAGAAAAATATAGTTTGTCAGGGTCCTTGTGAAACGCCTGACGCTCAAACGGTGAAAACGCAATGTTGTCATTTGGGGTACCCTGATACCTTAAGGATTTGTCCTGAATCATGGTTAAGACTGGTTATTGTTAGTTATAGGTTATGTACTTCTTAGAAGGTAGATGTTTAAGCTGGTGTTTGTCATCTTATAGCTTCACACCATCAAACTGCAAAGCAATTCCTGAAAAATTCGTGGGGGCGGGGGGGGGGGGGTGATCTTGAACAGCATTTGAGAGACTAGAAGTAATGCTATTATGATATAACATCTTTTTATGTAGTTCCTTCATTCTTTAGAAACCACTGCCTAGTGCCAGCCCTGTCTCATTCAGTTTGTTGGATTCATTGGACATGACCACTGCGTAACCATTATTGTTAAATAAATTATGATTTTGTTTTCAGGTATGTGCGAGAGGCAGGTGGAGTATGCATTGCGGATGAGGTCCAGGTTGGATTTGGACGAGCTGGAAAACACTTCTGGGCATTTGAATCTCAAGGTAAGTGGACTAACAATGATTTTTGGCTTTGGATTTTTGCCAGGAGTGTCAAATTAAATGGGTTGAAAGGTTTTCTGCAATTTTTGATAATGTGCTGAAAAATGGAATTATACCTCAATAAGGGAAAAACAATAGTAATTAATTCTGTAATGGAAGAAATAAGGATATTGCATCCATGTAATGTGTTAAGTAACGAACATGTTTTGTTTTCTACTGTTAATTTTTATCTTTTTTTTTGGCTGCATTTGGTAAAACATTTTGTCTGATATGTTTAGGCTTTTTGGTTTGAGAGTGCTTTAAAGCCATGTTTCTCCTCTCTCACCCTCAGCAAATTACTGGGGTAATCCCTGTTAAACTTCTGGAAGAGAGGGCAACCTACAGTGGGCTAGCACTCTGCTTGAAAGTCTTTCAGTGCCTTGTGTTTTTGATATTGAGTTTGGTCCTGACTGTTTCATTCAGACTCTGTGGCTGTTGTAATTTTCTCGTGATGGTGTACATACACCTTGTTATTTCCTGCTGTGTTTTATCTGGTCTTTTCTTGCAAGCCTTTGCTACAAAATGCCCCATCCAGGGGGAGGAGTAATGGTGTCTAGTTAGTTTTCTGTGTTACATAACTATGAAAACTTAAGAGTTAAAACTCAGTGTAAGTCATTGGCCTACAACTGCCATGAGTGTACTTTGTTTTAAACCTGCGTGAAAGCTGCAGGCCAGATCATAACTGTGCGTCTCTCTAGGTGTTGTTCCTGACATTGTAACGATAGGTAAGCCCATTGGGAATGGGCACCCATTGGCGGTTGTTGTAACGACACCTGAACTGGCGGAATCTTTTGCTGCCACTGGCATGTCATATTTCAATACAGTAGGTTTACTCTCGCTTAATTGGTGATGTGAAGCATTTATGTTGCAAAGTTCAGAAAGAATTTTCTCATAATAATGTTAGTTGAGTTACAGATGTGTATCATAAAGCCAACCAGATGAGAGAATCTGTTGTTTTATTCCATAAAGTTTTGTTTCTTTAAATAATATTGTTTTATTCTATGACTTTAGTGAGTCGTGTCTGTAACAGTTGCAAATTGTTGATTTGAACGGTTACAAAATAAGCTGCAGTTTGTGTAGAGTTAAAAATACATGTAAGCAAAACTTAAAAGTTGTAAGTTTGAAGCAGATTTATTGTGTAATGACGTTTGGGACAGTCACTATAGACCAGCTGTATTTGTATTGTACATAAAGAAGTGGAAATTAAGATAGACTGAAGTGTATCTGATGAACACATGAATTTGCAGAATGACAATTCAGAACCAATCATTTCCTTTACTAAGATAGTTCCTTCAGATTAGAACAATATATTGGTGTACATGATTGAAAACTCGTGACATCCTAGTTCTTGAGTTGACAGAACTGTCGTTTTATTTCATGACAGTATGGAGGCAACCCTGTGGCCTGTGCAGTGGGTAATGCGGTGCTTGATATCATTGAGAATGAAAATCTGCAACAACATGCTCTAGAACTGGGCAACTATCTAATTGGACAGCTTCAGGAGCTAAAGCTCAAGCACAGACTTATTGGAGATGTCAGGTGTGTGTGGCCAACCATAAGACAGTTTCTAATTACATATGTCCAGGATGTTCATTAACCCTTTTTCTCGTTACTTCATCACTACTAGTTCAAACAGTCAAGTGACAAAAATGAAGGAAGTGATCATCAAGGATAAGATGTCTTGATATTTAGACAAATTCTCCTTACTAGTTTCCTAAGAAATGTATGGAGAACAGTAAGGAGAATGTGTGCATTCTTTTTGTTGTTGTTGTTTTTTGGTTTGTTTTTTTTTTTTTGGTGTCAGGCTTCGTATTAAGACATACTGATTAGCGGTGGTTTTTGCATGGACTTGCTCTCTGCTAGTCAGTATAAAACTTGTGTTTGATATTTCTTTTCTTTATAGGGGCATGGGACTTTTCATTGGGGTGGAGCTTGTAAAGGATTTAACAACTAAGGGACCTGCCACAGGGGAGGCAAGAAGGGTTGTTTACAAGTAAGTAGTGTGTTACGTTCTTGCCTTAAAGGAGTAGTAAATGTAATCCATTATAGTACTGCAAATGAACAATCTGTAGAAGGTATTTATACATGGAGCATCTTATTTTCCAAGTAATTAACCTACTGCCTCGCATACCATAATGGCGGTTGGGTGCCTGGGATATCCAGGGGCCTCCACTGTGGTCAGCCGGCCCTCAGATGGTCTACTTCATTACTGGCAAATCCCGGAACCCAGCCATGAGCCCCACATGCCCCAGCACCCGTCACACTGACTTAGTCAGTGGAGAGAAAAATAAATAAATAAAAATAAAAATAAAAAATAAGTAAATAAAACAAATAAGAGGGAGGGAGGGCTGGGGAAGAAAAAACAAGCAGAATGCTGCAAAAAACCTAGACAAAACATGTGCAAGCAGTCACAGCCCGCCATTGCAGTAAACTACGGAAACTGAGCCTGACAGCACCTGAACAACCGCTGACCACTGCCGCTTGATAACCACATGCTCGTTGTAGGTTAACTTGGTTAAAATACATTTAACTTCATTACATTTAAAGCTAAATGGAAATAGGTACAAATAAATGCTCTTTTAGTTTGCGTGCTTGTCAGTGATAAATAAGTTTATTTCAAAATTAATCAGTTTTTACTTTTTTTGTCAATTTTGTAATTTTATTGTTTTAGCACTTGATTGGTTGATTGATTGACTTAGTTCTAACAAAATAATGATACATAACAATGACAGTGATGTTAAACGATACTGATAGTGACAGTGATAATGATGGTGACAATGACAAGTGATGATGGTGATGATGATGATAATGACGACGACAACAACAGCGACAAGGACGATGATGATGGTGGTGAACATAGTGCACAGTTCCACACACAAATTTCACCTGTACATTACAGTATTAAGTGAACCTATGGTACATTTTTAAATCAAAATATCTTTTATTTAATGATGGATGATTGCTCAGCTGATTGAGAGAACAGTATTTGAAACTTAATTTGCTCTCGCAGGGCAAAAGAGAAGTTTGTGCTGATCAGTGCGGATGGACCAGATGACAATGTATTGAAAATCAAACCGCCCATGTGTTTTACCAAGGAAGATGCTGACTTGCTGTTATCAGTGTTGGATGAAGCTCTCACAGAAGTTGAGGAGTGCTAGTAAAACAAGTGGGACCACAGAACATTATTCTGAGAGATAGCCTGTTTGAATTTTGTAGTAATTAAGCAGCTTGTTTACTGAATGACTGGATCATTCAGGGTGGAATCTAATTGGATTATCCCGTAAACTTATTTAACCATTTGACAATCAAAACTGGGGACTGTTAATACCTTTACAGTTAGCATTCATTAAAATTGATGGGACCAAGAAGTTGCCAAGCAGCATGGTGCCATAATGATTGACCATGCTGTAGTGTGACTTTAGGAGTACTAGGAAGTGTATGAACTATTTTATTTAACTGTTTAACGATTGGAGAAAAAAAGCAGAAACTCCTCAATTGGCCTAACCAAGGTTTGCCAAAAGCCTCACTTGTTCCTACTTTGTTATCAATGTATTTTTAACATTTCTTGAACTACAACTTAAATTTCTCGACGAAAAGGGTCTATAGATCACACTCCGTGATGCGAAACAAAATATAATTACCGGAAATCGCCGGAGATTTTCGAATATAATTGCAATGGAAGTTAGAGATTTCTTTGGCGAAACATCACGTCGGACTACCTCTGAAACAAACTTAGAAAGCAGGAAATGATATTTCAAGTATTTTGCTAAAATTTTCTCGTTGGGTGCCCCTGATTATGATGATGTGCTGCGAAAGACAAAATCCTGCAACAGAATTCAAAACAATAAGCCGGGCCGGGTCAGGACGGGCCGGGCGTTACAAACATCAGCGGGGAAACTCGTCACGCTGCAGTGAATATTTCAGATCCTTTATTGTCGCAAATATAAACATCCCGGGGGGGGGGGGGGGTACTCGGAAGAATTTTGATGGGAGTGTGCCGCTGGGACTCTGAAACCCTTAACCTATACCAGACCACGTTCATGTCGTTTTTGCAACCCTATTCTAGACTAGATGCCAAAAATCCCTACCCTATCCCAGACTAGCTATTTTCGAGCTATCCATCAGAAATATAACCACACAGTGCTTTTAATGGAAAACCATCTCTCGATCAACAATATTGTCACGATTTCATTTATATTTTATATTTCCGAGTTTTTCAAACCCATTAATTAATTCGATTAAATTTTTACACCACCCATTAGTTTCCCGGTAATTGATACCCTATCCTAGACCAAGACTCCCTGATTTCTATACCCCATCCCAGACCAAACTGCTTGAAAACCATACCCTTCACAGCGGCACATACCTATATAGGTTATATATGGGAGTCCCCCTCCCCCCCGGGATAAACATGAGGGGTGGAAAAACCGATAAGTGTCCTAAATGAGCCAAATTCAACGTACCTATTATGCCAAGAGCGGCATAAAAACCACATTAAGTCGTTTAACAAACGATCAGAAGTCAAATCAACGGAGAATAACAAACGGCGAAAGCCACAAGAATCCACCAGTTATGACCTTGATATGACCTCGAGAATGCGACGCCTAAGTTGTACCCTTAACGGCTCAATTCAGTCAACATTTGAAAATCTTCCAAACTAAACCCGCTGTAACACACAAGAAGTAAAACTGTACAAAAGACCAATACAAGGCACGGCGTACAAAGACGTGAAGTAGAAGTCGTGGAGGCCTTCCAATTAACCCATTTTCTCGCTGTGTCTGTCGAATACAGACTATCCCTTCAGTCGTTTCCATGTCTCATGGATTGCTTTCTTGATAGATGTCATCTATATTCTGCTATGCTGCTTAGGTTCCATTTCTGCTTTTTTCTTTTGCGATTTTCTGAGCTTTTACGGAAGCTGGCGTGAGAAAGTAGCCTTCGACCGGCACTATAGCGCTTCCCTCTTATCGGTCCTCCATCCAAAGGCATTTTAACGGGAACCATGTATCATTAATCTATAGTTCTGCGAAGGTTTACGGCAATATCGAACTTAACTGAGCACGATGCAAACGGATTTTAAAGGTTCGATATAACTTCTCGCGTCTTTTGAATTTGCGACATCCTGTCGGAAAATCAGAGTATGGAGCATGCGCATTAACCGGATTGTGTTCCTTTAATTAACTGCGATAACAGCAATTTTATTAAAAGAAATCTTATGATAATTACATTTGATCTACCCGCTTAAATTGAATCTAGAAAGGGAGAAATTATTAATAATAATATATGTACTGTACGTCTGTCGACCAACACAGACGATGCAATATTTAATATTCACGGAAGATTCAATATTCTTCTTTAAGGATTTTAAAAAATGTCGTCTGTATTTTGGTATTTTTTCATATCATATTAACTTAAGAGTGCAGTTACAATAATTTTTACTGGGAAAATTCCACATATATTTTTAGCTAACAATTAGGCACTTTGGTAATGGATTCATGATCCTCATGAATTGTATTGTACATAGGCTGCATGAAGATATTAGTTTTGTATACGAAAATTCAGGCTGTGTAGGTTTGAAGATTCCAGAAGATTTTAGTTTCAGCTGTGTGCTGTTCTAACAAAGTACTTTTAAATTTAAGAATCTCACGTAATTGAAGCTGATCATCGGGCTGTTCAGTAAGGTTGTGTGTGGTGTACCTCTGTTGCCTTGATCAACTGACAGTTAAAACATTTATTTTATTAATACAACCATCAGGGTAAAGCCAGAGGGAAGGGGGATGCCGGGCAGATACAGGTATTTGATCTATCTTTTCATCCCCACCCTCCGATATTTGATTGCCTAATTAACAGACATTACAGAGGTTAAAAGAAGAAAAAACCAAAGGGCTTTCACCTGACTTTATCGAGTTTTTATCCTCGGGTTGGGGCATTGGAAAAGAAAACTTCACAGTAGTCAATTCCTCGCATCTGCCCGACCTCTCTCCCCTCCGGCGTAAAATTAAAAGGTTTTTAATGCTTTCACAATTAACTTATTTCGCGCGCGTATTCTTTAATTGCTTGCATCTGTATTAAATGCTGTTTCCTTATTAAAAACCTATTAGGCGGCGCACGTGCCTAGCACGTGCGGCCGTCTCATAAAATACAACGCACATTCCTGAATTTACGGAAGTCAGTAGACTTAGTCTCCGCGCGGGCTCTAAACAATCAGGCTCGTTATAATGAGGTGGATTGTACGAGATTGAAAGCTAATGTTTCAAATACGGGACGATTTGTTCGTGGCGTGACCTATTCTTGCATGTGAAGCGTAATTTTGATGTTTTGAGTTTCGCGGCGTATTGAAGTTGAGTAAAGGTAAGCGTTGAAATGTTTATTCGCTGTTTTTGAGGAGATTTCGTTTTTAAGGGGCAGTGTTTACAAAGGCTAGTGAGAACTTGGGAGTTGTTATGCCCATCCGCGCTCGGGAGCGTTCTCTCAGTGCACGAGACGGAAAGCAATCTATACCTGCCACTGTAAACCCGGGCCTTACAGAATCAAAGCTGGAACTAACTTCTGTAGTTTAATAAATCGCGTCCCAAAAAAATAACACTAAAAAAGAAGGAAAACAGTAAACAACAAAATTCGGTGGTGATGAAATCTCAATCAAATAACAAACAAGGCCTGAGTATCACCAATCTAAATTGATTCCGTCGCACCAGGTCTGAAATACATTTCTGCTTTTCGGTTCTGCCCAATTTTTAGAATTTTGGCTGTCTAAACTTGTATTAGGCCTCTCAGTTTTTCGTTTATGTCTTTCCACGGTTTCAAACTAATTTTATAAAGTTTCATTCATTTTAGTCTGTATTAGAGCACGGGTTAACACGCAAAAATATAAACGTCACGAGTCGGTTAGCTATCTCAGCATTGGCGTGAATATGTCTTCCAGATGTCTCTAGAAACACAGCTTTCTGGCGATAAAAAATTGGTCTGAACCCCTATGTGAAATCAAGAATACTAGACAAAATGAAGTTTGAGCTCAAAAGAGGAGAAGTAAAGCTTTTTGAGCAAAAAACGTTTCCGCCTGTTGTACCTTAACGATATCACGGTTTAAGAACGATTTGAAAGAGTCGTACAGAGGTCACTGGTTACAAACAAACAGAGTTCTCAGGTTGCATACATACATTTAATTCCTTACATACCGGAAGTGCAAATTGTCCATACAGGTCACCGGAAACCACGGACTACTTAAGAAAAGGGAGGGGGGAGAGAGACTATGCGCCGCCTGTAAATTCTTCAGAATTTCTTGTTCTGTATTATTAAACTGGTGTGGCTTATTGTTGCGTAACGCGGAGAAGAAAACTTGCAATCTCTTCGTTCTACACAAGAAGCAGTTGTTTCATTGTTGTAATTTCATGATACGCACTCACCAAATGCTACACCACAAAAGAACAATTGTATGCGTGTTATTGTTTGGAGTTGTAGCATTTGGTGGGTGCTTATATACGGGAGTCCACACAATAGCAAATTCCTATCTGCTATCTCTTGGTATTTGTTATGCGGCCATAGGTTGTCGCACACATGCTCCAGTATGTAGCATGAACTAACTAGAAGTATCACTACTCGCCCCTTGATTGGATGCTAGTCTTTTGGGAGGGTTGCCCCCCCCCCCCCTCCTCCCTTGAATTTTTCTCGGGGTTACCCATTTGTACGCCTGGCAATGTGGAAGAAAGCTTCTTGTCTAAGAAAACGGCACGACAATACAGGGACTAACTTAGCCTCGTGGATGAACCATGAGATGCGTTGCGGTGGTTAACGTATTTTTCTCTTGTCATCTAGTCTCCTACGCAGCCGTTCGTAGGATCGTCACGCAACGCTCTCTCTAAGAACAGCTGCGTAGGATGTTGCAAGTCGCGACCTCGTTCCCAAGGTTTCTCCGCCTCCCTTGTCGTTGAGGGAGGCAGAGAAGAGAGACCCAGAGAACGAGGTTGTGTAAGTCGTAGGAAAAATTTCCTCGTGTAATCCACCTTGAGCTTATCACGTCTCACTGTACGAATATCGCTCCTCTTTCTCTCCTGCACAGCAGCAGGAAGGATATAAGACACTTAAAACGTCCAACTGGCCTGACTTGAATTGCGAAGTCGCGCTCTTACATAATCTGGCAATCGTGATATCATTATTTTCTTTTTACGCCATCTTCAAGATTTGCAAACGCTTGAGTTTTTCACTCGAGCAACCTACTTTTTTCACGTTCACGGAACGTTAAAGGCTGTTTGAACTCGGTATTGGCTCCTGCCTGTAGATCGTTGTTTTATGTGTTTTGTTTGTTGTTTGTTTTCGGGGGAGAGGGGGGGGGGGGGGTTTAAAGAAAAAAAATCGTTCCTACTTGTTCGCTTCGTTTTGAGTGTTCGCATAATGCCACGATGCAACGATATGCATATTTCTAAAGAGGCTAGTTCAAGAAGCAAACATTGCCGGGTAGTGTAAATTTAGAGGAGAAGTGTATAGCGGATTTGACTCCAACCAATTTGAATTGTTAAACTTTTTTTCTCTCCGGTAAAAGCGTTAACCTGCCGCCGTCTTGAAGGGGGCGTAAAAAGAAAATTGACCGGGTCTGGTTGCATTTGTCAGGAATTGTCATAGTAGAGGTTTTATGCCAGTGGCTTTTTATGCTAGCCTTAGTGAGATGGTTGGACGAGGGCCGATTGAGGAATACAAGAAGCGAATGCACGAGAATCCTCTGGCACTGAGGGAACAGTTGCATATGGCACCTTGCGTTACAGATGTGTTCATCGACGAGGTAGTTCTAATTAGCTTTGAAAAGAAGCATTTCGTGGGTGTTATGCTGTAAAAGATCGTTTACGCCTTTGAGTCTGTGAAGAAAATCCTAGTGTGAGCACTCAAATCAAAGCTGCTGAGAACTACTTTTCTAATGTGCTGTTTATTATCCTTTTCAATGTGGTTCGAACTTTTGAGTCTCCTGAAAACTTCCTAATCATTCAAAGCTACTGTGGAGCACTTTCTTGTGGTATTTTGTTAGGGCTACCTTGCTTTTTGCACTGTTCTTGTGGATACTGAACCTTGGGAGGGAAGTAGAGGAGGTTTCTCCCATATATAACCTGATAGGTATGTGCCGTTGTGAAGGTTTTCAAGCAGTTTGGTCTAGAATAGCGTAATTTCATAGAAATCAGGGACTGTTTTGGTCTAGAATAGTGTATCCGGGAAACTGATAGGTTCCCAAAATAGGGCTTGAAAAACCCGCAAATAAATGTAAATTCAATCACGGCAACTTTGTTGTTCAGCAGTTTTCCATTGAAAACAGCGTGTCGTTGTATTTCTGATAGATAGCTGGAAGATAACTAGTCTGGGATAGGGTAGGGATTTTTGCGTCTAGTCTAGGACAGGGTTGCAAAATGGAGAGTGAAAGTGGTCTGGTATAGGGTAAGGGTCTCAGAGTCCCAGCGGCACACCCCTACCAAAAATTTTCCGAGTACCCCCCCCCCTGGGGTATTGAACAGGGGAATTCATTTATTCGAAGTGTTAAATCAGCCACATATATGCTGTCTACTGTCTTTGGTTTGTTTACTGAACACTCATTTTAATAAAAATAAGTAAAAGAACGGATGATTGAATAAACTGAAATAAATAAATGAACAAATAAATAAATAAATAAATAAAAAGGACCTCCTCGTTTTACATCTCCCGCATTCTGTTTAATGTAAGACCCAACTTTTTGCTTCAAAGTCTTGGCTAAAGAGTGGAATCGTCACATTGGTCAGTAGTTCATACGATCGGTCCACAGGCCTGTAACCCAACAACCGCATAACGCCGCTACAGTAATACTCAATAATATCAATTTCGTGTGGATGTACCTTCCATCTCCAGCGATTTGCTGCAACTCGAGCGTTATCCTTAGTGCAAGTCGCTTGCTCTCCGTCTATTTTGGTACAATCGTCCCTACTCATTTGCGTGGTTTCGTTCAACCATGTTCGCACACTTTCCAGCACAGGTAACCCAGCAAACTCGTAGAGACCTGAAAGCTCTTTTAATGGGTTCACAGCCAAATCCTCGTATCTTTGAAGCTTAATTCTTTCACGAAGCGAATTCGGTAGTTTTCTTATCAATTCCAAGTTATCCTCAGTTTGCTTGCAGTGCCAGTAGCTAAAGATTCTTGTACCTATTAGTGAATTTGGCGGCTTTCCTTTCTCGGTGAAGAAGCCGATGCTACGTGAGGAAGCGATCACTGCTCGAGGGTCTCTTACGAGAAAAACAACTTTGCAGTCCACATCCAGTGGGTTGCATATGGTCAGAAAAGTTTTGATACTTTGCTCAGGAATACGATCCAGAAGTACTTTTACCACAGTTAAATCGTAGTTGTCCTTACAAGCACTTCCCAAAGACTCACCTGTCATGGGATAGCAAAGCTTTGGGTCCCATCTGGGGTCTGTTGTTTTGAACGGGCATAAAGGCGGCGAAGCAATAGCTTGGCTTACTCGGGGATGATCGGATTTACGGTAATATTTCTCAATATCAGCTAATATTTCCGGCTGGTCGAATCTGCAGCGAAATACACCTATTAAAAATTGCTCGACAAGGCTGCTATAGCTTCGTTCTCGCGACTTTCCCTTTGTTACTCGTTTGGTTGTTTGTAGTGGTTCATACATATAAAACACGGTAGGATGGTGGTTAAAAATATCACCCATGAGCGAAGAACCGGAGCGGCCATGCGACATTATGATAAGATTCCTTCTCGCTGTTTCTAAATGTCGCGCAAAATTCTTGTAGGAGCTAAAATCTTTTCCTTCGAATTCCTGACGTCGATGATTTTCATGTTTGTATGGACGAGTTGAGATGCCAAGAAAATAAATACATAAGAGGGAAGATGTAATCAAAAATATTCGAAGCGGCGGAAATTTCAAAAGTCTTCTCAACCTGATTCGTCCTATTGCCATCTTTGTCTCGCACGTTCTTCAAACTCTAAATATTATCAAATTATGCGGCAAATGCTTTACAACTGACGGTTCCCTAGGAAACGTCACATAGTTTGGTGTGAGCATCAGCGATCTCTTTTCTTATAGTCTGCAGGTGTTGTGGTTTATTAAATAGATCGAATTGAATCTTCATTCTTCCCTTTGTAAATCTTTTGGGAATATAATTCTTGGTCAATATTTGCATAACGTCTTTTCCGCATGACCTGTAAGGTAGCAAAGGCATTGGAACGCCAGCAAATTGAGTGCAGTGTTTTCCCGTACTGCATGACTAAGTTGCTTATTTACGCAAAACGTTGTTTGCTTAAATCAGTTCTTTCTTTTTGTTTTCGGTTTCGTTGATTCATTATTTGTCATTGGAAATTTTTTTTTCATTGTCACTGTGAAGCTTTCTGGAGGGACAATCTTTTTTTTTTTTTCAAACACCATGCCACTTTTTTAACTTCAAATTGTACGTTTAGATCACCTTTAAATCTCACTTTTTCTTACCTTCCGTTTAAAATTCATTAACTCCCATTTCTTCTTTTTAGAAACATTCTTAAAATCATGAAAAATTCTGAAATACTCATGTGGAGTCTTGCACTACAAAGTATGATGGCAACTTTAGAGTGTGTAAACCTCAAGGAGATAACAATAGGAGAAAGCTGATTTGAATTGCCCCTCAACCATAGAATCTTGAAACAAACCTCTGCTGTCGGGAGCTGAGAGAAGTTTGTGGTCCCAGGATAAATGTTATGTTAAATGTTATACACTTCATACTCTTCCGTCTTCTTTTCCTCTGTTTGTTTTCTCATCTTTCAAGGTGTATTTTCGACGTTGGAGGCTCTTGGGAAAAGAAATAGATCGTTGATAAATCGTTTATTGAAATACTCACTGAAATATAGAGGTTTTCATGGGGATTAACTATCATGATTCGCAATAGAGAATCAACCTTAACCTGGTCAAAATGCTACGAAACTAAATCATTCTAAACGAAACTCTGATCCGTAATCCTACTGACCTTACAAACCAGATACAAGTGTTCATTAAATAATTATTTTACGTTGTGAGAACATAAGGTACTACTAAAAGACGGTAATTTACTATTACAGGTACATGAGTTAATGACTATTGTCGTAAGGGCTTCACAGCTGATATGATAAAACAAGGTGTTTACAAAAAGGTTCGTTTTGCAAATTGGGATCCGCGTATTCCTGTAAAAGTGAAAGGGGTTCACTCAGTTATGTCCTCTGCGTTCCGTTTAGTGCAAAAGCCAATACAAACAAAAAATAATAAATAAATAAATAAAAATAATAGTGTGTAGGAGTTACTCGTTTTACAACTTCCACATCAATGTAAAAACCAGCGT
>OZ034969.1:54179761-54254761 GCA_964030785.1 Siderastrea siderea | reverse complement strand
CTCAATCTGAAGATGTCTCTCTTCACGCCAAGGAAGGGGGTCATCCCACTCTTCTAGAAAAAGCCAATGGGCAATTTCATCGCGCAGAGCACCCTGGACCGCAATTGGTTTCAACGTGCGCATACCGATAGAAATTGCCGCTGACATCTCCCTGGTGAACAGACGGGCCGCCGGAACCGCAAGGGAGAAGGAGACACATTTACCCACCAATCTCTGGAGCATCTTGACCGATACATAACGTGAGCTTAACGTTTCCCGGATGAGCCCTACAAACTTGCGCTTCTTCTCTGGGATCAGGCGGAAAACTTCGCTACCGGAGTCTATCAAGAAACCGAGATAAGGGACCATCTTCTGAGGAATTAAAATTGACTTTGATAAAGCAAGGAAATACCCTAAGCGTACCAAATGAAATGCTACGAGAAACACTGCTGATTTAGCAGCCGCGAGGTTGCGCTCATCAATAGAATCTAAAGTGTCATATTGTCCCTTGTCAAGCGACACCTGGAGCTGGCCATTATGTCTATCATCGATATACAAGAGACACGGAACACCTAAGGAGCGTAGAAAATTTGACGCCATAAGGCCCGTCGGGTGATATACATAAGGTGAGATTTTCCAACCAAATGGTAGTGTATTATAGGTAAAAAACCAACCGCCCCACTGGATACCAAAATACGTGCGGCTTTCTTCAGAAAGCAAGAGGTGGTCATATCCTGACTTGTCGTCTAGAACTGTCTGATAGGAATCCTTGAAGACATACCGGGGTAAGTCGGTCACTTTGTCCAACGAGAAAGGCTTCACCAGCATCCACAGGTTTAAATATCGCGCATCGTGACACAGTCTCGGCTTCGTAGGCTCAACTGTTAACGGTAAAACGATATGAGGTGGACTTACTTGACTAACCTTGCCCACCAGAGAAATCGCACCGGATTTCAGGCGACTTAGTAGCGTTGTTCTAACAAATTCTCCGAACTGTTTGCACGATACGTTATTCTTAAACAACCTGTGGGGTGGCTGATCAGAATCGTAACGCTCCCCCTTAAACGTTCCTTTAAAATGTCTGAAATATGGGAATATTGACACCTTATTCCCAATCCACGACAACACCTCTTCCTGTTGTAAAGAAGGAGCTAATTTTGCGATTTCTGCCCAATTAGCTGCATGTTTGTGGAGCTCCCCTGCCATAAAATGATTAGGATCTCGGAAGAGTAGCTCATCTACGTGCCCAACAACCTCTCCCTTTTCAACTAGACGGGCTTTCTGCCCCAACCGGTCATTTCCTGTCCACTCACTGCTGACCGATACGGGGTTTCCCCTTATGTCTACCCACTGTATCGCACCTGCGCAAACATCAGCATTACTGATAAGGTTGTCAAAGTTATCATCTTTTTCCCATGACCAGAATATCGCCTAAAGGGAAAAAAGGAAAGGAAAAAAAAAGAGGAATCTTATTTACATGTACAAAGACCCCGTACAAGTCAGCAGAGAGAGGACAGCTTTGACCCAGTATGACTGGGAGGGTGTTGAGATACCCCGTTTTCAAAACTCTCAACTCTCTGTGACCAGAGTACAGTCAAAGTAAAATACCGGAAAGTGAAAAGGGAGTGAAAGTGAAAGTGAAAAAAAAAAAAGGGAGAAAAGAGGGGTATTGGGTTTAAGTAGGTATAGAAGCATATATTTATTTCACTCCTCTGTGATGTTTAGTTGCCCACTTGAAAACCCTCATGTAAAACTTTATTAACTTGACACAACGCCTCGCATCGGATTAAATCAAACAACAATCAACTCCAAGATCCACTTAATTGTACTTGTTACAATCAAGAAAAGAATATATACGTATTTGTGGAACAAAAGGAAAAAACACGCCTTGCTTCTATTTAATTCCAGATTCTCTATTGCTTATTGTCCCTAGCGCGACCACGGGTCGCCGGGGGCTTTTGCTGCATATCTCTTCTCGCGTAACACCTTGCCATAATGTGGCCGAACTTTCCACAAAAATAGCATTGGACCGGGGCACTACTTCTCATGCCACGCCCCCTGTACGGAACATCACTACTGCGCCCACGGTGAGACAAACCAGACCATGGGCCCTCTGTGCCCATCGCTTTTTCCACCTTTGCGACAGCTTCATACACTTTAGTGTGATCTTTATCCCCTAGAAGTCGTAGAATCAGAGCCCGGAAGTGCTCTTTTGGAAGGTCCACTTTTCCTCTAGCTGTCTGGTACACCAAACGGTAAAATTCACGTTTCTCATCCTGATTATCGCGGGATGTATTCTGCAGGGTTTCTAGGATGTCTATCGCCTCAAACTTATTGAACTCAGAGAGCGGCCGTGCTGCATAGTCCAACATCTTCCTTATTACGGCAGCCACTGAGAGCCTTGTCAGTTCATCAAGAGACTTTTGGAGGACAGCAAGTTTTTCTTTAGAGTCTAGAATAATAAAAAAAAAGAAGGGGAAGATTGACTTAATGTACAACATCACCCTCACAGGTCCTTAACAACCCCAAAATAAAGCAAAACCGTGCTATTCTGTGGTGAACTCTCACCCCATTGCTTTTCTTGTTACCCTGGGGAACTATTACCAATTGCCTGTACATAGTGAACTCGCATCTCTTTTTATGGTGAACTCTCACTCCATTACTGTTTTCTCATGGTGACCTCTCACCCATTGCTCTTTATCTTTACTATGGTGAACCCTCACCCCCATTGCTCCAAATTTTTTTTTCCCACGGTAAACTCTCACCCATTGCTCTTTATCTTTACTATGGTGAACTCTCACCCCATTGCTCTTTTCATGGTGAACTCTCACCCATTGCTCTTTATCTTTACTATGGTGAACTCTCACCCCCATTGCTCAATTGTTTTTTTTTTATTTTTATGGTGAACTCTCACCCATTGCTCTTTATCTTTACTATGGTGAACTCTCACCCCATTGCACTTTTCCGTGGTGAACTCTCACCCATTTTAACTGTTCCTGGTGAACACTCACCCCATTGCCTTTATAATACATATACATTTTGTCACTCAAAGGTGAAGTTTGACACCATCTTACAGCTATTGTTTTGCTTTGGTAAATTTTCAACATTCTATAGAAACGTCAAACAACTACCAGCGGTACGCCGCCGCTAACAGTTTTGAACATCAATAACAACAACACAACAAAAGAATAATAACCGAGCCGATAACAAACATTCCCATATCCACGAGAAAATATACACGCTACCGACGTTAACAACATATAGTCACCCATAAAAAACCCGCCAAGATCCGAAATACACTCGAATTACCGATAAGCTTAATAACAACAAACAAAAAAAAAATGACTAAAGCGCGAGCAATGAATAAGCGGGAAAGCCGAACACAAGCAAAGAAGAAGACAAATAAAGGGTTGCCGCCCTTGTCCCTGCTCGTAATTTATAAAAAAAAGGACACATAAACGACAAAAGTAAACATATTCTACCTCCAACTCTCCGGGTTGAGCTTGTCCCACAGCTTGTTGAGGTACTTGAGCCGCGGCTTGTTGAATTTCCTGAGCCACGTGTTCGGCCGCCGGCAAAGCGTCCTGTCCAACAACTTGTTGAACTACTTGAGCTACTTGACCACCGGCCGCTTGAGCTGCTAGTTCGTCGGCTGGCTGAATTCCTTGGGCAACCGGTGGAGCGGCTTGAGCAGGGGCTCCTTGTCCTGCAGGATACTGTACGTCCGCCATTAAATGAGAAAAGAAGGAAACACGAGGAACGGAAAAGAACGATCCGCAGCGTACGGCAGTTGAGCCAAAGTGATAATTTATTCATGTGCACTAATCTTATATGCGTTGCTTTAATGTATGCAGTGTGAATAGTGAAGGAAAAACACAATTGAACTTTGATGTCATGCGCCAAAATGTATTGGACGAAATTCAGAAACCACAGGACAAACCAAGAGAAATCCAAGTCATCAAAACACATCAAATCGTGCATGACGCCAAAAACTATGACATTTGCACTTATCCTGAATACAAGTGTTACAAGCTAGTGTTCAACAAAAGAGTTGCTGATCCAACCACATTCGAAACTTATCCTTACAGATATCAAGCTGCTTTTTAAACACTAACTTTACATATACAAACATTGACATGCAGAGTGGCGCAGTGGAAGCGTATTGGGTTCATAACCCAAAGGTCCGGGGATCGAAACCCCGTTCTGCTATTCTTGTATTTTTTCAATTTGATTAATCATTGATTAAAATGTTTTTTAAATGTTAATTTTTGTTCTTGTTGCTATGACCAACCCGTGACGTATTTCCCCTCAGCCTCGACCTCACATCGAGACCCAACATGAAAGCGAGGTTTTTTTGGAACATGAAAGCGAGGTAAATCACCCCAGCCCAGCCTACAATACTACTTATCAGCTTTCGAGATTAATACGTCAGTCAAGTTTTCAATGAATACTTTCTGAAAAGCAGCGTTGTTTGGTGCGTAAATGTTGCATAATGAAAATTTGAAAGTCTTAAAATAGGCGTTAATTAACACGATTCTGCCGTCTTCGTCCTCCCAGGAGTTTTCAAAGGTAATTTCAAACAATGGATTAATGAAGATGGCAACACTTTTTTGATGATTGGAGCCATGAGAAAAAATATATTTTGCCACGCCATTCTGTTTTCCAAATTAGTTCATCTTGCGGCTGAGAGAAAGTTTCGTGGAGTAAGTAAATAGCACAGTTTTGATCTTTTAAGTAGGAAAAAATGCTTCACCTCTTATGCGGATTTCTCAAACCTCTAACATTTAGAGAAAATAATTTAAATTCTATGGTGATTTTGGATATTTGATTGTTTTAAAGATAGAATATTTTCGTGTTTGACTCGTACAAAACAGAGTAATACAAAAGTATGACGATAACTTACGCGTAAACATAATGTCACAGAAAAAATGAAACAACATATAATTATACATACGCTAGTCAGTCTGGTACACTGTTCTGGTGTTTCTTGAGGGGCCGGCCGTTCTTCCCTTAAGTTTAAGCGATTGACTTTTTAAAGTTCTTTGACATCTTCTACAGAAAACATTTGACGAGGGTTTCCCGTCGGAGTGGTTTTGATGAAGATTTTACCATCAAGTGTCCACACTTTGTTGATCTTTCCGTTGTGCCTTTTTTCTACGGCAAGACCCATCATCTCTTTGCGATGCGGGGTTAAATTCTCGTTGATATAAATTCCCTTTGGGCGAGCCGTAGTTTCTCGCACCGCGGAGAGAGAGGAACCAGGGAAGAGACTTTGAACAGATACAGCTTTTAGATTAGTACGGGCTTTATATATCTTCAATTTGACCTTATGACTTGCCAATTTCACCAGGACCGGTTTGTCTCCTCTCTTACGTCCAATTCGGTGCGAAATTTCTATGTCGTCCTCCTGGATTTCTACACCAATTGTAGCTCGTTTGCGTGTTCTTTGACATATTTGCTTGTTCTGGTTAGTTGTTTCTCCAGCGACGCTATGTATTTATTCTGTTTCACCAGCTCTTGTTTGAAATTTGTCACCTCTTGCCTGTTCTTTTTCACGCTGTTCTTAAGGTCAGTGACGTCAGTGCTTAGCTGGAAACTTGTTTTCAGCAGCTGTTCGATTGTGCCTTAGACTTCAATAAGTATTTGGTGAATATCTCCTGAGCTTGGCTCATCCACTTCCAATGTGGCTGGCGATTCGACTTTTGCCGACGGAGACGCCATTACACGTGTAACCTTGTGTTCCAGTGAAATTCCCTCGTCAAAAGAGCCACGTTCAGTTCTTTTCTTTGTATTCGTTTCTGACATTGAGTTTTAAGAGTGAAACTTCCGAAATGGCTACCAAAAATCTTTGATTTCACATGTCCGAGAAGAACAGATAGCGGAGCTCATCGAACACGTCCGTTCATCACGAGGCCCAGACTCCTTTCCAAAGTGGAACTACTAAATCAAAAACACAAAGATCAGCAGTTCCAGTAATACAAAAAGCCAAACTTGTATTTGGAAATGACTTGATCCATTTTTTTTTCATTATTAACTTGGTTTTGTTATCTAAAAAGAACTAGATCAAAGAGTGGAGATGCAAAATGGCAGTCTCAAAAAGTAATGCCTGGTTACTTATTTGTCCTCACTCGGGCCCATTCCTTCATCTGTCAGTTAAGTTTCTTGCCTTTTAAATGTAACCAGAGTTCCTTTCCGTTTTATTTGAGGCACACCAGACACAATTCCATGATTTTTGTGCCACAAAGTTACTTTCGTCTTAAAAAAGCAAGAAAAAGTGAAATGTTTCATAAAGTGTGAAGCATAATACTAAATTTTCTGGCATTTATACACTTGCAGAAAACAATTGAGAAGGGTCCATGTACACCTTTTTTATATGATGAACTCTTCAAATCTTTATTGCATCATTATTTTGTAGAATCTTCACTCTTTTAGCGCTGCTAAGTTTCAGCCTCGTTTCCATGCTCAACAAAGATAAAATTGGAATGTGCGCATGTTAAGCCAATTTGCAAAAAGTCTGCTCAACTTACTGGATTTTTTTAGTATAATTTGACAGAATATGACCCATGTGTTCACCTCCAATACTCAATTCGTCAATTTAACCATTAGTATGGTCTAAGCAGGAATTGAAACGTCAGAATTGACAAAACTGACTGATTTTTGGCAAAAACCCGGTCACATGACATGATTTGCTGTCATGTTAGGACTCAAATGGTTATTTCGATGAAAGATGTTAAATTTACAAGGGTAATATTGGTTGAGCCTCGCGTCCATGCTGTGTGCCATATTTGGGGAAAGAAACGTCATTTATCTTGTTAATGATACCACAATTTGCGACTACATACTGCCTTGTCTTAAAGAGCAGTTATCCTTCTATAGAAATCCAGTGTCAAACCCTTTCTGTAGGGTGGGTTGAACGAAACGAAATTTTCCAAGGTCTTGCTCCTTGAGTACATGGTCTTTGCTAAAACTGTGTAGGCTATCCCTCGTTTCCACCTGATCTGCTGCTCTGGAAAATGGAACCTGACGGCTCTTTAAATCAAAGGGATGTATTTCCCCACACATTTGTTCCAGAGTGGCCGGTGTCTCATACTCCAGGCAAGGAAAAGACCCTTTTGAATGTAATGAAGTGTAAAATGAAAGAGAACTGAATAAAAATGATATAGCGGACCGTGGAGCGGGGGGGGGGGGGGGGGGGGAGGGGGTACTTTCCGCACATTATCTCTGAAGCCAGTCTGGCTAGAGGAGAATGTTATAGAATATAAAACTCTATTTACCCATGATAGTTTTTATCAAAATTACACTAACTTGTACTTTCTGCACATTATCTCTGAAGCCAGTCTGGTTAGAGGAGAATGTTATAGAAGATAAAACTTTATTTACCCATGATAGTTTTTGTCAAAATTACACTAACACCTTCAGTTAGTGATGCTGTTAAACAAAAAGACAAGTCAGCATTAACATTCACCAAAATCCCCCCAAAAATGAGGACTGTTAAGTTGGTTGGAAGTTCTCTCCATCTCACTTAATTCTCCAATTTTTTCGTTAATTGTAAAGGAATAATCATGGCTAATTATTGAATACTGGAAGCAACTGAGAATAAAAGTGTTGCTTTTATCACTGGTGCTTGTCATTTCAGCAAAATAAATAGACAATAGTTGAAGTGCAGCAGTAGTCAATGCTGTTTTCTACTGCATAATGTATTATACAACTGGTCATTTTAACTCTTCCCAAACTCCGTTTCATGGATTTTTAGTCTGCCTTAGGACTGAATCGGGGCCTTGGGATTGATCAGTTGAAATGGAAATAGGTATTAAACCACATGCATGTGGTCAATGTATTACTGGCCAAGGGTAGTTACATTGCCTTATCCTAAATTGAAAATTTTGCCTATGGGATTAACAGTAGTTGATCACAACATAACAGAATAACAATGTATTTGAATCACTGCTGAGTGTGATGAGCCTTGCTTCCTTAGTTTGTTGTTAATACAGTGTTGTTCAATTTAGCCATGCTAGTGACGTAAAACACCTCATACAAAAAACAAATAAGGGACAGCGTAAGGAACTTCTTCTCTATACCCTCCCATCCCGTCTCCCTTCCAGGCTGCCCTTGTGTATCTGAGTTATGCAGACTTGGCAGTAAATGTAACCATATTATGGTATGGATAATTCCCAGTTAGGGGGAATTGTAAGAAAGAGTAGCTGGTCATAGGCAACACATGCAATAGACATAGTTTGAATTATCATAAACGTAGTCGCATGAAGTGTGAACTCACACTTGTCTTTGTCCGCACTCTATCCAGTCTACTGAATCTGTTGCCTCAGTGTAACTGGATAGCTCTTCTTTCAGACAGAAGGCACAAACACATGGTTCAACGGCTTCCAGTTCCTGGGTTGTAGTTTGTGACAGGGTGACTTTTGGCTGTTGTACTTGGGGTTTTTTTTCTTGTAGAGAAGAACTGTTTTTGTTTTTCAGCAAGTTTGTTAGGGGGAAATGATGTTGTTTGTACATACTGATGGTTATTGCCAATTCTTGAAAGGCCCCCATAAAACTGATTTAGCTGTGCAGATATGGCGCAATGCTGCTTGAACTGTATCTTTGCTTGGAGCACTTTGAAGAATATCACTCAATTCAGCCAACTCGGCCATTGTGCTTTGTTTGAGATCTTCCAAATCATTTTCATTTTGGGGATCCTTTTCTCATTGAATAAAATTTTCTATGCTCTCTCTTTTCTCGGCAACACCATCAACTGCCTCGTCTGGAATGGTCATTGCCTCTTTGGGTGGTTCTGCAAGGTTGACAGCGTGAATATGGCAACACGCTGGTGTTCTCTTCCGGAAGAACGTGGCCCAGTCACATGGTCAAGAGACGTACCCCTTCTCAAAGAGGACACAACAGATTCTTTTGAGCCGTGCAAGGAACTGTTGCAATGATCGCCAAAATTTACACTCGCTGAGCTCATTTTAGCTCTGCAGCCCTCCCTTCCAATTCTCATTTCCAATTCTGGTGGTAGGTGCTCCACCAGCTCTTGATCTGCCATTATTCGAGTGGTTCCAGGTTCTCTCTGTCGTGGCTAAAATACACTCTACAGGATCTGCCTTTATCCTGCAGTTTGTGTGCCAGTTATAAACTATCATAACCTCCTTTTGTTCAAGTAAAAAAAAAGTATACTTGCTACAGGTTTTTCTTAATCTAATCCATACCACAAGCATCTCTGGCACCCCCATCTCGTGCTGGACAAATCTCACACTATAAACTTCATCAGTTGATCTTCCATTTCTATCTTGTGTACCCTGAAGGAAAGAAATGTCCTTAGAGGTAACTGCACCTGTAGCACTGGCAATTGGGCCGGAGCGATTTGCAAGGTGTTTCAGCTGCTGCTTGATCTTCTTCATTTCTCTGCCAATGCCTGCTAGTAATCGGTAATCGTGCTACAAGACGAAGAAGGTGGAAATTCAAAGCTCCCAAGGAGTAAGATGTTTTGAGAGTTCCCAGACTCTCTGGTGCCTTGCTTCTGTCGATGAAAAGTATCAATCAAGTTAATAATCCAACCATCTATTTAGTGGGTCATCCTGTCACACGCTCACCCAACCTGTCTCAGCCCCTGCCAGCCTCCTGGGTCAAGCTATGAGAAATTATCACCGCCTTCCTCCCTTCCACACTCTGTAATGACTTTGTCTAGGGCCTTCAAAACAGGGAGGCTGAACACCAACTTAATTACTTGTACCTGTGCCTACGTGCAGAGTAAAACGAAACAAAAGAAATCAGGTGTCAATTTCAATAATGGCCTTGAACTTTCAAGTGCATACTTCACTTGATAGTCAAAAATTGAAATGGTTAATGGGATAAAGCTTGCCATTTTCAGTACTGGAAACACGTTCTAAACAATGATTTTCCAGTGAAAGGTAGCTAGTTCAGTCACAAATTGCCATTTTCCTCATAAAGGGATATCAATGTGGCAAAATTCAAAGTATTTTGCTGGATGTTTCCGTCACCTGGATTAAATGTGTCTAATTTTGTACAATTTTTCCTTTACTAAGCTATTAGTCCTTTTCATATTGTATAAACATAAAATGTTTCAGTTTGACGCCAAAAGGAACAATGAAATTTCCATGTTCGTTTCAGTGAAGGAGTGTTAAGTAACATGGAAATTCCAAGTGCCTTTCCGTGACACACTTGAAAGGTCCATGGAAATTTCCATGTTTATTTCCAGTCTGTACTGTCCCCCTACCCCTACTTCTTTTGAGGCTCTCATACATGCTTTTTAAGGCCCCATGTTCCTTTACATGTAAATGTGCATGTTCCTTTCCATTCTGTTGCCCAAAGGAACATGGAAATTCCCCGATCTTTTCAGTGACAGAACGTTAAAGCACATGGGGATTTCTGTGTAACTTTCGCTGACGGACAGGAAATGAACACGGAAATTTCCATGTACCATTCAATGTCAGATTGGAAAGGAACATGAAGCCCTGGAATAATCCTTTCCTAGGTGTCACCCAAAGGAAACTTCCATGTTCCTTTTGGAACCTTATTGCATCTTGGCATGAAAATACGGTAATATATGTGATTAATATGAATGCACAATAGAGTACTAAAGTGTGACGTCACGGTGTCATGACGACCAAATTCTTGACTCTAAACAAAGTCACGCAAAGCTCGCCACGACGCCATTTTGGATATTGTCTTCACTTTTGTTCGTTTAAAACCCTTTGTTGTAGTTCACTGGCGATTGTTTAGACTAAAATAATACGTGGTTTTAGATCCAAACTTTGAGTTTCTTGCAAAACTTTTCCGTTCTACAAAAGAAATAATGCTGGATGCGACTGAATACGTATGTTTTCGATCGATTCGTAGTCAGGGCAAGGGTCGCCATGGTACAGTGCTTTGCTCCGGATTGTAAGCATCAATCGGAATCCCATAACTGCAAGTTTTTCCTCTTTCCAAATAAAGAAAAGAACAAGGAGGAACACCGTCGCTGGGTTCGTTTGTTGAGGTATGAAACAGTGTTGTTTAATACTACATTTTGATACGCGATTATATGCAGTGAATAAGCTTAATTTGTTGTGGTTATGAAATATACACGAAACTCTGGCTAAAGGTTTCAATGATTTCAGAGCCTTTCATATGACCGTTGAATTAAAACGGTAATATATGGCTTTTTAAATTTAAAAGGATTGAAGATGTGTTTTAGTTACTGGTGTAATGTAAATGTAAACACGAATGCAGGATTAGAAGCTAAGATATCAGTATAACTGCATGCAGAACTGTGTTGTGTTGCAGTCATTTGTGAGCAGTATAAAAAATATATAGTTTGTGAAGAAGTACATTTTTTATAAATATAACCTTGACACGAAACTTTATTTTAATTTTTCCCAGGAGAGCTGATAGAGAACCAAGCAAGTATTCAAAGGTGTGCAGCTGCCACTTTAGAGATGGATTGAAATCAGCAGGACCTGAGATCTTTGAACGAAATGCAAACAAACTGTTTCCTTCACAGGGAAACCCCCCTCAGAAGAAAAGGAAACTTAATGCAAAGCCTGATGAATCGGCACTCAGTGAAATGGCAGTTGTTAGTAATTCTGAAAATATCTCAGACAAAATGCAAAATGGAAGCAATATCTCAAATGCTGAGCAAATAATACTGGAGGTTGAACTTGATTTGACAAAACAAGAGCTTTATTCTTATCAAGAAACTAAACATTACTAGAGGACACACTATTCCGTATCATGTTTGAGCTCAGAAGTCATCCGAATGGAAACAGGGCTGCCCACCAAAGAAGTGTTTGACATTGTAGTGGAGTATGCAGTTAATTTTAAAGAATCAATTTGTTATTATGCTGGGTGGAAAGTTGAATCTATATCGTTTGAAGATCAGATCTTCATTACACTCATGAAGTTACGTCAAAATTACACCAATCTGCACCTGGCTCAGCTTTTTTCTTGCAGTGTTGCAACAATATCTAACATTGTCATAACATTCATTCATGTCCTCCATGGGCTACTGTTTGATGATCTCATGACAACAATCCCTTCCAGAGACAAAAACAAGTTGTGTTCACCATCATCATTTTCTACTTACTCAAGTTGCAGAATTGTTGTTGACTGTACTGACATTGAAGTTGCAACACCTAGCCTTATGAGTCAGCAAAATGCTACCGAGGGATGAACTCATTTAAAGTTTTGACAGGAGTAGCACCAAATGGAGTGCTGACCTTTGTCAGCAGACTGTTCCCTGGCTCCATCTCGGATAAGGAAATTGTCCAGCAGTCTGGTATTTTGAAGCATTTTGTTCCTGGAGATCTAATCTTAGCAGACAAGGGATTCCTCATTCAAGACATTGTTCCTAAGGGTGTTTCTGTGAACATACCACCCTTTCTTCAACACGGCAAATTTACTGAAAGTGAGGCAAAGGTTACTAAATCGATTGCCAAGTGCCGCATTCATGTTGAGAGGGCCAATGCTAGGCTCAAAGATTTCAAAATTCTCACTTTTGTACCCCCTTATTTGAGGTGTTACATGGACAAAGTATTTCAGTTATGTGCTGCTCTTGTGAACTTGCAGTTCCCTTTAATTAAGGAAGGGTGCGAAGGAACAGACTTTGACTGATCAAAGCTAATAATTATGCAAAATGCACTGAGTTTCATGTAAATAGTGAACATGTTTTTTTACTTATCTTTCAATGGGTGTTTATGAGGGATGTATTCAGATAATAAGTTGTTTTGTTCGGAGCTTATTCACTCCCACTTTGAATTAAATAAAAAAAATAATTTGTTTTAAACTTTAATTTGTGGACGTAAATCTGAGTACTGTAGTTGAATTTGAAGATTATCGAAGGGAGCCTTAAGAGAATATTTTGGTTACATTTCAAAAAGTTTATTTGGGCTTATATTTTTTTGTTATAATTTTGAAGAAGGGAGTGGGGTGGGAGAACAGTACTGTCACTGAAATATTTGTAATTGTCACACAAAAAATATGACAGCAAAACAAACAGGAAGCCATGCAGTGCAGTTTTACCATATGTGGTACAAATTTAATCTACAACTATGTCACAAACTTCAAAGATTTTTTTACCGATTTTATCTGTCTAGACTAACTGAAAGCTTAATTTGAATGGTGTTAACCCATATAAAATATGACCAAATAATAACTTACAATTTTTTCCTTGAATAGTTCAAAAGATCCCAGGGGGGGGATCCAAGGGATCCAAGTGACGGGGATGTGCGAAGGATATTTTTGGGGTTGAAATTTTCGATTCCAGAATTTTTTTGGGTAGGGGAATTTGGCAAGTATTTTTTTGGGTGACTTGATTTAAATAGGGGATTTTTTTGGATATTAAAATCAAACTAAAGTGCCTTGGTGCGGCCTTGGCAATTTAGGGGTAATTTGACTAGGGATTTTTTTGTTTTTTTTTTTGGTCCAGGGATTTTTTGGTCCAGGGTAATGTCGGAAGACTTAGGGATTTTTTTGGGTCCTGAGTTTTGCCTCCATTCGATCATCCCCGTCACTTTGATCCCGGTGTACCCCCCCTGGACAAAAGATCCTATGTACAAGTGTGTCTGTTCTAAATGCCTGATATCAACAAGCAATTAACATCATTTTGTCATTTTAACCTTGTGTACAGCAAAACCTTCTGTAAAGACTAAACTTATGTACTTGTTGGTACACGTTACTGTCAAGTTGATAGCGACAATTTCAACAAAAATAATGTCATTACAGTTCACCTTCAACTATTTTTGGAAAGAGGTGATTAAGATAAAAATCTCTAAGTTGCTGAACTTTCTCAGCCCAAGAATTGTCCCGATAGATTTCTAAAACAACAAAATCCTTTAAAGTCCAAACTACAAAGTAACATTTCCTTCGTTTAGTGAAAAACATGTGGCCCTGTGTTTGGTGTCAGTACACGTGATCTTTTTTAAGTTGGATCATTCCATCCTTTTCTTCCAGGCAGAAGGAACTGTCTTTTACGGCCTCCGCAATTGTCAAATTTCTTTGAGTGTATGGACACTTTGCTTCTAAAACACTGTCATCTTCAACAAGGCCATCCGGGGAGGCACCAAGTATTCCTGACTCATCTAGCCACACTCCAGTCTCTGTCACCTGCAGGCCAGTTTTTAATGAAAACGCTTTCAGGGCTTCTGGCTCATTTGTTACCCCCCATTGTACAGCTTTTACTCTTGACAAGTTATAGTCACCAAGCAGGCGTTTAAGTAAAGAGGGTGTTACTCTCTTGGCATTCAAAACACATCCAAAATTACTGGCTGTAAGTCTACCCTTCCTGACCATTTGCCAGGAAGGATTGTCTCTTTGTCCAGTCGTAAGTTGGCCAACCTCTTTTATGGTTGCCCAGTCCACTTTAACTTTTTCCAGCAAATACTGACGCTGCCCTTGGATGTCTGTTTGCAGCAGAAATTCCTCAGAAAAAATGACCCCTTCAATGGTTGTGACAGGTAGGGGTTTGGACTGGTTCTGAGGTTCAGGGCTCATGAGCCAGTACAGTCCTGTGAACTTTCCGTATTTTTTAAGGCTTTGGTACAGTTTGTTACGATCCTCCACTGTCGGTTCTCTTAGTAGAGCAGTGTACCCCGGTTTTGCTGGAGGAAACATTTCAGAAACTGGCGGGAGGAAGGTGTTTGTGGCCTTCCGTTTTCTCCACTGGCACTCTACGTCTGTTCTGCTAAGGTTGTAGATTCCATGTATAAATAACGCAGCAGCATGGCTACATTTGAATTTCCCTCTCGGGCAGTCGCAATCCGTCGATTTAATATTCTTCTCCTCATCAAGATAAACCTAAAATAACAAAAATCGTGGCTATCTTGGTGTTTGTTGCAACATAAAAAACTGATTTGATCACGTCTCTATGTCTAGCCAAGCAATGAAATATCAGTCGAATTTCACGAAACTACAGTTTCAAATCAAACGGAAAACAAAAAAACGGAGATCCTTTTACACTAAATACTTCAATCTAAATAATGATTAGCGTCAACTTAAGCCAAAGATACTTTATTGGCGTATGAAGGTAGAATAACATTGAAACGACAAGACGTAATTTCGAGTGACTACTTACCGTCACTTTATAGACGTTTTTCTTCATGCTTGCATGGACTTCACCACGAATTATGCCATCAGAATACGTAAAACTTTCCACATGATTCGACTTGTAGTGGTTTTCACCTCTCGTTAACGATTTTTGCTCATTTCCGAAGAAAGAAACTAGCGATGTTATCGACAGCGCCGCCATTACTGAAATCTGTGCGTTTGTTTAGAGTCAAGTTTTTTGGTTGCTTGGCAACGTGACGTCAGCGCTTTAGAACTCTATAAGGTGACAGTGAAGGCTTTCAAACGATTGAACGATTGAGCATCAGATTTTGGGCTGGCTCACACTGACGTAGAAAACTGTTTGTTTTACCAAAAAATCTGTCACCACATAGGTTTTGCTAGTGCGACCTATTTGTCAAACATTTGCAAAAATTGGTGCGATGCATCAAATTTTCAAAGATAGCGCCACTTAAAATTGCCACCCTCTAAACCTCGCCAAAATGACACAAAACGTCAAAAACGTTTTTAAGCTGTCAAATAAGACGTGAAAAGCAATTTAATAGTGCAGTTTGCTTGTGGAAACATTGAAACACACGAAATGGATATCTTGAACCATAACAAAGACTGTTCGATTTCTAGTTCGCCTTTTAATGATCATGTACACGGCCAGAGATGGTCCATGCATTTCAACCAGCCTTTTCATATTAACCCTCCTTCATCATATCCGAAGCTCCAGTGATTCTGTAGAAAACCCGTTAGCAGCGTATTTACAAAGCATTGACCTCTGGGAGTCAATTATGCGTAGCTGAATGTGGTAAAGGAGGAGAAATAAGCAGCTGAGTCGATATTTGTCTCGTCAGTCGTCAATGTTTACGGATACTTTATTCGTATATATTTTTTAAGTGCAACCCTAGCATGGCAAACAAAATTTTACCAGAACCAGAAATTTGAGAAAAATTTTGTCGTGAAAAAATAGCTTTTGCTCTCAGGTGTGACCCGGCCCTTTCTCACACCTTTCTGTCGTCATTCGGAAAATCATTGATTGTAAGCTGCAGCTGCTTAGATTTTCACTGTTAGCTAAAAGTTTATTTCTGTCCATAGAAAAATGGAACCATTCTTAACACGATAAATGGTACAGTGCTGTAGAGTGGACAAACGTACACATGCTGCATTACTTCTATTAGCTTCTTACGTGTGTATTTACATATTTACATAATCGTGAAATCTTGTCTTTTCTGTCGCCCACTGGGAATTTCTAGTTCTGAAGGGACAACAGTATCCCTGGAAGGTATAGCCTTCCTTTTCAGATATGATCGCCTCTTTGTTCCACCATTTTATTCGATGTCATGGAGGACCAAACGGTTGTGAAGTGTGCTGCAGCGTACTTGGAGGTAGGATCAATGAAATCTGGCCTGTGCCTGCAAACAAATTTCACTCATTTTGCCTTGACAGCTGGATCGGATGGAAACTGGTGCATTCCCACTTCTTCTTTTACACAGATTTGTGCAGCTCTGATTGTTAGGGGTGCCAGCAACGTAACACTGCCCTATTTGTTATGTTGGCTTGTTGTTTTGCACCCAAGGTTACGTCACAAGCTGTTGTCCCGTGGTATTTTGACCGCCTGATTTACATTCCATTTTTTGTGGCAAAATAGCCCAACTTTCAGCGCTCGTAAAATCGCCAATTTTTATGGTAGACATCTCAAACTTGTGCATTTCAAACAGTATATTTTCTAAAAGTGCAAACATTTTTTGCTTCATGGGCACTTTAACAGGTGCAAGCCTCCAGTAGCAAGTTGTAACACTGGCATGTCTAAAACTATGCCCTGTGTCTTTTAAAGTGCTTCTTTTTAAGTGCAAAAACATGACCACTGAGACACAAATCCTGATAGAGCGGCCTTGTGACTGAATTTAATTAAGTACGTTTTTCATCTTCAATTGTGGTTGCCATCACTGTTTATGTCTACAGTTTGCCGTTCTTTTTTGCTATTTTTCTTATTTTTTTATAGATCTCCTGTAAATACTTGCAGGGTGCATTGGTAGTTTGTTATTCTCATTTGATATAAATCCTGTCAAAAGAATGGGGGCCTTTGCAGACAGTATATCATCATTCTACACGGTTCCATTTTGGTAGAGGATAAGGCTTCCATGACCCCTTCCAATGCCATAATGCGATGTTATCTTTTTCCACTGTCTTTGCTCGTCCTGGCCCTGGTACTCTCTTGTACCTTTAGACGGTGACTGCAACTTGTCAAGGATGTCTTCCCTGAAATAACATCTCTCAAACTCAAGCTGCTACAGTCCTTGAACGTCTATGTGGCCCAGGATACACCTAAAATATGGTACTTCAGCTGGTATCTACATTGTCATGAAACAGTGCCCTGTGAGCTGGCAATGTTCATGAATAGCTGATGAATTCCTCGATAGATGTTCCTTAATTTTACTTCCTAATAAACAAGAGGTTTTTGCCAGCATATTCTTCACCACATAGGTCACAATGAGTGTGGTACACTGTTCTACACTTGTTGAGGTTTTCTGTTTAGTGCTTAACTTTTACTAACTGCAATCCGATAGAAAACAACCAATGCTTGCAAAATGAAGGGAACAGAAATGAAAGAATCCTGTAATCAACCTGACATCAGATTTATTCACATGGGTTAACCTTACCTTTTGCAGTTTCTGTTGATGCTGTTTGTGTTGTAGCGAGTCTCTTCATTCAAAATACCTTTCGCAAGGAGGCTGATGGCATTCAGTCACTCTATGTCCTTTGAAGTGACAGTTGCTGACGTTCATACCTTGCCCATACGACATACACATGCACACCATTAGGAAAAACAGGAACCCACAGGAGGCTACATAGAAGTTTGTGATTGTATTGTTACCCCGAGATAATTTGAAGGATTCGTGTAGATGGTTGTTTTTGTTATGGCAACTTTGTATGCTTCTACTGCTTTGTGGTTGGTCACAAGTTTTTTGCTGCAAACGTAACCTTTGTGTTTACATCTGGAGTCTTGGTGGCACAAGTCATGCTTTCCCTGAGGTAAAGAAAACATGGCAAGAAAAGTGACCAGATATAGTGACTGCCTAAGATGCGATAGTCTAAAGGGAAGTTATTGTCTGCATGCATGTTATGCAAATTATATGTCAATAGAGCACTCAATTTATGAGTCTTTTGTAACCAGATAGTGGTCCACAATATTTAGCTAGTACTGTTGAAATCCAGCAGCAGTCCCATCCTTATCTCGCATGGCCCAGTAGAAATGGGTTTTTGTGGCTTTTGCTGTTATGTGATACACATAAAAAAACATGCACGGCACTTGTCAATTACAGCAGAAATTTGTGAATAATATTGATCATTTCATACTATGCATTTCCCACGGTTATTCCACGTTTTAACTTGGTCGGATAGTTCTTTAAACCATTTTATTCCCTCGTCACAGCGAGTTCCACTGCAGATGTTCTTCATGTCTTGTGCCACTCGTTTTGCCTTTTGTACCTATGACGGCAAACATTGGAGCAAGGTAACGTTCTGATTAGGTGTAGTCTTTTATGTCCATAAACAAGGTGTTGGGTGGATGCATGTGTTTCTGTCCTGTCATAAGCTAGACTTGCCATACAATACGTGTATCTTTGTTTTGTAAACACATAAAATTACCATGCCATGTATCAAAGGAGTTCCTTATTCCTTTTCCCTGGAACCAAGTGTTTAGAGCGATGACACAGTTATGGGCAGCCTCTGTAAGTTGTGTCCTGTTTCTTTTGTAATATTATGTTCACATTATACTAATAAGTTAACAAAATCCCATAAGACATAAATAACTTTGATTTTAGTTGAGGATGCTAATCAATTCCTTGGCCATAGTAACTTCTCTGCTTGGGGCACTTTCCTGGTTCGCTCGGCTCCAGTTGCAGACACTTACAATGTTCTTGTTGCTCTCAAAATACAGCAACAACAACCACTACCACTACCACTACTACATTTAACTAATGTTAAACTAACACACTATCAAAGGAGACTGATATGACTGTCAAAATAATTATTAAGTAGTAATTACATACTATTTCTTGCATCAAGCCCTTTCGCTGCTGAGTAGGCTCGGAATATATATTAGGCCTTGATATTGTAGATACTGCAGAAGATAACCTAGCTTTGACTGCCAAAGGCCTCGTTGTTTCAAACGTGGAAAGCAGGACTTCCAAAAGGTCTGCATTCTGCATTGAGGTCGTGGTGTGATCAATGTTAAGAAGCGATTTAGCATTATCCAGTTGACTGCATAAGTTTTCCAACTAGCCTTCATCTACCCTCTTCACCTCCACAGTCAAACAGAAAGCGGGTTTCACTTCTTGGGATCTCGTTGTGTGTTGGTCCACTTGTTTTTCTCCATTCCCTTCTTCTTCTTCGTTGGGAAACTGCCTAACATTTTGATGGTAAATGAAGGCGACACTGGCCAGAGCTTGATCCTTATGAGAGAAGACTGAACCAAAAGTCCAAACAAATGGCGAACCGACGAGTGTGTGCCAGTCCGGATTATCCCAATATTTTAGGACAGGCGTGGCTCGCGTTTCAACCAATGAGAATGCAGGGTGCGATTCGAGTATCGCGTTTCAAAACAAATCATAAAAATTCAAGATGGCGGACGAAGCGAGAGCCGCGAGAGCTTTGTAATGCATTTCTTCGGAAGGTATATACATCACGAGAGTGCTCGAATTGAATTAAAGTTCTGCCATGAAGAGAACCGTTGTTTTTACACAGACAAAACTCACAGACAAAACTCCTTGGAGAACGTAGTTTGTCCTCGGACAGAAGAAAACGTAACAAACGCAAAATTTGGAACTGCGAGCAACGATGGTTTATCGAACTACTTTTTATCTTTCTTTGGAAAGAGACCATAGAATTGGTAAGCATATCTGCTCTCTGTTGTCATCCTATTCTATTGCATCGTTATTTTTCTGAAGCACAGAATCGATTTAGATGTTCAAATAACTGCTTCTTCTATCGAGCGATTTGTAGGTTAAAATCGACAGGACATCCATGTTTGCATGTTGTAACCTCGTATCATTTCAAATAAATTTTAAGTGAACTCAAAGAAAACTGTATTCCTTCTTGTCCAAGTACTACTATAGATTTATACTTTATGCAGTGAATAATGCAGAAAGGGTCAGGGTTGACAGGGGGAAGATTCCTTCATCAATTTTATTCTTGGTTCATTTTAATAGATCTTTTGGTGTGCATGTACAGTAGTTTCAGATTAATTTGACATCAAGTTCAATCAACTGGAGAGTGGGTTATTTGTGTTGTATTTTAAAAGAATGTATAAGAATGAATAGTGAAAAAGAATGAATAAGAAAAATGTACCAAGAGGTTGACGTTTTGTCAAGGTGTTCTTTGAAATTTATATGAAGTATGCAAAACAAATGCAGTCTTGAAAATCTACTTTCTTTATTTTTTCCACCCTGTACAGTATTCTCAACCTTTTATCCACCATGTACAGTATTTTCTCTCCAGTGAGTTTCTGCAATAGTTGGTAAACCAAAGATCTCACAAACGACTCAACATGAGTTCAACAGTTTCTGGTGACAGGAATATGCCAGAGCCAGTAAGAAAATTGTCAGCAGACAAGCCAATACCAGTGGTACTAGATGGAGACATGTTTAGCGGGCCAAATGAGGTTTAAGACTGCATCTAATAATCCACCCCAATAAAACACTCGAACAAATAAATATTTTACTTGACCCAAGTTAGTTTTATTTTTAGCAAGTTTGCCTGTATAAAAAAGAAAAAAAAGAATTCAATGTCTTGTTGATGTTAATAATGGTAACAATATGCATCAATCAATTTCAGCAGGGTACATGTCCTCCCAAGCCAACTCAAAGGCATGATGTATACAAAAAAATGTTCAAATGCAGCAGGGTACATTAAAAATGAAGGAAAGTTATACCTATCTAATCACCAGCAAGTTAGGTTGAAAACACAAGAATGTCAGGTTCCCCAGGGTACACTCTGGGTTTGGCTAATACTCGATCCCCGGGATTCAAATGTAATATAATGCCAGACTAGTGCCCGGGGAGGGGGGGGGGAATGGGCACTGCTGCAATTAACTGATGCATAACACTTCAATTGTAATAGCCATTTAAATGCAAGTACAAAAAAACAGTCAAGTTTTGTTATTCCAGCAGTTCACAGATTTTACCATGTCACCTGTATGACAGATTCAAACAAACATGAGCAGGTCTTGAGGGGGGTTCTCTACAGTCCCAAAAGAAACATTTAAAGCAGAAATGACACAAAAAGATAGCAAGCCTACTGTAAATTGGCCTAAAAACTTACATTTTCAGGGCTGGTTCCTAGGGACTGTTCGTTATTTAGGCCTAAGGGGGGGCCGGTGTTTATGGTGGGGGGGGGGGGGTAAAATTTTCAAAATCAATGAAAAAGGGGGGTGTTTTTTTAAATACAGTAGAAATAAGGGGGTTAAACTTGTAGAAACTCTTGTCTCAACACTTGCGTAGCCGTTTTGCAGACATATTTAAAAAGTTTATCTCTGTTTCGAGAATTCTATTTCCAAAGAACCTGGTCTTTATAGTTTGAAAAGCCAAGAAAACGTGACGTGGAGTAGCGTTATTTAAAGGTTCCAATATATAACTTATTAAATCCCTTTAAAATACAGTCGAACCCCGCTATTTCGAAGTCCCAAGGGAAATGGAAAAAGTTCGAAATAGCGGGGTTTCGAAATAACCGGGGAAGCGTAAAATTCGTAACAATGAATCATTTTTTAATAAAATACAGTACAGTATGAATAAAGACACTGATTAAATAAAAATACAGTAATTATATGTCGGATAAATCAGCAGATGCTGTTGTATTGAAAAATCTTTGAATGTTCTGTTGTTTTTGGTTTTTTCTAATACTTTTGTCGATCGTGAATGACAACTGGCTTGTTTGCCGTCGAATCTCGGCCCCCTCAACAGCAAACAAACTGTAGCGTGAGAGAGTTTCGATTGCTTGATGGACTTCACTCTTCGTTGGTTGCTTGGGAGTTTTTCCTTGTTCATCTTCATTTCCATCATCGCCGTCATCCACTTCCATCTGATTTTCTTCACGAAACTCTGCGAGGATGTCTTCATCGCTCAACGAACCAATGTCAGATGTTAAAACACCGCTATCTGTGTCCACCACATCTTCGGCACTGACTTCATCTGGTACAAGTTCGGGGCTCCTTTCCCGTAAGGCACTGATATCTTCTAACAGAATCTTGAAGGGATCGTCGTCATCATTCAAAGCACTTTGTTGAGCTTGGTTACCAATGCCAGCTTTTCTGAAGCAGTTGCGTATTGTCTCCTCTGAAACTCTACCCCATGCTTCAGTGAGAATGGCCATAGCATCTAAAATAGAGAGGTTGGGTAGGGACTTTTTGTTGTCAACGGCATCAATGAATTTCTTTACAGTGCCTTGCCTATAATACGCCTTTGTTGCTCATATAACACCCTGATCCATTGGTTGTGTCTTCGAGGTGGAGTTTGGCGGTAAGAAAACCAGATGGATTGCTTTGAAATTGGAGATTTGCGGGTGGGCGGGACAGTTGTCAACTATCAGAGCAATCTTTCTTCCTTGACGCTCAAATTTCCTGTCCTGTTCTCGAACCCATTCCTCAAACAAGCTACTATCCATCCAGCTCTTTTTTTGAGCACGATATCTGCAGGGTAAGTTTATCACGCCTGTAAAGCATCTGGGTTTGACAGACTTCCCGATGACAAACATTGAGAGCTTTTCGCCTTCAGCATTTGCAGCCGCCATTCCAGTCAAACGTACTTTATTGTGCTTGCCACCAATGCACTTCTCAGATTTCAGATGCAACGATTTATCTGGCAAAGCCTTGTAGAATAAACCAAATTTGTCTGCATTGGAAATGTCGCGCAACTGGTAGTTTGTTAGTATGGTTGGCAGAGTTGTCTCTCCCCAGGACGCTGTCATGTCTGCTGTGCAGGATTTAGCCTCGCCAGAGACAGTCTTAAACACAATACCATGTCTACCCTTCCATCTGTCGAACCAACCATTTGACGCCTTAAAAGTTTCAATTGCTAGTTCTCTGGCATATTTTGATGCTTTTTCCTTCAGTATGCCGCCGCTGATCGGCACTCCTTCCTCCCTGACTTTTGTAAACCATTTGTACAGCGCCTTATCCACCGCATCATGGTTGCCTGCTCGCTGCTTTCGTTGACTGTGGCTATCTCCCCCTTCGAATGCTTTCACGATCTTCTCTTTATTTTTTATCCACGTTGAAAGTGTATTTGGTGGCACTTTGTACTGCGCAGCAACATCCTTTTTAGCTTTTCCACTCTCAAGCTTCTTCAAAGCCTCGTACTTGTCGAGTAATGTCTTACAAGAGTATTTTCCACGTTTTGACTCCGATATGCTTTCAGGGTACAAAGAAATAATACCATGTGCGTCGGTAATTGCGTGACTGTATTTAATTGTAATACGAAACTACTGTAGTGACAAAGGGTCAAAGTACGTTGAACATTGCTCAAAAAGAACTTCAGTTAAGCACTGCAACACTCGCCTCGTTCGAAATCGACTCGCACGTTAAGGGATATCATGCCTACCAAAATGAATGGGTTCCTGTTGTCAACGAGAAACTAAGGACCCGAACAGAGCCAGAAAACGTTGTAGACAAGTATGCAGTGTGTGTGTTGTCAGGTGAAGACGTTGTTGGACATTTAAAGAAAGGAAAAGGTGGACGTTTTGCCAAAACGGTATTTTACTTTTTGAGGGGTGATAAAGACGGTTCATGCAGCGTCATCTTGAGGGGCAAACCTGTCAACCTTGGAGATGGAGAAGGTATGCAAGTGCCGTGCACTCTACATTTCACGGGGCAGAAAACATTCATTGAGGTCCTGCGGAAACAGCTTTCAAGCCTAGATGAGTGTTAGATGTCGTTGATTCCCACGTTATCACGCTGATTTGTAACGTTTGTAATCACCAAAGAAAATTAAGAACATTACTTTACAATGTGAATGATCAGAATAGACTAGAGACAGCAGATTTCATACATGAGTATTTCAGCTGGAAGAAGAGTTCACTAACAGTGCGTTTTGTTTTGTAATTAAAAAACACAGCTGGAATTTCTTAGCGGGACACTACACGTGAGTCAAGCATTGTTAAGTCACCAATTACGCAACACGAGCTCAAATAAAATGCAATACGTTTCCAGCTGTTCTCTTATGTACGTACTCTGTTTTTGACAAGTTCGAAATAACAGGGTTGATTTAAGGTGTAGGGAACGAACGATCAGTTCGAAATAGCGGGGAATTCGAAATAACCGAGTTCGAAATAGCTGATAGTAATTGACTGGAAACATAAGGGTAAATCCAAGGGAATTCAATCTTCGTTCGAAATAGCGGGGACTTCGAATTAACCAAGTTCGAAATAGTGGGGTTCGACTGTACATGCAATCTGATATTTAATATTAGCAAAACCCACACATGTGTCATTTGCCGGGGCCAGTTGTAGTTTACAGTAGGTAAGTTTGCGTAGGTATATAGCCATCCTACAAACTTCCTACAAACTTTCCTACCATTGATTTCTCTCTCGAATCGGATCTTCTCTGGGCCCACGTTAATACCGGTGCTGCAAATTTACTTTCCTTGCCCATACTGTACGATCACAAATGACCTTGCACTGGATTTTGGTTTGTTGGCACGCGGCCAGAACACGTGTTGTACGCAATTTCGCAATTGTAAGCACGTCGTGTCCTGAGGGTGGGGGAGGGGGCGGGGGGAATTTTGAACCTGTCACATAAACAGGGGGTAATTTTTTAAAATACCCACTTTCGGGGAGGGTAAATTTTCCATATGCCTGAATTGGTTGAAAATCACCGACCCCCCCTTAGCCATAGATAATGAACAGTCCCCTAAGAAACATGCCAAGTATACAAAAGCTCAGAGGCAGTGAAATGCTAGGTTCCCAAGCCAGAAATAAGGCACTCAGAAGTTTTGAATTGTGAATACAAGTAATTAATTTCTTTGGTTTTGTTTGTTCTCACAATAAGCCCCTTATATCTCTCATGGATAGTTGGATGAGTGAAACACACGAGTAAGCGCAACAATCATGCGTGGGATCTATTTTTCTTACTCATTCGCATGGTTACCCATTTGACTATCCCCAAAAGAAATTAGAGACTACTTGTAGTATATTTTTCTACATTTGCTGTTATAGTTCTGAGATAAAGAATTCAGAGTACACTAATATGACAACCATCTTCTCTTGATTGTAATTTTGGTTATTAAAAGATGAATATTCTGAGAAAACAATTAGTACAGTATTTTCATCCTTGAAATTGCCTCTTGGCTGAATGCAGGATCTGAAACAAATGGCAGATTTAATCAGTGTTGACCACAACTGCTTTCAGAAGTAATTTATGTGTGCATAGTTTTCAGCATAACAAATGGCAGAATAATTAAGCTTAAGTTATACTTCAGTGCTAAAGAAAACAACATATTACATAAACAGCTTATTCTCGTTAGCAAGAAAGCAAGAAAGCAAAAACTGGTCAAAACAACACAGTTCAATCAAGTTACTCTGGAGTGTCATGGAACAGCGGTTTTGGATAAAAACAGTGCCTTGACTTCTGGAAAAGTCTACCGAAAATCTAGCTTGTCTACCATGCTGGCACTTGCATGGTGAAATTTTATCGACATAAGAAACGGCAAAAAATACTGCGAGCTTCACAAAAAATATGTGAATCGAGTAAAAAACGAAAATTATTCACCTACCTTGAAATCGTGACACAAAATGGCCCTACATCGTAACGTTTCTTCCACCAAAATTCACAATAACACTGCCTGAGACCTTCTCAATTCGCATCCAAAATGGCCACTGAAGACTCCTCGCAATGTTTCGTAGCCAAAAGTCCCGGATGGAGGCTCATGCATGACTACAGACAAAGGATTTCATTGTTGCTCGGGATGTTCGAAAAATGGCCGCCATTTTAATGGAGAACAATAGATTCGTGACGTCATCAATGTCCTAAAATATTGGGATAATCCGGACTGTGTACTGTTTTCAATTTTCCACCAAGTTTTGACAGCTATGAACTGGAAACCATGCATAAATTTGGAAAACTGCATAGACTGTGGGGGGGAGGGGGGGGTCATCAATTCCTAGATCGCCAAGATACCTCTTAAGGCGATTATAGGGTGCAGAACCAATGAAAGGTTAGGGTTAGGGTTAGGGTTAGGGTTATATTCATGAGTCACCTCGCCCACCTTAGGTCGAACTTCGCCCACCTTAATGGGTTACCTCGCCCACCTAGTCGAACCTCGCCCCCTTAGGGTTGAACCTCGCCCCCTTTTAGGTCGAACCTTGCCCACTTAGTAGAACCTCGCCCCCTTTTTTGGTCGACCCTTGCCCCCTTGGTCGAACTTCGCCCACTTGGAGGTTACCTTGCCCTCTTTGCTAATTTGCATACGTGAAGATTTACTTTAGATTTGTCAGTTTGTGGGCGATTTTCGCAAAACTTTGCTGATCAAGAAGGCAATCTGTTCTCTACATAGTAGCATAGTTTTTATTGTCTAGAACAGAGATTTATTTTGATGATTTTTTTTTATAAGACTTTGTATGGGAAAAATCATCTTATTTTAAAAAGTCATAATTTATTTGTCTTTCAACCTCTTGACTTGAAACTTGGTATATTAACGTATATTAACAAGATCTTTCTGTTGCAATTCTGAAAATGCATGATTTATTAGCTGAGTCAGCATTTTTTGAAAAATACCATATTTTGACAGCTGTCAATCAAATTGACGTGCGCCTTTGGCTTCATAAAGGCCGTTAAGCCAATCAAAATAGAGAGCATCTATTGGTTTATTACCTTGCACGGTTTCAGCTTGAATGAGTTTAAACAAAATTAATTACAATTTTTTAAAGTTTGTTAACCATTGACGTGGTCCGCCATCTTGGATTTTTTCCTCAAGGGGTTGACTCACGATTTTTGTCAAATTTTCAATTTTCTTTAAACTTTGCCTATGATGTTTTAAGGCTTAGAAATATTGTTTGGACACTATTTCGTAAAAAAAAAACAAATAAAAAAAGAGAACCAGACAGTTATCATCTCAAGTTGTATCTGTTTATTATATTCAATACAACTGTTCATTGCTAGTTACAACTTTATTTACAAACAGTGCTTTTGAACCCGTTTAACTTGTGGGGCACTACTCGGGGACTTGGTTAGGGACGTTTGGTCAATTGAGCCAATCTGCATTTGAGGTGGCTGTAAGGTAGATGGACTATGAAGGGCTGGAAGGACATTGACAGAAGTTGTAATGTGGTTTCCTGGTCCCCCCTGTCACTGCGATAGTAGAGATACTTGATATTTTCGTGGGGCACTCCCCAGGGATTGGCTACCCCAGCTCGTGTTTTATCCCAGACAAATTGTACCAAGTACCGTACCACAGTGTTTCAGGGGGTATCATCGGGTAACCAACCCAACTCATTGTTGCCAGGATATGTTTGAATATCATCGAGTAACCAACTCAACTCAATGTCAACAACAACAACAACAACAACAACAACGTTAAACCGAACAACGTTTTTGTTTTCTCTTTCTTTTCACCTTGATTGAACACAACAAACGAATAGGAAACACCAGGTCAGACTCACTTCTTATTTCTGAAAATGTTCTTTATCTTATTGTACACACGCGTCCAGCCCTCTCGGCTCTTGATGGCACTTAACTCCGTGTCGCCGTTAAGAATGGTGCGGATGACAAAGGTTGTGGGCAGCTTTCGATATCCTTTAAATGCCCTCTTCAGCTTCTCGGAATCCTCCGGGTCCCACTCCATCCTGCGGATAGACTGTGACCGAGTCTCGGGATCGTCAAATTGGTCTAGGCAATTGGCGGATTTAGCTTCAGCAGGTGGTTTAGCGGGAGGTGGTGTTGCTGTTTTCCCCTGCTTTCTTACCAATTCGTTGACCAAGTTAACTACCTGTTTGACTCGTGAAGGTTTGGTCGCGAGGGTAGCGAGGATTGAATTCCGTGCCATCCTAGTCTGAACAATCTCCATTGTCACCTTCGACTGACAGTCAATCTCCTTTTTGAATAGCCACTCGACCTGCGACTTCTGCAGTTCGGACAGAATCTGCTTTAGTGGTGATGGTTGGACTATTCCACTGACGAGCGTGGTGGCGTCAGATGAAGGTGAAGAAGATGGCGCCTTTGAGCGAGTGGACGCTGCAGGCGATGAAGGTGTTGGTCTAGACGATGGCGCGGTCTGTACAGGAGATGTTGGTCTAGAAGACAACGCAGTGTGTTCAGCAGATGTCGAAGCTGAAGTGGGTGAAGTTGGCCGAGCCACTTCCTTACTGATGGATGCTTCTGGTGATGGTGGGTTTGATGGACCAGCCACTTCCTGAGATGCTGAAGAGGACGACATGGACTTCTCCACGTTGTGATCGACAAGCCGCTGGATTATGTGGGCTGCCTTGACCCCGATGTCTGTTAGGTCTGGGCGGCTGTACCACTCCTCTGATGTTCTCTTGCTGTGTGCAAGCACGCGGCGCAAAATGGCACGTTCTTCAGGGTTAGCCCTCGTGAGCATCTCAGTGGTAATGACCTTTCTCATGTCCACGAAAGCCATTCGCGACCCCAGGCGGACTCCGCACTTTTCCACAAAGGCAGAAAGACGCCGGCCAATGGTGCCCTCTTTGAAGGGGATTCCTTCATTCGTTATAAAGAGGGCATCACTGTTTTGCGCGACAAATAGTGGACGCATTTTCCGGACGTAAGTTTCCATGGATTTGTACAGTTCGGGAAGCATTGGGCATATCGCTGGCCCATCTTTTGCGCGTTTGTGTTTTGCCACCAGCATTACTTTACACTGATCTTGGACATTTCCCTTCTCGTATTCCTGGAGGGTGGCGTTGTTAAGGGGTCCAGGGCGGGTGGCAGTATCCAGAGAAAATCTGGTCAGTAAGTAATCCCGTACGTGCAAAAACTCTTTAAGGTTTACCTCCATGCCTTGTTCAGCCTGTATTAAGAGACGCTTTGCTTCAGAGTAGGGCTTGCTGGACTTTATTTGGGCCAATTCTTCCAGCGTCAAAAGACCCTCACTCTCCTGGACCATCCGGTCGTTCTTGACGTCATAAGACTGGCAGTCGACTGTTGACCGCCAGCCCTTGATGTCTTTCAGTAGTGTTTTAAAATCCGTGACGTAATCCGGATGGATTTGCGGAGCGGTTTTGTTGAAGCGATCGTGTGTTACAAATTCCAGAAATTTCTGAAAGGAAGTTAGGTAGGATATGATGGTGCCTGGCTTTTTGGTTTTGGCCTCAAGGTGGGGCTTCACCCACAACTGCCACACGGTGTCGCCTTCGTTGTCAAGCAGACACAGGATGTCATCACCTTCGGGATCAACTGCCTCTAGCAGGGTCCGCATTTGATTGGCATGCTGGAGACGAATGGACTTCTTTTTATCTCCTGCTGTGGGCCTGGTTAGGAATTCAAAAAATTTGACTAACCACCTATGCCTGTTGTTGGTTGGATTGGCTGCGGTGAAGAATTCGTTACGGCTGGGCTTTGATTTTGTGGCATATTCCTTGTCTTCTGGATCTTCTTCAGAGTAATTGCCCTTCTCTAAATCTTCTTCGGAGTAACTCTCCTCTTCTGAATCTTCTTCAGAGTAATTATCTTTCTGGTTTGGGTCTTCCAGGTGTGGGTCTTCCTGGTTAGGGTCTACCTGGTGTGGATCTTCCTGGTTAGGGCCTTCCTGGTGTGGATCTTCCTAGTTAGGGTTAGGCTGGTGTGGATCTTCCTGGTTAGGGTCTACCTGGTGTGGATCTTCCTGGTTAGGGCCTTCCTGGTGTGGATCTTCCTAGTTAGGGTTAGGCTGGTGTGGATCTTCCTGGTTAGGGTCTTTCTGGTGTGGATCTGCCTGGTTAGGGTCTTTCTGTAGTGGGTCTTCCTGATTAGGGTCTTCCTCAAGGTCGAGCTGGACAATTGGGGGAGGGGGCTTGACGAGGCTGTCCTCCAGCTCTGCAAGCCCGGTGTATCGCTTGGCCATGCGCACATATCTTTGATGTTCTTGCGACCCCTTCTTGATGTTGTGATATGTGGGGTTAGAGAGATGTCGACCAATATCAAGTACCATGCTCTTGCATCCTGGAATGGGGCACCACTTTTTAAATCTGCCTTTCAAGGGAGCTCTTCCCTTTCTCTTCTGGATTTTGCCCCTTTGTTGAGGGCCAGCACGGACAATGGCCAAAAGTGACTCGATAGACCCTTCCTCTATGTCCCCTTTCTTAACGTGAACCCCAAGATGTCGCCGCAAGTCGCTCCCATTGAAAGAGCATTTCGGAACGGGGCACTCCTTTCTCTTATGATGGGACCGCTTCCTATTTTCGTTATCTGACTGGGAAGCTGGTGGCGATGCCGACCTAGAAGGTGATGGTGATGCAGACTTTGGAAGACGGGCAGAGGATTTCGTCTTCTTTGTGGCTGGCAGGGATTCAGACGATGGTCGTTTATTCTTAGCAAGGGTGGATGTCGAAGGGAATGGACGTTTAGCTAATCTTCCCTGCTGTCGTTCTTCTTCATCGTCTGAGGAGCTGTCCCCGCCAGCCGAGTCTTTTGCGGGGTCATAGCTGTCTGACGAGTTGGAGTCCCATTCCTCTTCTCCTTGGTCTACACCTTCTTTTTCTTTGTTTTCATTTGAAGAGATATCCCCGTCTTGCTCCTCCTCTAAATTTAACGCTTCACCAGCATTGGCCTCCAAACTGCTTAAGTCAATTATATCCTCCATGTTCTCCTGAACAAGGGTTTGCATTTTTTCAAGTAGCTGCGTGTTTTTTAGTCTTTTGCCAACTACGGGGCTCTCTTTGTACATTTACTAGTAGTTATAGAGTTGGGGGTACCAGCTCATTTTTTTTAAAAAATGTGCTGTTACCAAACCCAACTCTATATCTACTTTCCATCAGATGGAGATCATTATATGGAGGACTATATTTCGAGCGCAATTTTATGGATGACTATATGTATTTTATTTCATGAGCGCGATTATTTGGATTTGGATACTATATGTTTTATCTCATGATGTATCCAACGCATTCTTCCATCACGTGACGCCAGACTGCAGGAAGTCTATAATTCTCGGAAAAGCAGGAAGTTTTTCTCAGAAACAAGTCTAGACATGTCTGGTGAAAACAGGAAATGACTCAGCTATTTTCCAAGGTCATGATAGTCGTATGATCTCTATTGACCAATTAAAAACGTACCCATAAATTACTTTTTCTGATAAAAATATCAGAAGTTGCTCCATTTTGATAAAAATATCAGAAGTTGCTTCCTGTTGACGAAAGATACCTCAACGATGCCTCTCAGTCTCGACGAAGCTACGAAAAGATATGAGAGTTATTCTCACAATATCCAAGATTCGATTTTAATAATTGAATCATTCATGGGAAGTCATGATTTGATTTCTTTTGATTTACCACAAGTTATTGGCAACTTGGAAAGCATTGACACGTATACTGAGGAGAGAAATGTGACAGCCCACATGAAAGTTTTGGAAGAGTATCAAAGAATGCTTGTAACGGAGAGGAAGAGAAGAGCCATAAAACAAGTCATCAAAGCAAAAATTGATTCTTCAGATTTTAAGACGAATTTAAAAAAGCGAAGACGATCTCAGCGTCTCGGACAAATTTTTACACCAAATGTTCAACAAATGCCCGCACAAGCACCTACTGCTGGACAAATGCCTACACAAGCACCTACTGCTGGACAAATGCCTACACAAGCACCTACTGCTGAACAAATCAATGATGAACTGATGTTAGAGTTATAATTTGAACTTATTTAATGTAATAATGACCGTAAGCTAAACTATTTATTCCATTATTTGATATATATCTTAGTAGTTATAGAGTTGGCGGTTCTGGCGCAGTTTTATAAAAACTTCGCTAAAACCGAACCAACTCAATAACTACTTTCCATCGGATGGCAATCATTTTATTGAATCTATACATTTTTCCATTTGATGAAATCTATATGTTTTTATTTCATATCGTGCCAGAGCATTTTTACATTGCGTGACTTCATACAACAGGGACTTTCCCGAGGAAATGAGTCATTAAGTTTTTCAATTGTTTGTTTAACGCGTTAGACAGTTTTTTTTGTCTTGAAAACCACAGGGACTTTCCCGAGGAAATGAGTCATCAGATTTCTATTGTTTTTTGGGTCATACGATTATCATGTGATATCAGATGAACTTGTATTTAAAGTAAAGTTTGTCAGTAAAGTTTGTCAGTAAAGTTTGTCAGTAAAGTTTGTCAGTAAAGTTTGTCAGTAAAGTTTGTCAGTAAAGTTTGTAGTGAACAGAAAAGCAGACTGTGTTTGCGGAACTTGTATTTACATAAAAAAATATCTCATATAATAGTATAGAATGAATTGTAACAAGGAATTACATGATGAACTGAAAGAATCAGGAGATATTGTTTGTCCTTTTTGTGACCAAAAATTGGAAGATTCTAATGAAAAACCACAAGATCGTTTAGTGAAATATTATTCATGCTGTGATAATCAGTATATTATTAACGACGATGGGATGTTAGCATGTCTAAGTTGTGGTGTAGTACAAGGATATAATTATGTGAAAGAATATGTTAATTTTTATGAGAACAGACATAAACTGAAGAGGAAATCTATTTACCATCGAGAGTACCACATCAACAACATATTACTCGATATCGAAGAAAAATATAATATTGAAATATCAAACTGTCAGAAACATAAGATTGATGCTATATATGTCGAGATAGGTAAGGTTCTTAATGAAGTTAATGGTACAAGGAAAAGGATGATTAGCATAAATTTCATTATGAGAAAGATATTCAAGATGATGGGAATACCTTACAAAAATATTCCAATTAGTAAATCGAAAAAAACTTTAGCTTTTTATAATAAATATTGGGCTAGTATTATGTCTCTAATCGGTGATAAAATAAAATCTATTATTGGATGAATACCTTATTATATTTCTTTTCAAATTTGTCAGTTAACGGACACATATCTACTATTATATCATCTAGAATTTTGACAAAATCAATAAATTCTTTGTCATTATATTCCAGTCCTCTCATAAAAGATCGCAAATGTGTTAAAACTTTTTCGTACGAAGTGTATGCGAATTTTAACATCTCAATCTTCCTTTTATAATTTTTAGCCTCTGAATATGATTTAAGCAAGAGCCCAGAACCGGATATCACTCCAAGAGGAATAGGGTTTAGTGTTACACCACCAACTACAGTCCCAGTTACTATCAAAAAAACAGATCCAATATTACATGCAAGTTCTGCCTTTTTGTAATATTTAAATGTCATTTTTGCAAGCCAATATTTTTTATGATAGAATTTGTACAATGCTTTCAACTCAGATATTTGATCTTCCGTTAAATTTTCTGAAACATGGTTCCAATTGAATATGCTTTCACGTCTATCCATATATATTGTATGGTTACATTTTGTTCTTTTTTGAACGATTTCTTAATACTGATGTATAATTTTCTGATGTTTCGAACTATTTTTTCTATATTCTCAATAATTTCGTTGATTAAAATAGCTGTTCTCATTATATTATAAAGTTAGATTATTCATTATCTTCTTCGGAATCCTCATTATTTCTTTTGGAATAATAATATATTCTAAAAAGCATTCCATGCTCCAATCAGATGGATATCCCGCATTGTGCTATATTATAAATGAAAATTTTTGTGGAAAGTTATCACGCACTTGTTTGATACTCGATACGAAGTATAATTGCGTTGTAACTTTTCCAAATATCATCATTCATATTTAGTTCAAAAGCCAAAATCCCAGACGAAGGCATTTGGAAAGAATTTGGGTTTATTGTCTGATACCACCCACTTTTTTTTGAGGTAAAATTTCTTGAAGAGCTTAGAGTTCCAGTAAAAAAATTCCGTAAAGATGTTTTGAGTTTCAAAGATATTTTTTTGTGTCTATGTACAGTGACATGAGAAGAAGAAGAAGTGATTGGACGCGTACAATATATATCAATATTTTTCAAAATCGCTTCACCCGGCAATGACATTATTTCGGCGCCATTTAAAACAAAATTTTTGTTCCCTTTTGTCGAATTTAAAAAACCGTTTATGTGGTGAATGGAAGAGCGTAGTTGGTGCCCGTTTAAAGACAAATCCGTTTCCATTACCATCTTGCCATTTTCAATAACAAAAGCGGTGTCATAGACACTTGGGTCAACATTTGAAATTGTTTCTTTAACACCATAGACAATTAAATGCCCAATTGTTAATAACGATTGCTTACTGACTGTACCGTGCAGATCGAGATATATAAATTGTGGGGGTGAGCTACCCCATCTGTGAAAATGGATAACTGTTTTGGTGTACTTCTCGAATGTTTTGGTTGTTTCATCAGAAATTGAAATCGTTGTTCCTTGAGCTGTTACACTTATCTCATTCATTTCCGGCGGAAACCATTCAACGACCATTGTGTAATACCCCACTGGAAGTTTATATAAGTTAAAACCAAGACGTGAGCGGTACTGGAAGGGTGAGCTTTTTTCAAACAAGAGTTTAAGTTGGTAAGCTTTTTTATTAATTTGATGTGGAGAATTGGGAAAATCGACAATACCCAAAACCTCGATATTGTTTTCACTCGAAGATTCATCAGTGTCTTCCATCAAGTATCTGAAGGCGTCTCGTTTTTGTCCTGAGTTATTGATCTGAGATTCACGAATTTTTTGAGTGACAAGATTTCTCAAATCTTTTATTTCCTCTTGCACAAAATCAACATTAACTGCGGATTTTGAATCTCTGTAGTCGGTTTGTAAGTTAATAATTTTATTGTTATTTAAATTCAAGTTTCCAGTCATATTGTTAGTGCCATCAACTTTGAGAAACTTTTTTTGTGTCATGTCATCAATTCTGTTGTTAACAAACTCGACACATGCGGCGTCTCTTTGGTTTGATGGAAGATCAAGATTGATAATTGAATTATTTTTCATATCAATATCAGATCCTTTATCCAGTTTTTTTTCAAGCTGATTTTCGACATACTTTTTATTAACACAATGGTCTGAATTAACTGGATCTTTCACATTTGTGATGAAATTATTGTTCATGTTAATAGATTGCTTCATCAAGCCTCCTTCCTCCTTTGACAAGAATATCTCCCTTTGCGTTTCATAATTGATAACCTTGTTGAGATTACCATGAACTGGATAATTGTCTTTTGGGACAATGAGTGACCCTGTCATCGTATCACCTGCTTTTAGCATGAATTGAGATGTATCCACACTTGGAATCTTGGCTATCTCTGAATCAAGATAAGATTTTGTAACCACGTCATTATTATTAGTTCCCTGTTTTACATTAACCAGTTTTTTGTTTTGCATATCATAATCATTATTTGAATCTAATTTGAATCCAATGCCTGGTAAACCTCTTTGACCTTGTCCTTGAGAATCAACATGATTAAGAATACCGTTTGTATAACTCATATAATATAATATTAGTTTAGATTTTTTCGTCGAAATTTCGGGCTACCTTTTTTTTTACCTTATCAACATACAAAAAACTATATGGATCCTTAGTAGCTTTCTGATAATCTGATTTATTTATGTTCAGTTCTCGGCAAATCATCGATTGCTCGTTTATAGAAGGAAAATCAAAAACACAAAAATGTGAACTATTCAGTCTTATTGTTTTATCGGTTCCGTAATAGCTTTGACTCAAATATATACAACAACAATTTTTATTTCTTGAATTGGTGAAGTAGTCTCGTATCCGTTCGTCATTTTTCTTACCTGTATTCAAATAGTCATCAAATATGATTAATTTTTGGTTTTCATCAGACAAATCTGTTAGAGGGATGATTTCATCATTACTTGCTTCTATCACGTCATAACCAACCTCTTTTGATTTTGATATTGGTTCGAGTGATGTCAACAGATGCTTATATTTGCTTTGTTGGAGATTGCGAGCATAAAGGTATATCTTATCAAAATAGAGAAGCCTATATATCATATCAAGCAAAAGGTTAGTCTTGCCACCACCAGAGGGAGCACAAATAAGCATCCTGAAACATCGGTTTGGCATGAAACTCTTTAATTGAACAAAATCGTCGTTTTCATCATCTTGAATGTCGTAATTTTGAATCTTCATATGATAATATGTTATACAATTTTATCGCATGGCAACAGGCTATGCGACACGCTATGCGAGCGTTTTTATATATGATAACCCTAATTTTTCCGAACAAAATACGAAATTTTATGTAAACAAATGATATAATGAGTTTACTCAAATGGAAAGAAATGGCTGAGAAACGATCCGAGCTTGGTAAAAAGATTAACACAGTAAGAGAGACAATAAAACAAAAAACGATATCTGATCAAATGGGTGAAGTCGAGGCAGAGAAACTTTTCAAACCTATAACATCAGGATTAAAGGAACTCACAGCTCCAAAAATGCCATTGATAAGATTACCAAAGAAAAAGCGACCTGTTCCAGATTATGGAATAGCTATTGATGATGAAGTGCCTGATTATGGATTGGATGATTTGTTTGATCAACCTGTTTTACCTGAAAACGAGAAACAGTTAGTTCCAAAACCTCCATCTTATGAAGATGTCCTCAAGGATTTAGCATCAGGTGAAAAACGAATTCATATTGACCCAGAAGATCTTCCACCTGAATACGAAGAAGAAGAAGAAGTACCTGATTACGAAATCCTTGAGGAGGATAGAATAAATCAAGCTTTAGATGAACTTCAAATTCCTAACTATGATGAGATTGAATTACTACTTCAACAAGAAGATATGAATGACAAAAAGAGAAAATCTTATCTGAACAAAATCTTGAAAAATGCTAAAGATCAACGTTTGAAACTAAATGGTTATTTGAGTGATATCAGTAAAAAATTAAAAAGTGGTTTAATGACTGAAGCTGAGGCTCAATATCGAAGAAAAATTATTCAAGATACAAGAAAGGTTCTTACTGATTATATCGATTACAACAATCAAAGATTAAAAAATATTAAAGGGTCTGGTTTGAAGAAAAAAACAAAAAGAGGTGGACAGGTAATGTTTTTCAATAATCCGACAGAAATGATGAAAAAACTGGAACTGATTATCGGATCAAAGGTTGCTGGTAATAATAGCATAGAGCTAAGAAACACAGGTGTCGCTCTTCTCGACATCTTGTTGAGAAATTCAATACTCAATAAGTCACAATACAACAAAATATACAAAAACTATTTTAGTCTAAACTAATCATATAAATGAATAGACAACTTGTATTATCCAGTCATATCGTCAAAGGTATAAGTGGTAATAAACCATCAGATTTCACAATCAAATACAGTAATCCGATAATACTGGATTCAAACAGACAATATGAAATCGGCCTAGATCGAATCATTTCGATGTCATTCACTTGGTTTAATGTGACAAGGGAACTTGATAATCAGAAAATCAGATATTCAACAGATAGTGGTACTAATTGGACGGAAATTATATTCAATCCTGGAGTATGGAATTACATTGATTTTGACAATTTAATCAAAGAAAAAACAAAAACAGGAACCTCATCAAACCCTCAATATCCAATCACTCTGGAGTTTAACGATACTGTATTCAGGACAATAATAACACTAGCCTCAAATTACAGATTAGATCTTACTCAAAGTAATTTTAATGATCTTATTGGTTTCAATAAAAAGATTCTAACAAGTAGTGTAAATGTTGGAGATTACATTCCTAATCTCTCACAAGACAGAGAAATATTGAATGTTCATTGTGATTTGATAAGTGACAGTCTTGTCGATGGTGAAGAGTCAGATATTATATATAGTTTCAGTACCTCAACTCTCACCCCGAGTTATAGTTTCACACAAGAGCCTCGGCGAGTTCAGTACAACCCGTGTAATAAAAATACGATCAATAAAATTCGGATATATATAACAGATGGTAAGAGGAGAATCATCGATCTTAATCATAGTGACACTTCATTCAGTTTGATTTTAAGAGAGAAGAGAGATTGATCTAACTAATAGTTATATATGTCGTCGTATGAATACAAGCGAATTTATCACCCGAAACTAGGTCGTTTTGTGTATAAGCATAAAGGATCTGGGATTATTGTTGATAACATATTCAAACCAGTTGGAAGGGTGTTAAGTAAAGTTCCAGAAATGGTTTTAAAACCTTTTGCCAAAAAAGCGCTTGAATCTGGTATTTCACATGCTGGAGACAAACTGGGAAAAAAAGCAGCTGAAAAAAGCGGAGAGCTTATTATGAGAAAATTACATGGTTCAACTAAACAACCAATGAAACCTACCAAACCTACTAAACCAAAACAAGAAGATTACAACACAATTCTGAATAGACTTATATCTGGTACTGGTTATTAAAAAGTGAATTTTATCTAAACTACTCATATAAATGAGTTTCAGAACAAATGAAAATCTACAACGATATGAATACGTTCGTTTCCATTTGGATAATGTCATTGAGCAACCTGCTAACAATCAAAGCCAGAAAAAGACGGGTTACAGATTCACAATCAACGATCGGTCGACTATGTTTGATTTCTTCAATGGGTATTTCGAAGTAACTAAAGAGCTTCAAAAAAGGGCAGATGGTGCTGGATATGCTCAGGCAGATCGCATCACCATAATAAACGGATCTCACAGTCTAATCAGACATATGGTTATTAAATCGTCTGGTAAAATAGTATACGAGAGTGATAATTTACATAGAATTACGAATGTCAAAAATCTCCTTGAATACAGCGATGATTATAGTAGATCCACTGGAAAGAATTCTTTCTGGTATCTTGATACTGATGGAACTACAGCAGATACAAACACAGGTTTCGAAGCCCGTCGTATTTTAACCCAGGCTAATCAGAATGACGGCGGCGGAGGAGCTAAATCGATTAACGAGATGATTCCGTTAAACAGATACAGCTTTTTTCAAGAATTAGAAAGAAAAATGTTGCCCCCAATGCAGCTCACATTTGAACTTACACTTAATGATGATGCTGAACTTATTCACAAAGCAGCTGCTGCTGATGATGGTAGGGTTGTAGTAAAAAGATTGTATCTTTGGCTACCAAGACTAATCCCAAAAGACATCATGTATAGTAATTTCGTTTCAGAGTTTCTTAAGCCAACAACCTGGACATATATGCGAGATATCTACAATCAGTCAGCAAATACCAGAGCTATTCAGAATATGTTTCAAATCAGTCCAGCTATTGATAACGTTAAACATGTTTTTATTTATCTCCAGCGAACAGACGCACCGAATGATGTTGAAGCAGAGAGGAGTCCGTATTTGTTCGATACTTTCAAGTTGAATGCCGCTAACGCTAACAGCTCTCTATCAAGCTGTAGGCTTGAATACGGGAATAACGTTTTTTACCCAGAGCTGGAATATGATAGTGACTCTAAAATACGGATATTTAATGATCTCATGTCATATGCATTTCGTAAGAACGATTACAATTCAGGAACACAGCTTAATGTATCCAATTTCACTAGTTTGTATGGATTATTGTATTTCGATTTGTCATATCAGAAAGAGGTAGTGACGAGAGATCCTAAACAGTTGATTCTCCATTATCGTCTCAATGTAGCCCCAGCAGCAAACGTCCGAGCTCATAGCATCGTATTTTACGAGAGCGAGGTTGTTGTTAAGACAGTTGGAAACGAATTGATGATAGTTTAAATAAATAAGTTTTACATCGATGAAAATTTAAATGAATATGTTTTTTAAAAGATAATTTATCTAACATATATTATATGACACAACTATACGAAATCAAAGTTAGTTTATCACCAAACCAGAAAAAGAATCTTAGTAACGCGTATCATAAAAGAGAAACAATAGTTCTAAGGCTCACGAAGGACTCTCTATCTGGGAATGATACTCTGTATGTACCTCAGAATATAGTTAAGTGATTGGAAAAAAATAGAAAATTGAAAAAGGGAATGGACATTAAACTTTCTAAAACAAACATTCGAAAGCAATTAGGTGGATCTCTTCTGTCTACAGTTCTGACGCTTGGAAGAACTTTTGTTCCAACGATTGCTAAGACTCTTGGATTGTCGGCTTTAGCTGGAGCAGCTAGCGAAGGAGCATCTCAGATTGTTAAGAAGATATCTGGAAAAGGTGTTCAAACTGGTGGGTTTCTCATACCACAAAATAAAATCGATCAGTTGATAGCATATAAACATCTTTTGACAACCAAACAAAAGAAGGATATATTAAATGCTCTACAAACAGGCTCTGGTGTTCATATAAAACCAACAAAAGTACAAACAGGTGGTTTCTTAGGTACTCTTCTTGCATCAATTGGAGTCCCTTTAGCTATTGAGGCAATAAAGAAGATGACTGGTAAAGGTGCCCCTCAGATGGGACAGCCTAAACAAAGACCACCCAGATCTATACCAGAACCAACTACTGTTAACAATCAAGATGGTGGTTTGTTAGTCCCAATGTATAGAACTCCACCTTTTTATGGAAATTGGTCTGATCAAACATTAGGTATGGGGACTAAAAAAAAAGCTCAGAAAAAGGGCAACGGTCTACTATTGGGCAAGAACTCACCATTCAAAAACGTCCCTCTTCTAAACATTCTATTGTAAAACCGAAATTCCATAAGAATGTCCCATTAAGCAATTATGATTTAATAAAATGGTGTAAATATCTGAATATCCCAATCAAAGATGTTCTGTCTCGAGATGAAAATGTTCCTCACAATCATAGACAGGCTCTATTCATTTACAATCTTGAACCGAGTTATATGTCAGGGAGTCATTGGGTGGCTACTTATGTTAAGGACAAAGTCATCAATTACTTTGATAGTTTTGGTTTGCCCCCCTTCCAAGAAATGGTCAATCATGCGAGAAAAAAGAATTTAACATTGCTTCATCAGAACAATCAAATACAAAATTTACTGACGACAACATGCAGTTACTTCTGTTTGTACTTTTTGAATGAGATGAATAAGGGTAAATCATATTTTGATCTGTTGGAAGTTTTCGACATATATGATACGACGAATAATGAGAAATTCTTAGAACAGTATTTCAAAAATATGTAATCAAGTTATATATGAAATCTTATTGCGTGAAACAGAAAAGGGTCACAGAATGTGCTCCAGGGAGTGAACGATATGTGAGAGCCAAAAATAACAGACTTATGCTTAAATGCAAATGCTCTGGATGTGGAATAACTAAGACTAAATTCGTCAAAAGCCAAAAAGGAGGTGAAAATCCATTAGGTAAAGCTTTTGAGGCAGCCAAAATAGCCGAACAAATAACTCGCAAAGTAATTCCATCAACCAACCATGTATTTGACCGATATTGGTCTGGTGATATATTGAAAGGTGCTTTCACAGGAACAACAGGTATAACGAGCAAGAAATTCTGGACTAAACCAAAGAAGGGTACTGTTATGCGTTTGGTGAAAAATCCAAAAACTGGTAAATATGAGAACGTATATATTGAACCTTAATCTAATCTAATCATATTATATATGAAATCATATTGCGTGAAACAGAAAAAGGTAACAGAATGTGTACCTGGGAGTGAACGACATGTTAAAGCTAAAAATGGAAGGCTTATGCTTAAATGCACTTGTGCTGAATGTGGTATTACAAAGACGAAATTCGTTAAACAGGCGGGAAACGGGCTAGCCCGTCGAAAGGGGCGGGCTTACTAGATACAGTAGCATCGACTGGTACTGATTTATTGATTCACCATGGTATTCCTTGGCTTGGAAAAAAAGCAGTTGAAATGGGAAGATATTATGGATCAGAAGCCTTGAGAAACCCAAAACTGCAGAAAAAGGCTATCGATTATGCTCTGGATAAGTTGAATCCAATGATTCAAAATGTCGGAAGTCAAGCTCTTGATCAATTATCAACCAAAATCAGACCAAATAGAAAAGATTTGGATGGTGGAAGTTTAGATATCCATAAAGCCATTGGAAGGCTACCCAAACCAAAATCAGGCTGGACTTTGCCTGGTCATAAATACACTGGGCCATACAACCCTCTCGATAAGCAGTTAGAGTATGATCCAGTGACTGGAGAGATATTGGAAATCTATGACCAACCGACTGGTAAAACGGATGCAATAGCAATGCAACACGACGTCGATTATTCGGTTTGTAAGGATGACAAAAAATGCAAGAATAAAGCTGATAGAAAAATGGTTAAGGCTCTAGACAGTGTGCCTTACAATGAAAGACAATGGGGACATTGGCTGGCTAGAAATATGATTAACACAAAACAAAAACTAGGTCTTGGTGTAAAACAAGGGAAGACAAAAAACGGAAAAGGCCGTCGAGTGAAGAAATGAGCTGGCAAGAAAAATTAGCTGATGAGCTTCATAAACCTATAAAACGTAACTTTACTCGGCGGCGTGTAATTGTAAACGGCATTGACGAGGCATGGTGTTCAGATCTTATTGAGATGCAAAAGTTCAGTCGATGGAATGCTGGCTACAGATATCTTCTTATGGTTTTAGATGTATTCTCTAAATACGGTTGGATCGTTCCATTAAAAGATAAAAAGGGTGAAACCGTTATGAATGCTTTTAAAACAATATTCAAAGAGGGGCGTAAACCACAATATCTTTGGACAGACAAAGGCAAGGAGTATTACAACAAACATGTTAAGGAACTACTTGATAAGAATAAAATAACATTGTACTCAACTGAGAATGAAGAAAAGTCGTCAGTTTGTGAAAGATGGAACAGAACAATTAAAACCAAGATGTGGAAGCAGTTTACTGTTCAAGGTAATACACAGTATCTTGACATGCTACCTAAATTAGTGAAACAGTATAACAATACCAGACATTCAAGCACAAAGATGACACCCACGGAAGCAAGTAAAAAGAAGAATGAAGGAGGTGTCTACTTTAATCTGTATGGTAATATGGAAACATCAAGACAGAAACCAAAGTTCAAAGTCGGTGATGAGGTCAGGATAAGCAAGTACAAACGGAAAGTGTTCGACAAGTCTTATACACCAAACTGGTCTGAGGAAATTTTTACAGTTGATGAAATACAACATACCAATCCAATCACATACAAACTGAAGGATCTCAGAGATGAAGACATTCAAGGGAGTTTTTATGAACCTGAATTACTGAAAGCTGAACAAATGGTATTCAGAATTGATAAAGTGATTCGGAGGGATTATAAAAAGAAGCAAGCTTTGGTTAAGTGGAAGGGGTATAGTGATGAATTCAACAGTTGGATCCCATTTAGGGATTTAAGAGGTTTATGAAAGTGTTTTAAAAAGAATTATCTAACATATATTATGTCGATTGATACAGTACTGCTGTTTATTTGCTTTTGGTAGCCAAAAACTAGATCGTTTCTGGCTATTATCTAACATCATTATATGAGGAAACTATTGAAGAAATTGATACGCTTGATATTATGTGGCAAGAAAAAAGTCTATGATTTACACGGGTCAACAAATCTAATCTTTCACAGCAATGAAAATATATAACATAATTATATGAATCTGATGTTGGGAGACGAATTCAATAATCTTAAATTCAGAGCCAAAAACGTATACGGTGCAAAGGATCTGCAATATTCAAACCGTGGAGATAAGAAGTATGTTGTGACTCTGAAAAATGGAAATAAAATACATTTTGGAGACAGATGGTATGAAGATTTTTTGATTCACAAGGATCAAGAAAGACGTTTGCAATATCGTAAAAGAGCCTCCAAGATAAAGAATAAAGCTGGTAAGCTGACATATAAGGATCCCAATTACGCTAATTACTGGAGCTACCATCTGCTGTGGTGAAAGTCAATGATTTAAAATATAAATATATAGTATTAATATGGAACAAACGAATGTCAAGAGAGGTCGAGGAAGACCAAGGAAGTATGCAACTGAAGAAGAAAGAAAGGAAGCAAGAAAACAACAAAAAACCAAGTACATGCTGAAAAAAGAATGGTATTGTAATATCTGCAAAAATGGAATAAATTACACATTGGCTGGAAAACATTGCCATTTGAAAAAACACATGTTTAAACGCGCATTGTTTTGCATTCCAAAACAAAAAAACACATGCTTAAACGCGCAATGAAAATCATTTTAAAATAAAAACTTATAGTATTAATATGGAGAATCAAAAAATTAAGAGAGGTCGTGGAAGACCAAAAATATATTTCACTGAAGAGGAGAGAAAGAATGCTTTAAGACAACAAAAAACAAAGTACATGTTGAATAAAGAGTGGTATTGTGATATTTGCAATACAGGTCTTAATTACACTCTTGCTGGTAAATGGTGTCATTTAAACAAAAAAAAGCACAAGAAAAAAGCCAATGCAATCAAACTCAATAACATAATGCAAGGATATGATGCATAATTACAGTTCAAAGGATCCAATCGCGAATCATTTGAATTCTTGAAACAATTTGAAACAAAATATCTTAAACCAGATCTCCCAGTGGATATCAGAAGGATCTGGTTGGACAGTCCAATCTGTTGATAGCCATTACCTCAACATTGTAAAATACAAACCCATGAAAGGATCCTCATATATCCAACTGCCTTCTGAACTGCGAAACAGTGCTAAGGGACTAATTAACATAAAAAATGAGGATAATGAATGTTTCAGATGGTGTCATATCAGACATTTGAATCCACAAGATAAGAATAACCAAAGAATAAAAAAGACAGACAAACAATACCTTGAAAAGTTAGATTACTCAGGTATTGAATTTCCAGTCAATGTCAAACATTACAACAAAATTGAGAAGCAAAACAGTATCAATATAAATGTATTCGGATATGAAGAAAAACAGCCATATCCCATCTATGTTTCCAAAGAAAAGTATGAAGATCATATGGAACTACTTCTGGTAACGAAAGATGAAAACAAACATTATGTTCTCATAAAGGATTTCAACAAGTTTATGTACAATCAAACAAAACACAAAGAGAGGAAACACTTTTGTATGCACTGCCTGCAATGTTTCAGTTCTGAAAGAGTATTGAACAATCACAAAGAAAACTGTATTCAAGTGAACGGTCAGCAAGCAATAAAAATGCCTGACAAAGACAATAACATACTGAAATTCAACAACTTCCATAAACAACAACCTGTACCATTTGTTATCTATGCTGATTTTGAGGCTATAACTGAAAAGGTACAAGGATGCCAACAAGACGGTAATAAATCATACACCGAAGCATACCAAAGACATACAGACTGTGGATATGGATACAAGGTTGTCTGCTGTTATGATGACAAATATACAAAACCAATACAACTATATAGGGGTGAAAAGGCTGTTTATAAATTCATGGAAAATATTTTAGAAGAAGTGAAATACTGCAAAAAAGTAATGAAAAAACATTTCGATAAACCATTGAGAATGACAAAAGAGAATGAACAGGAATTTGAAAAAGCAAAAGAATGCCACATATGTGATAAAAAATATACTGATAAAGACATTCGAGTCAGAGATCATTGCCATATTACTGGTAAATACAGAGGCTCAGCTCACCAAGAATGCAATCTGAAACTCAGAATAAATTCAAAAGAAATAAAAATTCCTGTTATATTCCATAATTTGAGAGGTTATGACAGTCATTTCATTATGCAAGAAATTGGAGCTATTGTCAAGAATAATACATACGCCAAAAACGGAAAAGAGATGAAAATGAACATAAATGCTATTCCAAATAACATGGAGAAGTATATGGCTTTCATGCTTGGTAACCATCTGACATTCATCGACAGTTTCCAATTCATGAGTTCAAGTTTGGATAAATTAGTCAGCAACTTACCAGCAGAAGCTTTAAAGTATACAAACAAAAGATTCAGAAAAGAAAAATTCAATCTTATGACGCGAAAAGGTATTTATCCATACGATTTCATGGACAGTTTTGAGAAATTCAATAAAACAGAATTGCCGACTAAAGAAGAATTTTACAGCATATTGAATAATGAGCATATAACAGACGAGGATTATATCCATGCTCAAAATGTTTGGACTACTTTCAAATTAGAAACGATGGGTGATTACCATAATCTATATCTCAAGTCTGATATACTTCTATTAGCCGACGTGTTTGAAAACTTCCGCAAGACCTGTCTTCAGTATTACAAACTTGACCCCTGTCACTACTTCACATCTCCAGGATTATCATGGGATGCTATGTTGAAGATGACTGATATTAAACTAGAACTAATGACAGACATAGACATGTTTCAATTCATTGAAAAAGGCATGCGTGGTGGTATATCTTATATTGCCAATTGATATAGTAAAGCGAATAACAAGTACATTAGAGAATACGATGAGAATGCACCCTCAAAATACATTATGTATCTTGATGCTAATAATTTATACGGTTGGGCTATGAGTCAATATCTACCAACTGGTTGTTTCAAATGGATGACAGAAAAGCAGATTAATAAAATCAATTTAGCTCAGTATAATGAAGACAGTAATAAAGGATTAATACTAGAAGTTGATCTAGAATACCCAAAAGAGTTGCATGATTTGCATAACGACTACCCTCTTGGAGCAGAAAAAGTTAAAGTGGGTGATGACATGTTGTCTGCATATTGTAAGAACATACAGAAAAAATTCAACATATCGACAGGACTGGTACACAAAGTAATCCCTACTTTATGCGACAAAGAAAAATATGTTTTACACTACAGAAACCTGCAGCTGTATCTTGATCTTGGATTGAAAGTGAAGAAAGTCCATCGAGTATTAGAATTCAACCAGTCTCCATGGCTTAAGCAATATATAGACTTCAATACACTAAAACGTACTCAAGCGAAAAATTCATTCGAAAAAGACTTCTTCAAACTTATGAATAACTCAGTATTCGGTAAAACTATGGAAAATATAAGAAAACGAGTTGATGTCAGACTTGTGACTGATGAAAATAAATTATTGAAGATGGCTTCCAAACCTACTTATGTAAGCAGTAAGATCTTCAACGAAAATCTTGTTGCTGTGCATAAAATCAAGGAAACGCTAACCCTGAACAGGCCAGCACATGTTGGAATGTGTATTCTTGATCTGAGCAAGACATTGATGTATGATTTCCATTATAACTACATAAAAGAAAAGTATGGTGATAAGGCCAGACTACTATTCACCGACACAGACAGTTTGACATATGAAATCGAAGCTGAAGATGTGTATCGAGACTTTTGGAATGATAAAGATCGATTTGATAACAGCGACTACCCTGAAAGCTCACCGTTTTTTGATAAGACAAATAAAAAAATCATTGGTAATTTCAAAGATGAAGCTTGCGGTATTCCAATAACAGAATTCGTCGGTTTGCGATCAAAAATGTACAGCTACATAAAAGATAATAATAAATGCGGAAAAACAGCTAAGGGAATTAAGAAAAATATAATAAAGAACAACATCAAACATGAAGACTACAAAAATGTTTTATTAGAAAATAAACAAATGCAACATACTATGAAAACTATTCGAAGCAGCAAACATCAACTAGGTAGTTATGAAATAAACAAAGTATCACTCAGCTGCTCCGATGACAAAAGATATATATCAACTAATGGAATAGAAAGTTCTGCGTATGGCCATTATTACATTACACAAGTTCTAACATAAATTCATCAGAAATGGGCTCGGGTGTAGGCATTTGTTCTGAAGGTACTTGTGGAGGCATCTGTCTAGCATCTGGCTTGGGTGCAGGCGTTTCTTGAACATTCGATGCAGGCATTTCTTGAACACGCCGAGATTGTCTTCGCCTTTTTAAGTTCATTTTGAAGTCTGCAGACTCCATTTTTCCTTTCACAACTTGCTTCATCGATCTTCTCTTTCTTTCTGTTACGAGCATTCTTTGATACTCCTCTAAGACTTTAATTCGAGCTGCCACATTTTTCTCCTCCGAATACGTGTCAATGCTATCCAAGTTTGTAATGACTTGTGGTAAATCAAAAGAAAATGAATGATGGCTCCCCATGAATGATTCCATTATTAAAATAGAATCTTGAATGTTGTGAGAATAACTCTCACATCTTTTTGTAGCTTCTTCGAGACTTAGAGGCATCTTGGAGGTCTTGCTATCTTTTGTTAACAGGAAGAAACTTCTGATATTTTTATCAAAATGGAGCAACTTCTGATATTTTTATCAGAAAAAGTAATTTATGGGGACGTTTTTAATTGGTTAATAGAGATCATACGATATCATGACCTTGGAAAATAGCTGAGTCATTTCCTGTTTTCGCCAGACATGTCCAGCCTTGTTTCTGAGAAAAACTTCCTGCTTTTCCGAGAATTATAGACTTCCTGCAGTCTGGCGTCACGTGATGGAAGAATGCGTTAGATACATCATGAGATAAAACATATAGTATCCAAATCCAAATAATCGCGCTCATGAAATAAAATACATATAGTTATCCATAAAATTGCGCTCGAAATATAGTCCTCCATATAATGATCTCCATCTGATGGAAAGTAGATATAGAGTTGGGTTTGGTAACAGCACATTTTTAAAAAAAAATGAGCTGGTACCCCCAACTCTATAACTACTTTTGCTCGTACATCTGTGTTAAACATGCCTGGCGATCTCGGTAGAGTTGTTGCGTATTGGACATGCCAAGCCGCGCCGCAGCCTCCATGGCGAAAATGGTATGTGCTATTTCGTTTTTGATGGCATCCTTTTGAAGTGTGCCCTCTTTGATTTTGGCCAATTTTGTAACACGTCCAGAGTGCTCGTCTGGGTCCAGTTTGAGTGTTTTCAACGCCTTGGCGTCGCCGAATCTAGCCTATCTTAATGTCTCTGCGAGATTAGGAAAGTTGGCCTTCAAACTCATCTTGAAGTTGTCTGAAAGACAACATTATCGCACAACCAAAAGCATGAACTTGAACTCTCTGAAGCGTACTTGAACATGTAAACATCACTAGGGACCTCAAGTTCTATTAACGAGTTCCCAAATAAAAAACAAGGCTAAACTTTAACTGATGCTATCTCGTAGAATACGTAACCTTTCTAAAAAGAAAGGTCTGACCGAAAGGCATACCTTAAGTGCAAGAACTACATGTCCAAATCTCAAGTCAAACGGTTAAATCCCCTTGGAGATATCAGCGGTTAAAGGTTAGCCTCGTTTTCATGTTAAAATCCACGACCGCGATAATTTGCGGTTGCAACTTCCTTATCGGTGTTAACTAAATTCCCAAATTTCAAGTCAAACGGTTAAATCCCCTTGGAGATATTAGCAGTTAAAGATTAGCCTCGTTTTCATGTTAAAAACCAGGACCGCATGGAACCCTAGGGTAATTTTGTGTCGAAACTTCAACCGCTAATAACTCTGCGAATGTGTAACCGTTTTCTTTCAACTTTGTACTGTTTGTTCCTTATGTTCAGACCTACGTAAAGCTACAATTCACTTGAGATAAAATTGAAACCTCGCAGAGATATTAGCCGTGGGAATTTTGACACAAATGACGTCATAACTCGTGAATGAAGGAACCGTTTTCAACAAAACCAAGACCAAACGGTTCCTTACAACATTAGCAAGCATATTACAACATAAAAACATGACAAGAGGGTCCTCAAGTTCTAATAACGAGGTCCCACAACATAATGCATGGTCAAATTGCACCCTTAAACTTTGACCAGAGCCTGCGCACAAGCAACCGCCTGTTATCGGGAAAAAATGCACCAGGAAGTTGCCCGAGCCCCTTATACACCTTTTCTGATAGTTGGATTGCTTGTGCGAAGTGTTTTAAGGGTGCCAAATAGCACTAATGAAGGAGCAATAAAAGCGTGTACTTACCCTTCGAGGAGACAATGCAAAGGGGACTTCTTGTAGTATTCACGGAAATATCGCAGAAATTGCTGTTTTTAAAAAAATCGTAATTAATTTGCCTTAAAAGCTAGCAAGCTGAAACTTGGCAACCTGATAGAACATTAAGTTTTCTACATTGTGGTGTAATGTATTAGCTCGAGCACGTCTGTCAATCAAGCCTGTCAATTTGATTGACAGGTGTCAAAAACGCGTTTTTTTAAATTTGCTGACTCAGCAGAAAAATCGTGCATTTTCAGAATTGATATAGGAAGAACATGTCAATTTACGTTAAACTGACAAGTTTGAGGTGAAAAGGTTGAAAGTGAAATTTATTATGAATTTGTAAAAATATGCTAATTCATACAGACTCTTACATGTCAAAACGGCTGTTTTTAAAAATTCATAATTGATTTTATCCTTGACCTTTTGACCCCAGACTTGGCAGTATGATGTGAATATATACACTAAACGTTCGCGTTAAGTTTCATATGTTAATCGCAAAAGGCTGAGAAGATACTTACGTTTAAATTCAGTTGTCTCACTTGGTCTCAAAAAGGAGAAAAAGTCTAAAAAGTGGCAAAATGTGGACTTTTCAAAAAATCGTAAAAAATTCTCATTGCGGTTAATTTGCACAGGGTTTGCGGAAAAATAAAGAAAAGGAACAGTTCTTTCAAATACACTGTGTTTTATCTACAATACATTTAGATTTGACAGTGATTGACAGCTGTCAATCTAGCCGATTTTTAATGACAAACCTTCATTTACCCACCCCCCCCCCATGTAGAAAAGAATTTTTTTGGAAAATTTTGTATCATTCATGTAAAAGAGCAGACTTTATTATGTAAATGTGTGAGTTTTGGCTATCTCAGGACGTAAAATGAATTTTTTATGGATTTTTTAACATCGGTCAAAATTGGCTACTTCGCCCCCCTTTTTAGCGGTTTTCGGCTTACATCTCATCGGCTTTTGAGGGTTAGGGAAAAGTAATTATATATCTTAAATCTACTCGTCAAGACCTGTCTAATGGTATATAAAGCTTTATAATACATTGAAATCCCGAAGCAGAGAGTGAAAAGTTAACGTCAGGATTCGCCCTCCTTTTTTTGTCAAAAAAATTGTCTTAAAAAAATCATAAAAAATTTTCTTTTTTAACTATTAAGAAAAAAACTTTTTAGACATGTTAGCACATCATTACTTAACATTTATGCCAAGTTTCATGTCTAAACCCTCAGTAGTTTAGAAGTTGTAGTGATTTGAGTGAAGGTATGTCATATCAGGTCTGACCCAAGCCTGAAATGAGGTTGATGTCTTGTGTGAACTATAAACACTCACTCCATTTTTTTGGGAAAGTCAAAAATCTTAGTACAGCATGGCGGGTTAGTGAAAAGTTCTACCGTGGAGACCCTTAGGGACTAATCTAAGGACTGCATGCCGAAAACTAGATAATTTGATCGATTTTTAAGCTCTTTCTCCCGTTTGGCTACCTCGCCCCCCATTTTTGACTGTGAACTTAAATATCTACACCTTTTAACCAAATTTTTTCAAACTTTAGATTATGAAGGGTAGGCCTAAACCCTTTCTTCACACCAAGTTTCAGACCAATCAGACGATATATTTTTTCAAGCTGGACTCCGGAAGTGGAGGGGGGCGGCGTATGTCACGGGGGGCACGTAATCAGGGTCAGGGTCAGGGTCAGGGTCAGGGTCAGGGTCAGGGTCAGGGTCAGGGTCAGGGTCAGGGTCAGGGTCAGGGTCAGGGTCAGGGTCAGGGTCAGGGTCAGGGTCAGGGTCAGGGTCAGGGTCAGGGTCAGGGTCAGGGTCAGGGTCAGGGTCAGGGTCAGGGTCAGGGTCAGGGTCAGGGTCAGGGTCAGGGTCAGGGTCAGGGTCAGGGTCAGGGTCAGGGTCAGGGTCAGGGTCAGGGTCAGGGTCAGGGTCAGGGTCAGGGTCAGGGTCAGGGTCAGGGTCAGGGTCAGGGTCAGGGTCATAGGTTACCTCGCGCCCTTCGTGGTTACCTCGCCCCACTTGATGGGTTACCTCGCCCACCTAAGGTTACCTCGCCCCCTTTGATGGGTTACCTCGCCCACCTTAGGTTACCTCGCCCACTGTCATAGGTTACCTAGCCCCCCTTTAAAGGGGGCTAGGTAACCTGAGGTTACCTAGCCCTCTTACCTAATTTGCATACGTGTTTTTTTGCTTTAGATTTGCCAGTTTGTGGGCGAATCGCTCCAAACTTACGTGAAGGGCTTATTTATCAGTCCTTTACAATATGTATATTTTAGAATGTACGATTTTTTGCTTAGTCAGCATTTTTTCAGCATTTTTTTTTATTTACAGGTTTTGACAGCTCGGAAGCAAATTGACAGTTGTCAGTCAATCACAACAAAATATATTTATAATGGAAATGTAGAGCACTTCATAGGCTATCGTCCTGCCAAATGTTTGGCGGCCATATTGGATTTTTTTTCAAGGGGTTGACCTTAGAAATTTGGTGAAAATTTCAATTTTCTTGACACTTTAAGTATGGTGTTTAAGTACCAAAAAGTGATGGTTCATGATGTTTGAGACATATATAAGACCAATAAAATACAACAACACCTTTGTAATGATTTTTTAATTTTATTGTTTGCTCCTCCTTTCTCATCCGGGCTTGGGACCGGCAATGGCGGAGTTAACAAACACATTACAACACAACGCCCTTCACGGTCATCGAGCGATTCACCTGGCCTTAATAGGCATTCAGGAACCGCCCTCGGATCAGGGGGACAAACATATACATTACAACACAAATACATTACATATACAAACAATGAGACAAGACAAATTTTTTGTTGTTTTTTTTTGTTTTTTTTTTTTACCTGGCTTTGGTCTGATTCTTCTTTAAGGACCAGACTAAGAATATCTGTGGGGCGCTCCCCGGGGGTTGGCTACCCCAGCTCACGTTTTATCCCTAACAAATATTATAGTCTTGTAGAAGAGCAGAACCAAGTGACAAGCCAGAGTCATTTGATATTTTTTTTTTAATTTTAGACTTTTTCTTAAACATACACATTACATATATTTTTTTTTTAATTTTTGTTCTTTTTCTTAAACATGTTTTTCAGTTTGTTGTAAATTCGGTTCCATCCTTCCCTTTCCTTGATGGCATTAAGCTCTGTATCCTTATTCAAGATGGTGCGGATAAGAGCAGTCGACGGAAGCTTTTTAAAATCTTTAAAGGCTCTCTCCAGTCTCTTTGTGTCTTCCTCGTCCCACTCCGACCTGCGGGAGGACCTGGTTGATGGATTGTCAAAATCGTCTAGCCAGCTAGATGTTTTGGCTGCTTCAGGTTCCGCGGCTGGTGGTGTTGCCGCTCTTCCACTTTTCTTCACGAGGTTGTTAACGTGGTTTACGACCTGTTTGACTCTGCCTCGAATTGTTGAGAGGGGAGAGAGCACTGTATTTGTTGCCATCTTCTGCCGCGCAACCTCCATTGTGATAATCTTGTTTGTCTCAAGTTCTACTTTGAAGATCTTTTGTAACTGTCGTTTTTGAAACTCAGATAGAGTTTTGGAAAGTGGGGAGGGAGGAACTTTTCCACTCACCAACGTAGAGGACTCTCATGGAGGGCGAGTGGAGGCCGCAGGCGAGGAAGGTGGTTCATTGGATGGGACGGTTGGCGACGAAGGTGATGTCGTCGATGGTTGAACCTCTGGATCGTCAGCTGGGCCGGAAGAAGGTGAGCCGGGAGAAGATGGGCCAGGAGAAGATGGGCCAGCGACGTCCACTAGAGCTTTCTCCTTTGATGGGCCGGGAGAAGATGGGCCAGCCACGTCCACTACAGCTTTCTCCTTTGATGGGCCGGGAGAAGATGGGCCAGCCACGTCCACTACAGCTTTCTCCTTTGATGTTAAAGAGAGGTACATGGCCTTATCATCGGCATCCAGCAGGCGTTGAATTATTTGGGCCGCTTGAACGCCGATGTCCGTCAGATCTGGACAAGTGTACCATTCCCGAGAGGTCTTCTCGCTGTGTGCGAGTACTCGGCGTAGGATGGCTTGCTCTTGTGGGCTTGCTCTCTTTAGCATCTCCGTGGTGATAACTTTCCGCATGTCGACGAAGGCCATGCGCCTTCCAAGGTTGACCCCACACTTCAAAATAAACTGCGTGAGTCTGCGGCCTATGGTGCTTTCCGGAAACTGATCGCCCTCGTTTGTAACGAAGAGGGCAATCTCGTTCTCCTTAGCAAAGAGGGGACGGATGCGACGGACGTAAATCTCCATATACTTGTGGAGCTCAGGAAGCATTGGACAGATTGCCGGTCCATCCTTCGCACGCTTGTGCTTTGCCACTAGCATCACTTTGCACTCATCTTTAACCTTTCCCGCCCGATATTCCAGGATGGTCGCATTATTTAGCGGGCCAGGGCGAGTGCCAGTGTCTAGGGAAAACCTTGTCAAAAGGAAATCGCGCGCAAGAAGGAATTCCAACAAAGATGGTTCTTTGCCCTTTCCCGCTTGAATAATGACGCGCTGAGCTTCGCCGTAGGTCTTGCTGGATTTTATTTTGTCTAATTCTTCAAGGGTTAGTAGCCCGTCGCTTTCCTCCACGAACCTCTGGTTCTTGTGTTCGTGAGACTTGCTATCCACTGTTGATCGCCACCCCTTGAGATCGCTCTTTATTATCTCAAATAACTTGCTGTTGTTGGCATGAAGTGGTGGAGCTGCCTTGTTAAAGCGTTGGTGAGTTACGAAGACCAGGAACTTCTCGTATGAGGTGAGATAGGAGATAATTGTTCCCGGTTTGTATTTTTTGCTTTCCAGGTTGGGCTTGATCCAAGCCTTCCAGACAATGTCTCCTCCGTCTTTAAGAAGACACAAGATGTCATCTCCATCTGGATCGACGGCTTCCAAAAGGTTCCGCATTTGACTGGCGTGTTGCAGTCGGATGCTTTGCTTCTTGTCGCCTGCTGTAGGCCGTGTGAGAAATTGAAAAAACAAAGCCAACCACCTATGCCTGTTGGTTTTAGGGCGGGGATCGTTGAAGAACTCTACTAACGGTGGCCGGGATTTGAAATCTTTGTCTTCGTCATCTTCATTTTTGTCGTCCTCTTGAACCTCTTGGTCTTCATCATCTTCATTTTTTTCGTCCTCTTCAACCTCTTGGTCTTCGTCATCTTTTTCGTCTCTTTCTTGTTCTGACTGACTAGCTTGTGAGCCATGTTCACCATGACAAGAAGACGCGTAGCTGTGATCGCTGTCATCCTCGTGATCGCTTTTACTGACTGAGCCATGGTTACCATGACAAAGAGAAGCGTTGCTGTCACCACTGTCATCCTCGTCATCGTCTGAGTGATCGCTTGCACTGACTTCCTGGCAGCTATGTGTACACTCCTCAACAATTGGGGGAGGTGGTTTGACGAGGTTGTCATCCAGCTCAGCTAAGCCGGTGTAACGCTTGGCCATTCGAGCAAGACGCTGGACCTCCCTTGATCCCTTCTTCATATTGTGCATGCTGGGGTTGCATAGGTGACGGGTAACGTTTAACACTAGCTTATCACAGCCAGGAATGGGGCACCACTTTTTCCACTTTCCCTTTACAGGTGTCTTCCCTTTTCTGATTCGATCCGCACCCCTTTGTTTTACGCCGGCCGAGACAACGGAAAGTAACTTCTCAACGGACGCTTCCTCAATGTCGCCTCTCTTTGTGTGAACTTTGAGGTGGCGCCGCAAATCTGCTCCCTCAAATTTGCAATTTTCTACTGGGCACTTCTTTGTTTTGTGGTGTGAGCGCTTGGAAGACTTAGTTGACTTACAGGGGCGTTGAGCTGCTGAAGCTGCTGCTGCTACTTGTTCTTCTGAGCTGTCCTCAGAGCCTTCCTCCGGAGCGTTGTTCTTGTAGTGCAAAGGGACAGGGGACTTCCCCTTTTTCGACCGCTTTGCAGAAGGCTTGACGGACGCCGAGGGGCGTTTAGCTCCTGGACTTTCTCCTTCTTCATCTTCATCAGAATCTGAACTCTCCTCAGAGTCTTTCCCCGGATTGTAGTTCGAGCCACTCTCCTCTTCGTCTTCATCTCTTACATCTTCTTCGAGCATGCGTTTGCACTTTTCTTCCATAAGGATTAACCCGTTGCTATCTTTGACAGTACGTTCAGCCAGAGCTCTCATCAAATCTAGGATGGTCCTGGTATTCATCTTAGGGTTAGCCGTCGGTTCTTGCCCGTATAGGGCCTTATATAGCTCCACTGCCATAGCATTTTCCCTTCTATACAAATTTTTAACGTTGTTCATATTCAGGCGAGATGCTGCTTCCACCCAGTAGGTGGTTATGATGATCTTGTTCTCTAACCTTTTCTTTTCGAGATTCTTTTTTTCAATAGTAGGATTAGGCACAGTTTTGTCACACACATTACCAATGTCCACTTTGAAGCAATCTCTTGCCTTAGGGTTCTCATCTTGTGCCATTTGCATTGCGGCCGTGAAATTGGGGAAACGGCGCTCCAAACTCATTTTGTTTAAGATAGATGAAATTGCTAGTACTCAGGTCACACTTGAAGTTGGCTAAAAGAAGACATTGTCTTACTTTATATTCACTTCATATTCAAACATAACTGACCAACAACCTAATGGGTTGAGAATTCTTACTGAAAACAAGGCAAAACTTTAAGCGCCGCTATTTCGGATAATGAACAACTTGAGACGAGGTTACACCAGTAGATACTCCTTAGGTGTCTTTACTAAATCCCCAAATTTGAAGTCAAACGGTTAAATCCCCTTGGAGATATAAGCGGTTAACGTTTAGCCTCGTTTTCACGTTAACCAGGTTTAAATTTCACTGTCACTATATTTGGGACATTCAGACAAACTTAGCTTCGAAAGTTTCATGTCAAACGGTTAAATCCCCTTGGAGATATTAGCAGTTAAAGTTTAGCCTCGTTTTCATGTTAAAAACCACGACCGCATGGAACCCTAGGGTAATTTTGTGTCGAAACTTCAACCGCTAATAACTCTGCGAATATGTAACCGTTTTCTTTCAACTTTGTACTGTTTGTTCCTTATGTTCAGACCTACGTAAAGCTACAATTCACTTGAGATAAAATTGAAACCTCGCAGAGATATTAGCCGTGGGAATTCTGACACAAATGACGTCATAACTCGTGAATGAAGGAACCGTTTTCAACAAAACCAAGACCAAACGGTTCCTTACAACATTATCAAGCATATTACAACATAAAAACATGACAAGAGGGTCCTCAAGTTCTAATAACGAGGTCCCACAACATAATGCATGGTCAAATTGCACCCTTAAACTTTGACCAGAGCCTGCGCACAAGCAACCGCCTGTTATCGGGAAAGAATGCACTAGGAAGTTGCTCGAGCACCTTATACACCTTTTCTGATAGTTGGATTGCTTGTGCGAAGTGTTTTAAGGGTGCCAAATAGCACTAATCAAGGAGCAATAAATGCGTGTACTTACCCTTCGAGGAGACAATGCAAAGGGGACTTCTTGTAGTATGCACGGAAATATCGCAGAAATTGCTGTTTTTAAAAAAATCGTAATTAATTTGCCTTAAAAGCTAGCAAGCTGAAACTTGGCAACCTGATAGAACATTAAGTTTTCTACATTGTGGTGTAATGTATTAGCTCGAGCACGCCTGTCAATTTGATTGACAGGTGTCAAAAACGCGTTTTTTTAAATTTGCTGACTCAGCAGAAAAATCGTGCATTTTCAGAATTGATATAGGAAGAACATGTCAATTTACGTTAAACTGACAAGTTTGAGGTGAAAAGGTTGAAAGTGAAATTTATTATGAATTTGTAAAAATATGCTAATTCATACAGACTCTTACATGTCAAAACGGCTGTTTTTAAAAATGCATAATTAATTTTATCCTTGACCTCTTGACCCCACACTTGGCAGTATGATGTGAATATATACACTAAACGTTCGTGTTAAGTTTCATATGTTAATCGCAAAAGGCTGAGAAGATACTTACGTTTAAATTCAGTTGTCTCACCTGGTCTCAAAAAGTGGAAAAAGTCTAAAAAGTGGCAAAATGTGGACTTTTCAAAAAATCGTAAAAAATTCTCATTGCGGTTAATTTGCACAGGGTTTGCGGAAAAATAAAGAAAAGGAATAGTTCTTTCAAATACACTGTGTTTTATTAACAATACATTTAGATTTGACAGTGATTGACAGCTGTCAAACTAGCCGATTTTTAATGACAAACCTTCATTTACCCACCCCCCCCCCCCATGTAGAAAAGAATTTTTTTGGCAAATTTTGTATCATTCATATAAAAGAGCAGACTTTATTATGTAAATGTGTGAGTTTTGGCTATCTCAGGACGTAAAATGAATTTTTTATGGATTTTTGAACATCGGTCAAAATTGGCTACTTTGCCCCCCTTTTTAGCGGTTTTCGGCTTACATCTCATCGGCTTTTGAGGGTTTGGGAAAAGTAATTATATATCTAAAATCTACACGTCAAGACCTGTCTAATGGTATATAAAGCTTTATAATACATTGAAATCCCGAAGCAGAGAGTGAAAAGTTAACGTCAGGATTCGCCCCCCTTTTTTTGTCAAAAAAATTTTGTCTTAAAAAAATCATAAAAAATTTTCTTTTTTAACTATTAATACATCATTAGCGCACATCATTAGTACATCATTACTTAACATTTATGCCAAGTTTCATGTCTAAACCCTCAGTAGTTTAGAAGTTATAGTGATTTGAGTGAAGGTATGTCATCTCAGGTCTGACTTTAGCCTGAAATGAGGTTGATGTCTTGTGTGAACTATAAACACTCACTCCATTTTTTTGGGAAAGTCAAAAATCTTAGTACGACATGGCGGGTTAGTGAAAAGTTCTACCGTGGAGACCCTTAGGGACTAATCTAAGGAATGCATGCCGAAAACTAGATAATTTGATCGATTTTTAAGGTCTTTCTCCCGTTTGGCTGCCTCGCCCCCCATTTTTGACTTTGAACTTAAATATCTCCTACACCTTTTAACCAAATTTTTTCAAACTTTAGATTATTAAGTGTAGGCCTAAACCCTTTCCTCACACCAAGTTTCAGACCAATCAGACGATATATTTTTTCAAAATGGACTTTGAAAGTGGAGGGGGGCGGCGTATGTCACGGATGCACCTAATTAGGGTCAGGGTCAGGGTCAGGGTCAGGGTCAGGGTCAGGGTCAGGGTCAGGGTCAGGGTCAGGGTCAGGTGCTACCTCGCCCCCCTCGTGGCTTCCTCGCCCCCCTCTCGTGGCTACCTCGCCCCCCTCTTGGCTACCTTGCCCCCTTTTGTGTGCTACCTCGCCCCCCTCCGTGTCCACCTCGCCCCCTTTGTGTCCACCTCGCCCCCTCTGTGGCTACTTAGCCCCCTCTGCTAATTTGCATACGTGTTTTTTTGCTTTAGATTTCCCAGTTTGTGGGCGAATCTCTCCAAACTTACGTGAAGGGCTTATTTATCAGTCCTTTACAATATGTTTATTTTAGAATGTACGATTGTTTGCTTAGTCAGCATTTTTTCAGCATTTTTTTTATTTACAGGTTTTGACAGCTTGGAAGCAAATTGACAGGTGTCAGTCAATCACTACAAAATATATTTATAATGGAAATGTAGAGCACTTGGCTATCGTCCTGCCAAATGTTTGGCGGCCATATTGGATTTTTTTTCAATACTTTAAGTATGGTGTTTAAGTACCAAAAAGTGATGGTTCATGATGTTTGAGACATATATAAGACCAATAAAATACAACAACACCTTTGTAATGATTTTTTAATTTTATTGTTTGCCCCTCCTCCTTTCTCATCCGGGCTTGGGACCGGCAATGGCGGAGTTAACAAACACATTACAACACAACGCCCTTCACGGTCATCGAGCGATTCACCTGGCCTTAATAGGCATTCAGGAACCGCTCTCGGATCAGGGGGACAAACATATACATTACAACACAACGCCCTTCACTGTCATCGAGCGATTCACCTGGCCTTAATAGGCATTCAGGAACCGCCCTCGGATCAGGGGGACAAATACATTACATATATAAACAATGAGACAAGACATATATATATATATATTTTTTTTACTGATTTAAGTCTGATTCTTCTTCAAAGACAAGACTAAGAATATCTGTGGGGCGCTCCCTGGGGGTTGGCTACCTCAGCTCACGTTTTATCCCTGACAAATATCTTAGTCTTCTAGACGAGCAGAACCAAGTGACGAGCCAGAGTCATTTTTTTGATTTTCTTTTTAGTTTTTAGACTTTTTCTTAAACATATTCTTAATCTTGTTGTAAACGCGGGTCCATCCCTCCCGCTCGAAGATGGTTAAAAGCTTCGTGTCTCCCCTGAGGACCGTGCGGATAAATGCTGTTGACGGAAGACTGTTGTAACTTTGGAATGCACGCTCCAGTCTCCTCGTGTCTTGTTCGTCCCACTTCGATCTGCGGCTATTCCTCGAGGACGGATCGTCGTAGACATCTAGCCAGTTACTTTGTCAGATGGAGGTTCAGCTGCAGGTAGTGTTGCCCTGCTGGCGTGTTTTCTAATGGTGTAGTTCACGTGGTTCACCATCTGCTTCACTCTGGATCGATTATTGGATAGTGGCCCGAGCACTGTATTTAGCGCCATGTTCCGTTGGGCGACTTCAGTTGTCAACGGCATATTCCCAGCAAGTTCTGATCTGAAGACGTATTCTATTTGTTTCTTCTGGTAGTCAGAAAGAACTTTTGCCGATGGGCTGGGAGGGACGCGTCCACTCACCAATGTAGATGCTTTAGAAGAAGCTCCATGTGTTGAGACATGTGAGCGAGTGGAGGCAGCAGGCGAGGAACATCCTGGTTCAGAGTGTTCAGAGGGGGAAGGTGAAGATCTTCTTGGCGTCGCCGGCGGTTGAACAGATGAAGATGTTCCAGCCGCGTCCTTGATTGAGTTTTGTTTAGAAGGTGAAGGTCTAATTGGCGTTGTCGGCAATTGATCAGATGGAGATGGGCCAGCCGCGTCCTTGATTGAGCTTGCTGGTGATGGTGATGCTGTCTGGTCTTTCTTCTTAGATGCTGCAGCGAGGTGCTCGGCCTTGTCATCCACATTAAGCAGGCGCTGCATGATCAATGCAGCATTGACGCCGAGGTCAGTGAGATCTGGCCACGTGTACCAGTCTCGAGATGTTTTTTCGCTGTGTGCCAGCACGGCGGAGGATCGCTTTCTCTTCTGTCGTAGCTCTCTGCAGCATCTCCGTTGTGATCAGTTTGCGCCTATCGACGAAAGCCATGCGCCGTCCCAGTTCCACTCCACACTTGGCGATGAAGAAGGTAAGTCTGCGGCCAACGGTCCCTTCTTTAAAACCCTCGCCCTCGTTGGTGATGAAGAGGGCGTTTTCGTCTTTGTTGGCGAAATAGGGACGGAGACGGCGAACGTAAATCTCCATGAACTTGCAAAGTTCCGGCAGCGTGGGACAGATGGCTGGTCCATCCTTGGCACGCTTGTGCTTGGCCACCAGCATTACCTTGCAGTTATCCTTTACCTTCCCCTTCTGATACTCCTCGATTGTGGCATTGTTAAGCGGCCCAGGGCGAGTACCAGTGTCCAGAGAGAAACGCGTCAGTAAGAAGTCCCGGGCCAGCAGGAAATCTTTTAAGGGTGGTTCTACGCCCTTGCCCGCTTGAATGATGATACGCCTTGCCTCGCTGTACGTCTTACTGGCTTTAATTCGATCTAACTCTTCGAGGGTGAGAAGTCCCTCACTTTCGTCAACGAACCTTTGGTTTTTCTCTGCGTGTGACTGGCTGTCCACAGTAGATTTCCACCCCCGCAGATCTTCCTTGACAGTCTCAAAGAAGGCAATGTCGTCCGCATGCAAGGGTGGAGCTGTCTTGTTAAACCGTTTGTGGGTGACGAAAGTCAGGAACTTCTCAAACGAGGTGAGATACGAGATGATGGTTCCTGCCTTGTACCTCTGACTTTCAAGATTGGGCTTGACCCAACGCTTCCACACTCAATCCCCTTCGTCTTGGAGAAGACACAAGATGTCGTTCCCGTTAGGATCGATGGCCTCGAGTAGTTTGCGCATCTGGGTGACATGTTGCAAACGGATGCTGCGCTTCTTATCCCCTGCTGATGGCCATGAGAGGAACTGGAAAAACTTCACGGGCCATTTATGCCTGTTTGATTTCGGGCTCGGGTCCGTGAAGTATTCGATCAACCTTGGCTGGGATTTGAAATCTTTGTCGCTGTCTCCCTCGTCTCCCTCATTTTCTTCTCCCTCTTCCTCTTCCTGTTCACTGTCCTCTACCTCGTCTTCTTCATCCTGTTGGTCTTGATGTTCTTCTTGATGTTCTTCTTCTCCTTCTGATAACACCTCACCAGCTTGCGAAGGATTATCGGAGGCCTCTTCGTCTGCCTCATCGCTCTCACTTTCTTCTATCGCTCTCACTTCGCTCATCGCTATCACTTTCACTCTCATCGCCAACTGGAGTTGGTTGCTGCCCGAGTGGGTCACTTTCCTCGACAATTGGGGGAGGAGGTGGGATTAGGGTGTCTTCAAGCTCAGCCAATCCGGTATATCGCCTGGCCATCCTAACAAGCCGCTGGACTTCCCTTGACCCCTTCTTAAGTTGGTGATAGGTACTGTTGCAGAGGTGACGGGTAACATCGATTACCACTCTATCGCACCCAGGAACAGGGCACCATTTCTTGTACCTTCCACTTAAGGTTGCCTTGCCCTTTCTTTTCCGTGGCTTTGCTCTTTGGGCAGCTCCGGCCTTGACGATTGAAAGCAACCTGTCCACCGATTGTTCTTCGATGACGCCCCTCTTCACGTGCACGTTGAGGTGCCGCCGCAAGTCATTGCCGTTGAACGCGCAACCCTCTACGGGGCACTTCTTGGTCTTGTGGTGTGATCGTTTCGAAGGGTTCGGGGCAGGAGCAGACTTGGCTGAAGATTCTTCATCTTCGTCATCTTCGTCATCTTCGTCATCTTCGTCAACTTCGGTTCGCTTTTAAGGGTCCGGTGACTTTCCTGTTTTTTGCCGCTTGGCAGGATCAGACTTGGTTGAAGGAGAGGGCCGTTTCGCTGCTGAAGATGGGGTTTTAGCAGCTGTCGCTGTTGATAATTCGTCTTCTTCCTCATCTTCGGAACTATCCTCTGCGTTGGATGGCTCATAATTTGAACCACTCTCTGCATCATCATCATGGTTTTCTTGGAGGGCACATTTGCAAGCTTCCTCCATAATCACCAGAGTATTGCCATCGGTCACATTCCTTTGAGCAAGCAGGCGCATCAAGGTTAGGATGGTGGTGGTATTCATCCTTGTTACCACGGTCGGCATTTCACCGTGCAGGGCCTGATATAGCTCGATAAGGAGGCCTTGCTCCTTTCTGTAGACACTCAGTATGTTCTCCATATTCAGACGTTTGGCTGCTTCTACCGAGTAGGTCACATGGTTGATCTTTTTCTGCAGGTTTTCTTTCTCTAAATCTTTTTTGGCAATAGAAGGAGTAGGCACCGACCGTTTATCTACGTCGCCAACCTCCACATTTAAGTAGCCTCAGGCGTCTTTATCGCCATCCTGAGCCAATTGAAGCACTCCGGCGAGGTAAGAAAATTTCTTTTGGAAACTCATTTTCGTTGAGATAAAAGAGTGAAGGTAGTCGAGAGGTCTCAGAAGTCACAGTTGCAGTCGGCTAAAACACGGCATCATCATCAACATCAACATCAAAATTAACATTTTCTAGACTACCCTAACTTTTTGACGATTTGACGAATAGTCATCAAACTTGGCAGAATAGCATACAATTGCGAGCTCTATTCATTGTCAATCTGACAATTTACGATTTTTTGCTGAGTCAGCGTATTTTTAAAATTTTCATGTTTTTGACAGCTGTCAATCATGTTGACACGTGCCAACCAATCACTGGAGATCAAGATGGTATGCAAAATGTAGCACTTGTAATGGGGTATCTGTCTGCCAAATTTCAAGTCAAACGGTTAAATCCCCTTGGAGATATCAGTGGTTAAAGTTTAGCCTGTTCCGTAAACATGGCTAAACTTTAACTGACGTTGTCTCAAAGAGAATGTAACCTTTATAAAAAGAGGTTCAACCAAAAGGTAGTCCTTAGGTGCAAGAACTACACGTCCAAATCTCAAGTCAAACGGTAAAATCCCCTTGGAGATATTAGCGGTTAAAGTTTAGCCTCGTTTTCGCGTAAAAACACGACCGCATGGAATCCTAGGGTAATTTAGAGGCGAAATTTCAAACGCTAATAACTCTGCGAGGATTTAATCGTTTTGTTTCAAATTTGCAGCACCTTTTCCTTAGGTTAAGACCTAAGTAAAGGCGCAATTTGTTTGAGATAAAAAAAATCCTCGCAAAGATTTTATCCATTGAAATTTCGACACAAATTACGTCGTTAATCATTAACCAAGGAACCGATTTCAACAAAACCAACACTAAACGGTTCCCTACAACATTGTCAAGCATATTGTAACATAACAACATCACAAGAGGGTCCTCAAGTTCTAATAACGAGGTCCCACAACATAATGCATGGTCAAATTGCACCCTTAAACTTTGACCAGAGCCTGCGCACAAGCAACCGCAAGTTATCGGGAAAGAATGCACTAGGAAGTTGCTCAAGCACCTTATACACCTTTTCTGATAGTGGGATTGCTTGTGCGAAGTGTTTTAAGGGTGCCAAATAGCACTAATCAAGGAGCAATAAAAGCGTGTACTTACCGTTTGAGGAGACAATGCAAAGGGGACTTCTTGTAGTATTCACGGAAATATCGCAGAAGTTGCTGTTTTTAAAAAAATCGTAATTAATTTGCCTTAAAAGCTAGCAAGCTGAAACTTGGCAACCTGATAGAACATTAAGTTTTCTACATTGTGGTGTAATGTATTAGCTCAAGCACGCCTGTCAATTTGATTGACAGGTGTCAAAAACGCGTTTTTTTAAATTTGCTGACTCAGCAGAAAAATCGTGCATTTTCAGAATTGATATAGGAAGAACATGTCAATTTACGTTAAACTGACAAGTTTGAGGTGAAAAGGTTGAAAGTGAAATTTATTATGAATTTGTAAAAATATGCTAATTCATACAGACTCTTACATGTCAAAACGGCTGTTTTTAAAAATTCATAATTAATTTTATCCTTGACCTTTTGACCCCAGACTTGGCAGTATGATGTGAATATATACACTAAACGTTCGTGTTAAGTTTCATATGTTAATTGCAAAAGGCTGAGAAGATACTTACGTTTAAATTCAGTTGTCTCACTTGGTCTCAAAAAGTGGAAAAAGTCTAAAAAGTGGCAAAATGTGAACTTTTCAAAAAATCGTAAAAAATTCTCATTGCGGTTAATTTGCACAGGGTTTGCGGAAAAATAAAGAAAAGGAACAGTTCTTTCAAATACACTGTGTTTTATTAACAATACATTTAGATTTGACAGTGATTGACAGCTGTCAATCTAGCCGATTTTTAATGACAAACCTTCATTTACCCACCCCCCCCCCATGTAGAAAAGAATTTTTTTGGAAAATTTTGTATCATTCATGTAAAAGAGCAGACTTTATTCTGTAAATGTGTGAGTTTTGGCTATCTCAGGGCGTAAAATGAATTTTTTATGGATTTTTTAACATCGGTCAAAATTGGCTACTTCTAGGCATTTGCCGATTGTGCTAGTAAAAGTGGCGTATTATGCTAGTGGCAGTGCTCGTTTTTTGCCCAAATTATGCTCAAATTATGCTCGCTTTTCAAAATTATGCTACTTTTTTAAAAAATTATTCTGTGCACAAACTTCACAACTCACAACAAAACAAGTTTGAAAATGTATTTTATTAACCCTGGCCTGACGTTCTGGGCCCGGTTGTTCAAAACCTGGGTAACTTTATCCGGTGGTTAGGCCTATACGGCGGATAAATCTGCTATCCAGCGGATAGTTATCCAGCGAACAAAAATAGGTTGCACAAAGCCTGGATAGTGTGGTGGATAACTATCCGCGGATAGCTTGCTAACCATCGCGTGTAGCAGAGCGTGACACAGTTTGCGCAAGGTTTTGCACTCAAATGGCCTCCAGTTACCATGGTAAAGTATGCAAATTTCGAGTAAACAACGAACTGTGCACGCGCTAGCAGCGCGCGCTGGGTTTCAAAACAAATAAAAACAAATACAGTGAAAACTAAACCATGCAGTTTCTGACAAAGCCCTGGATAACAAATTTAACATTGAATAATCTCGCTCGTTTCTGAACCACGCAGTCCGGCTTGACTTCTCTAATTCGTTCTCTAACAGTTACTTAGCGCTTGTTATATTGAAGCATCACACTTGCTTGCAAGTAATCTGCAAGTGCACAATCTTGTTGATCATTGAATGAAGCTGCCAGGATGCTGAATACTCTCTCTGCAGCAGCAGACGATGGTTGGACCAACAGTATTTTCTTCACTGCCATGGACCAATTTGGGAGACGGTCTGCGTGGGCCTGCCACCACTCCACCTTCTTTTCCTCTTGTTCAATGACCACATCCTGAGCAGCAGCGACGTACTGTGGAAGCTCTCTAATTAGGCCATTGATAGTTGCATCATTGTCGAGGAAAGGGAAAATCCTTAGGGCTTCTACTGTAGCGGGTGTAGGCCTCATCCATTGAACGGCAACTGGACACATGATTCTTGCAGCTTTGAAGGCCGTGACTGTGTCATAGAGCTTCACGTTAAACTTCTGCAAGAACCAAAGTATAGCCGGCTGTACACAAGCTTTTGCTTTCCGTTCTAGATCCGCAGCTCTCTGAGTAGCATCTTCGTTGGCAATTGCGGCAGCAACTGCGCGTACATTAGGAAAGTGCGGAGCTTGGCATGCCTCGGCGACAGCCTTTAACTTCTCGTAGCATGAAAACACAAGGGGCCCGTCACCTTCCAAGTAGTATGTAGCTTTCACAAAATGCTCTCCTACATCAATGGTCACAGCCAACTCGAGCTTAAGATCGACAAGGCGCTGTGGATCTGAGAGTATAGCTCGAAGCTGTGCCACAATCTTTGGAGCAATGTTCTCTACTTCCGCATCATTCAGGAATCCAGCAACGTCTCCAAACTGCTCCAGTAGCTGCCTGTAAACTTCCCATTTTTACCACCAGCGTGTTTCGCTATACGATTTCGGCTTTCGATCGGTTAGATCCTGCCATGCCAACTTTGCTTTATGGCTGTGACTGAATAAGCGTACCCACAGGTTTCCAAACTCCAAAAGAGTAGGAATTTCCAGATGTTTGCCAACATTATCGAGCATGTGGGAAAAGCAGACAATGTTCAACATCTTTGGGAAGATGAATGCTATCCGATCCAATGCTGCTTGATTGACACTTGCTCCATCCCTCATCGCTGCAAGCAAAGAGTTCGCCTTGATCCCAAATTCAACGCAAAGGGCTTCGTTGAGAACTCTTGCTAGTTCTTCTGAATTCACCGACTTTGAGCAAATGTCAATTCTTATAAGACGCTGTGTTATCATCCAGTCATCATTAATAAAGCGAAGGATTATCGCAATAGCCTCACCTTGCCTGGTGCTCCCGTCAAATATTACTGAAACGTCCCTTGTCATATCTTCTCCTGGCAAAGACAGTTCCTTCTTTATTCTCTCAACTTCTTGCTTGAAAATAAGAGAAACATACTGTCCGAGATGCGCACTATGAGTGAGGCGATACCCATTTTTCTCTAGCAAAGGACGTAGCCTGTCTACCTTCCCGATTGGAATCCCTGCTTTCAAAAATTCCTCCACTACTTCCTGTCGGTATGCTTGCTCAGCCAACGGCATCGTGTTGTCTTTACGAGTCTTCTCTCTGCTGAGTGCTTCGGCTATCGTTTGTTCTCTTAACCTTGATCTCTTCAGCGCATCTTTTCCTTTGGCATGTTTTCTTGAACTACAATGTGATGCTAAAATGCTCTTTTTGGATGATACAATTTCTCTGCGGGCATTGCAAAAGATCGTTGTGCCTCTGACACTCAGGTGCTGATCAGGGAACTGATTAATACGATCTTGCAAAGGGACATTTTTCACATTAGTGACATTACTCGTCCCCCTCCTCTTGTATTTTCCAGTGGTGGATTCGAGGCGTCTATCCCGGGCAAGTTGTGCAGGCTTTGGTCTATCCTCTCTGTTCTCGCTTCCTTGTAAACTATCTGGATGTAAGTTCACTGCACTTGACTCGTTTGGCGTGGCGGCCGCCATTTTGAAACGAGCACTGGGAGAAAGACTAAGGAGTCTGGGACCGAGACACAGACTTCCGGTTCCGTTTCATCGAATTCCCGCGGTATCTCAACACAACTAAAAAGCAATCGCAAAATAGGAGTGGAACCAACTGTTAATAGTAATCTATCGTTTTTAGTAGCTGAGATCTTCGTTTTCTTGAATTATTCTAAAATTGTGCTATTAAGACAAGAAAATACACGGATTATGCTAGCAGTGCTACTTTTGGAAAAAGGGCAAAAGTTATGCTCAATTCCTCAGATTATGCCAAAAATTATGCTAGCACAATCGGCAAGAGCCTAGCTACTTCGCCCCCCTTTTTAGCGGTTTTCGGCTTACATCTCATCGGCTTTTGAGGGTTAGGGAAAAGTAATTATATATCTAAAATCTACTCGTCAAGACCTGTCTAATGGTATTTAAAGCTTTATAATACATTGAAATCCCGAAGCAGAGAGTGAAAAGTTAACGTCAGGATTCGCCCCCCTTTTTTTGTCAAAAAAATTTTCTGTCTTAAAAAAACCTCCAAAAATTTTCTTTTTTAACTATTAAGAAAAAAACTTTTTAGACATGTTAGCACATCATTACTTAACATTTATGCCAAGTTTCATGTCTAAACCCTCAGTAGTTTAGAAGTTATAGTGATTTGAGTGAAGGTATGTCATCTCAGGTCTGACCCAAGCCTGAAATGAGGTTGATGTCTTGTGTGAACTATAAACACTCACTCCATTTTTTTGGGAAAGTCAAAAATCTTAGTACGACATGGCGGGTTAGTGAAAAGTTCTACCGTGGAGACCCTTAGGGACTAATCTAAGGAATGCATGCCGAAAACTAGATAATTTGATCGATTTTTAAGGTCTTCCTCCCGTTTGGCACGTAATTAGGGCTCTTCTGATATTGCTCCATGCCTTGTTAAGGAGTGAAATAAAAACCCAGAAGAGATATCTACCTTGATTAATCGGCAAATATCCAAATAAAGCTTGAAACTGGAAACAGGACATATGATGGAATGGCGGGAAGTCTGCATGCAAAAAGAATGAGTCAAACTGTCTCTAAGAGTTTTTCCAAAAGTATGATCAAAAAGAGATCCTGAAAAGTCCGGCAGGTATAAGACCTCCCTGGATTTGGCACGCCCTAGATCTTATGAACGATCCCCAGCATAAAAGTCAATGCAAAAGAAGGCCAAATCTCTACTAAGCACACACAACAGGATAGGAGGAGTATTGCAATTCCTAAGCTTTGACAAAATATGCTTCCCTATTCTAACAAGTTTGTCCTCAAAAAGGGGAACAGCTTTGTGCGGTTGCACCCGCGCTTGTTCCTTCTCTTCCCTGACATTTTTAAGGTACTCTTTAATAGATGGATGCAAGGCTGGGTTTCCAGTTCCTAGATGATCGTCCCATTCGCCTCCAAGCCCTTCCTGGATAAAAATAGCACGGATCTTCCCCACAAGACTGTCTACAGGTCGTAGCTAAATACTTAGGGCAATGAGAAGACTTTGATTGATGCTGTCCCAACTCAGGGCACGCGGAATCATGAGCGACAGTCTTTCCAAACTTGTCTTTCCAGACTAAGGAATTTAAAATATCAGAAGGAGACGCCAAAGCCAAACTTTTAGCAACGCCAAAGCAACGCCAAAAACTAGAGAAAAACTTGTGTAGGGCTGATTTCTGATGCTTGTAACTCTTTTGACTTTTGTTGCTGTAAATGATCCAATCTATGATCGGTAGCGGTGAGATCAATATCTAATTTTGCCGCACCTCTGGCAGAAGGTGAAGTCAGCGTCATTCAAATAGGCACATTCTGGGCAATGCGCGGCTGGCTTCCAAATGCCTGGGCATAGAGCCTAGGAGGTAATAAAATCAGGATTAGGGATAATCCTGAAAGCCATTAAGTCCCACTGCAAAGGGCGAGTACGGTTTATGTCTCTCGCAAAATGTGCTTTTGGTGCGGCTAAATGTACGTGACCTTCCAGTAGTAGAAGCAAGTCATACCAGGGTATGAGCTGAGGAGACCACCTAAAATCATTTAAAAAGATACACTCCGCACTTTCCACCCCTATCCAAGCAAAGCTTCGTGACGCTGGATTACAAAAGGTATGATGCATCTCTGTCAGTGGATTGAGAAGAAATGTTTTACCACAGTTTGCAGCGCCAACTATTATAACGTTCCTGTACTTTCCTTGTCCTTTCGTGAGGAGATCAGTCACGGCTTCGCTGAAAACACCCACAGGTACCCCATTGTTGTGCAGGATTTCTCTTGTGCAGGACAACCACTCTCCATTAGAACCAAATACGCATTCCTGCTCCCTAGCTTCTCGTAAAATATCCATGCGGCTATTCATTGCACGGTTTAGTTTTTCCTGTGCGCTCTCTATTTCCCATGCAGAGTTCAAAATGTCCGCTACTGCTCTTGGAGTATGTGTTAGGAGAAATTCAGCAAGATCTGTTTTTCCTTCTTCTTTCTGTTCAAATGCCAAGGCTTGAAGCTCAGTCAAAGTTTTGATGTTTCTTTTTACAATAATTTCTGACACTTCAAAAGCAGACAATCGCTTTTTTTTCCTTTTGCCGGGACTCGACTTGGACTTTTGATACCGCTTCATCTTCTTCATCTTCTAAACAACTTTCCTCTCCGTCTTCTATCGGAAGTGATCTTTTGGGAATACGTTGACACCTTCTTCGGCTCGCAGAACTTGTTTTGGGTTCACTTTTGTCGCCAAGATATGAATGGTTGGCGTTTTCTGTGTAATCAGGGTCGGATTTCGTGACATAGCGCCAAGCGCTATAGTAGTTGTGATGCTTATTAGAAAAGTACACCGAGATCCCGTATTCCCTCTGTAGAAATTCTTTGGCAGACAACCAGCACTCATTTCTATCGAGTTTAAGAGCTAGGTGGTAATGTTCGCCTGAGTTTTTATGTTGTTCTCGGCAACAACACCACTGCAAAACCTGTGCTTTGCCTTGCGAGAACCATGCCAAAACCGCTAACGCAAAATCTTCACGCGAGGAAAACTTCACAATGTCTGCTTGGCTATATGTAACCAAATACACACTACGTACGTTTTTAGCAGCAAGAGAATCGTCAATTGAACTGCTCGTCGTTTCTTCTGAGCTTGAGTGGTCACTACAATGGTTTTTTAGTAGCTCCATAAATACAAACCGCTACAAACATCAAACGCATGCACCACTTACAGTGGCGACGTGACTCATTACAACTTCACGCCGATTTAAGTGTGTACCCCAAATTTTGGGGTCGTTAAGTATTCATATATTCAAGCTATTGTTCTTTCTCATTACTCATTCATGCCGAGCATTTGCCGACCACGCGGCACATTTCGCCGAGCGCAAATTCTTGATGTAGGTGAGAAGTATTTCTTTTGTTTTCAACCGGTACTAGGAATAAAACCCCCAAGACAAATCTATTGTGCCGCTTGATCTATTGTCACTCAACGTAAAATTATAATTCACGGCAACAAACGACAACAAATCACAGACGGAATATTTTTTAAGCAAAAGAATACAAATGTTTAAGTTACTTTAAAATTCGCATACAATTAGCGAGCGCCTTCAAGAAGCGAATTCTTTTAGCAACTACAGCTGTTGCTGAATGGTGTGCAATGAATCAAAATATTCGTTCAGATCGATTTATGAAAATGTGCTGCTTTTGAATCATAACAATGATCTCTTCGTTCAAGTTTGATTCAAATGCGCGCTTTTATGTTGAAGATATCTTGAACCATGTAAACAAGTTATCAAAATCACGAAAGTATTCAAGATCATGTTTATGTTTCTGTGACGCTAAAGAGCCCCGTAATTAATGCTCTGTGGCCTCAAAACAAAGTAAATGCCATGAAGATATTTTTCGAAGCGATCAGAATGTGTTCACAATAATATTACACAACATGGTTTTATTTGCTCTGCTTTTTAAAAAGAATATACATTTGAGCGAGACGGCTCACCGTAAATTAGTCTACTTTGCGGGAAAGAAACCACCACTTGACTCACTTAAAGCGATTGAAAACCTCATTTGAATCTCTGTTTATGACCCAAACAATACTTCCCTTTCAACAGAAGGAAATTTTTCTTTTTTTCAGCTCAACAATTTTAATTTATCTTTTTAAGTGTGTGACCTTTGAAGTCACGCTTCGATTCATCGCGCATTTTAATAGAGAAGTGCTTACACGCATAAATTACTTCGCAGTTCGAATTACCGCCGTGCTGAGCGAATAAAAACCTATTTCGGCTTACAGTAATCAAAATATCTAGTTTAAGATCTCGTTTTAAAGCTCTCAGAATGCTGTAATGTTGTAAGTGAAAATAAAAGTCGCTAACAGTTTGCGAAAAAAATTAAATCCATGAAACGTGTGCAGCGATTCTCTGAAGTTTATTCGCACTTCAAGAACAAAAGGATATGTTCACAACTCTGCCGCTCAAGGATACTTAATTGTGCTATTGTGTTTGGTCCTTTGAAGTTCAATGAAGAGTGTCAAGGTCTTCCTCCAAAAGATCTCACCTTTTTCTAAGCGAATGAGACCGAACTTACCCGACACGCTTTCCCTAGCTTCCGAAAAGAATGCCCAAAGGAATAAACTGAGCCTTCATCCAGCGGTATAGCCCATTTAAAAATGACACACTTAAATCGGGCTGAAGTTGTAATGTGCACACTGTTTTCATGGTTACAGGGTAACCATGAAACAAATTTGCCTCGCAAAAAACATTGTTTTCAGAGAATCAGCTATTCCAATCTATTACCTATGTAAGACTCGACGGCTACAAACGAAACCCGCGACATCATCTTAAAATAGCAATCCCTTTTATAGAAATCTTTAAAAAAGCATCCAACACAATCTTGGACGGAACTGTTGAGACACTTTCTTCCTAAAGTGAAAAATAATCAGTGACTCAGTCATCCGCTGGATTTCAAGGCCCCCCCTCCCCCTAATCAATGTTGTCAGGGCACTGGGAAATGTATGGTTGCAAAGGCAAACTCACAAATCAACATTGAATAGGGGGAGGGGGGGTCGTAAATAAATTTGTATGTTATTTGAAACAAATGAGTTAAATGAGGGGATAAGTTTGGTACTGAGCAATGTGTCTCAACTAGTTTCGTCCAAGATTGTAGCAAACTTCTCCTTCTTGTCATCTGGAAGAACGAAAGCCTGCAGATCTGAATCACACAGGAAACCCAAAAGAATGGACTCTTTTTGGGGGTAAAATAACGCTTTTGTTGGGACCTATAAAATACCCAAGAGAGACCAGAAGAGTACAGGCTATGAAAGCACCAGCCTGTGCCAGTTGGAGATTGGACCATTGAGAATGCGAGCTTTGAGGTAATTGAAGTTGGCCTATGTGACGGTCATCAATATACTGGCTGCAAGGAATGCCAAATAAGCAAATTCTAGTGGTAGCTGTCATTCCTATGTTGTGGTAGATATAGGCACTGGCCTTCCATCCGAAAGGAATAGTCCTATATGTAAAAACCAGCCCTTCCTCGCCAGGTCAAAATACGTCGTACTTTGGGTAATAGAACGTGATCGTCTCCACTCTTGTCATCAAAAACTGATTGGAAACACGTAACGAGGAAGGTTGGAAATGTAGTCGAGCAGAAGAGGAAGGTCCTTATAATCCACAGGTTTGAGAAGTGCTCATCATGGCACATTCACAGTTTAGAAGGTTCAACAGTAATAGGCATTTGCCAATTTTGCCCCAAATTGAAAGAGATCCATTAGAAACGTGCTCCAAAATGGTTGCACTAATAAAGTCTTCAAATTGCTCGCAAACCTTGCTATTAGGGAAGATTGCAGCCAGAGGAGAAGAAAGGTTGTAGAATTTCCCCAAAAATCTCCCTTGAAGTGGACGAAAAAGTCAGACACCTTCACACTGTGAGAAATATAATCAAAAATCTCCCAACGCTTAGGATAATCTTCAAGGACCCAATCCCACTGCGGCAAATGGCAGTGTATTTCCCCAGCCACAAAAGTTTTTCGATCGCGGAACAGAACCTGTGTGGGGATGCGAAAACAGAACCACAGAAAACCATTTCCAGCAAAGAGTTGGGGCCCACCACCATGGGTTTTTCCCCTTTCCAGTCAGACCAATCGAGCTTAGTAGGCACCACTCTCTCGGGTTCAAATTCTAAGCAAAGTCTTTTGAGTCCACTAAAGCCCTGGGAAAATACGAAAACTAGACTAAGGACACTAATAGTAACTAGGAAAAGGAAAAAAAAAACTGCAAAGCAAGCCCCGAAATTTATTGGTCATGCAAAACTGACACAATACCGTTACCAGTAATGCGGAAAGTCACATACAACACAATAAATTACTTGCGAGAAGTCAATGGGCAGTTACGCACCAAGTGGCCAACTTTACTACATGAAAAACAACGCCTCCTATCAAAATAAAAGGGGCCTGGGGTCCATCCAGATGATCCCGTTGTGAGCCAGAAAAGCCGCTTGTAGACGTGTGACCGGGACTATTCTTGACAACGCAATGAAGATTTAATAAAACTGAGATGACAAGTCGAACGAGTACAGTAAACATGCTTCGGATCATGTCGCGGCCATGACTAAAACGCCCGCTCGTGTAATAGATCACGTGACCTATGGAAATCTCCCATGGTTCCACTACACACTGAGAAGGGGCCTGGGGGGGGGGTGCCACCTGCCACGATGGGGAGAATGCTACTTGCGCAGGGCTGGAAATACAAGCGAAGACCAAAAAGACAGAAAACAAACATCTGGAGCTTGTTGAGCCTCTTGTGCTTGCCCTTGAGCGGGTTGGTCCGGATTCACAGCTTGAGGTTCTTGATCCGCAGGTTGTGCAGGTGTGGGCGCCACAGCATCAACATTTGTGTCTTGAACCCCGTCTAAATGGACAGCCAAAGCTCCCAGCTTCTGGTGCAGCAGGAACTTGAGCCAT
>OZ034969.1:54024761-54174761 GCA_964030785.1 Siderastrea siderea | reverse complement strand
ATTATGAGACAATTAAACTGGGGTATCCACACATCACAGCTATTTTGAATGAAATGTGTGAGGAAGAAAAGCAAAGAATGAAAGCAAAAGAGAAAGGAGAGTTAGGAAGTTGGGAGAGGGCTGTTGTGACATCAGATGGTGTGTGGCATACACGTGGCCACTTCAGCAAGAATGGATCTTTCATCATAAAGAATTATTTGACAGGAGGACTGTTGTGGTATGGACACAAGTGTATGCCGGGAAAAGATACTGTTGTGAACGAAGAGTTGTTTGAAGGGACTGCAAAATCCATGGAGGGGATTCTTGCCGAGGAATGTTATAAGCAAGCTGCAGATGAGGGTTGTAAAGTGGAAGTTGTGTGGCAAGATGGTGACTCTAGTGCTGCAAAGGCAATCAACCGATACCATCCAGATGGCAAAGTGTTCAAGTGTGGAGGTCATGTTGGCAGAGCCCACATCAACCAGTTAAAAGAGGCTGCCAAAAAGAAGGAATTCTCTGCTGACATCAAGAGAAAGTACAGAGATCGTTTTCCTTCGGTGTCATCATTGAAATGCAAATGTGAACGACACAAGGCTGGTTGTGGTTGCCTGAGTGATAGTTTTTTGACGAGTGCTCGTGTTAACCACTTCTGTTGTCTGCAGCAATGCGAAGATCCTCAGGAGTATGCTCGACGAATGAGAGTTCTTGGTGAATATCACTGCAGAGATATCCATGAATGGGACGAGGGTGAATCTTGTGGGTTCCATGAAAACACTGTTTGTTCATGTAAGAAATGTGATGAAGATGAGGAGATCCAGTGTGAAGGTCAGCCCTACAAGAGGAAGGCTAAGCTAACGTGTGATTTCCACCAGATGGCATATCGTTTGGAATGCGAACATCGAGCAGAAGATGCTGACAATGTTATCCACCCTACCATGGGTAGAGGCCACTCAAACCTCTGCGAAGCGCACTTCACTGTCCTACCTGATTTCCGGGCTAAGGATCAGAACCTTTGCAGGTAAGAATTTTTGCTTTGTAATCTTGTCCAAATCATACGTTTTGTTGTCTGAGTGTCAGTTGGGTGCACTGAAATGAGTTCACCGAAGTATAAATAAGTTCACTTATAAATTTTCGATTCTTATCCTGGGCACAGTATGTTATTGATGCAATAAATAATTGATGTGTGGTTCCAGAAATATCCATGCCCACACCTTGGAGGATCATTGGAAATTCTGGGAGGGGGGGAGGGGAGTCTGTTTGAATCTGAACTGCAATTTTCAGAGAGGTGGGTGTTTCAACATCCATACCCCCCCTGTGGGGGCGTATGGATATTTCCTGGAACAACACAATTGGGACAGATTGGAAAAGTAAGGGTTTCCTTTTATAAGAGTGTTTTTTTTTTTAGATTGCACTACATGACGGCAACAAATTGTGGATTTTGTCAAGGGAATATGACATGGTGCTATAAAGTCCGTGGCAAGTCCTACCACTGGATAATCGACCTGTATGACAGACTTAAGTTGCCCGTTATACCTGCCATCATCAAAGCTCTCCAGAAAGAAGTGGAAGAACGCATGGCGGAAATAGAAAAGGGGAGAACAGACCACAGGAAGAAGATCAGAGTTCAGATGAAGGTGGCCAGAGCAGAGGAGCAGGAGGCAAGAAAGAAATGGGTAAAAAGGCAAGCAGTTTTACACACCTATGGAAATGATGACGACGATGAAGAAGAAGACCCCAGGCTCGTAACTGCAGCCGGACAAGTTATTGGTGTGGCAGAGCAAAGTGATGGAACTGTGACCCTCATCAGTGGTAGAACCTGTAAGTGTGGATCCAAGGAACATCAAAGGACAACACATTCAGCATGTCCTCTGAACAAGAGAAGTAGAAAATAAACTTTAATGACAGCTTGGGAACACTATACTAATGGAATTTAATTAGTGCAGCATGAACGGTGGAACAAGGATTAGCACAAAGTTGTCATTCACAAATTGTATGTTTCTTACAACCTTTGTGGGATTTACAATAATTTTCAACAAATTTAAACCTCATCAAGGTTGCTTTATCAAGTGCCTTTTCTTCAACCCGGATATGTTGTGGTTCGAAATTTGATTTTGGTTCAATTTTCATTTTCATTTATCTTATGCTTATTACATTAAATTATCACAATCTGAAACAAACAGAAAGACAATGGCAAATACAAATTGAACCACAACCAAATGTGAACCACAACACGTATACAGTTGGGGTCATTCTTGGTGTTATAACATGAAATTTTTATTTGCTTTGGACTTATTGTTTTCACACAGTTCATTCTTTAGGACCTTTCGTTTTGTTTGTTTGATGTCATCTGTGAGCTTCACGGGTGTTTACACTGAGGATGAGCCAAGATGAGCCTGCAGTTGTACCTTGTCCATTTATGTCAGTAAGAGAAAAGCTGTCAGTATTTAAAAGAAAATATTTCTGGTTTCCTTTTTATTTACCACTGTATTCTAGATTTGACATTTTTTATAGGGTAGCTGATTTTAAAATATATCATTGTTTTGGGAATTCATAAATAAAATATATAATAATTATTTTCTTTATCTTGATAATTGTTAAATAATATTGAATTTGCAAAATGACATCACTCAAAATGATTCTAATAGCTAGCTAAAGAAAATGAAAATCTTGATCTGACACTTTGTTCTTGATAGGATTGGTTTGTTTTTTGCATGTAAAGAGAGGAAAAGTTATATTTGACACATGATAATTTGTACAGAACAATGGAATTTACTTGCTAGGTATAAAAATAATTAGTAAAAATTCACTCATTTTAATTTTTGGCAAAGTAATACTTGTATGTGATAAATATGTATTAGAAACAATAAAAACATCATATTATTGCAATTATTTCCGTTTTGCTTTAGGCCACTTTGCTCTCGCCAGATCACCAATGCTGACCTTGTAGACCTGGAAACAAAATTGAAATAGCCATGTTACAATGACTTCTAAAAGTTTAATGTATGGGGGAATAATGGAACTTCATAACTGTATTCAAACAAATAGAATAAGAGATTATGATTCAAAGTATAGTGTCATGTCATTAGTGGGATCCAGGGATTAACAGCACTTATTTACACTGCTTCAGAGTTCCAGAGAACCAATATCCCTCATGCAAGCATGAAAAAAATATTGACATCCAGGTTACACAGCAAATACTTCAAGACTCAAAAGGTTTCCACACCAAAATTTACACTTCACAGGGAAAAAAATGTTGAGGATGTTTCCTCTCTACAGAAAAGGCAGCTGATATTTTCAGACTGGTAAATTGAAACTTACATTGTCATGGGTTGGATCCAGCTTGTCCACTACATCGCCCGGCAAAAGTTCTCGAACTACCCTCTTCAGGGTTTCTGGATAAACATAATTATGTTGGATAGGCACCTGGCACAGCTCCAAGGGTTTTTTCACTTCCAACTACAATGCAAAAGTAAACATCCAAATATTGTTACAAATAATAAAATCAAAAAGACAGTTCTCTTGGTTCGCATGTTCCATTTTCTATTGCACCTCTAAGGATGCCAAGTTTTACTAAAGGGCAGGATTTGTCAAAGGAGTCACAAATTTTACCTGCCTTGGATTGGTTTCAAAGGCGGCACCATGACATCAAACCCTTGGATTTCTTTCTGCACAGGCAAAATATCAAGGGGTAGAAAACCTACCAACCTTATGAAGTTGCGGGAAAACAACAGAAAGTCCCGTTCTTCAGCGAATTCCTCTTATACAAGACCCAGACTTGAGTATAATTTTCTTATTGCTTTGTCCTATACCAGGTAAGGTTAGGCAAATACCAACGTTTAAACAGCTACAAACATTTTGGAATTCACTCACTGTGTATAAGTTTATATATCTTTGCATCTAAACAAGGTAAATAAAAAAGACAAAAACAACAGCGATGCAAGAACATGACAATTGGACTTATCATTTCCATTTGAGCAGAGTGTTCTTACCCAAAGAAGTTGCCATAGCCGATAATACAGCCTGGCTCGACCCGCATCGGGATTTTCTTGTTTCTCTTTAGAATTAAGAGCAAAATTTCGCAACCACCTGATAAGTCCCTCAGGCACTTGGAAACTGAAAATTTAATACAAGATCACAGAATCAGAACACGGATTAATTTAAGAATTCCCGGCCACTTATTTGCATGTCAAAAGCGTGTATTATCTGCCTCGCTCTAAAAAGTACAGAATCGTATTAAGCTTACCCGTTTTCAACAAATTCTGTCTCAAAAGCTACAAATGCCGCCTCCCTCATGGAATCCGCCAAAGAGGCCGCCATATTGGGTTGCTTGTCTCAGACAGGAAACCCCTGCTTATAATTGTGCAGACTCAACCATACTCCTAGCAACCGATCCAGTCCCCTTCTCGGATGAAGCAACCTACTTCCGGTAAAAAGGCCGAACTTCACCGTTCTCTAGAATGTTTCGGTAATCATATTTCTTGGAAAGAATATATGTTTTGAATATTAGGTGACAAAAGCTACAAATGGGGTCGAAAACTGTGGCCATCTGAAAACATGAAAATCTGCCTGGGCAGGTACCTTAAGGGGACATGCACACTCAACGTTTGAGTGTCCCAAATGACAGTTGAACCTGCATTAAGGGGACAGATAAATGTACATGCATGTCGCACATGAGGACCAAAAGGGATCGATAATATTTTAGTTTTACTCTGACCACATCTGATGAGAATATTATAAGGTTGTTGAGCTTGTATTTGGAATGACAGGGAATTGCATTGCAATCCTCACATTGTTATGGAACTTGACTGTTAACTGAATTGGAGTAGACTGAATGTTGTATGCATAGCTATAATTAAAAATTTATTTACGTGCTAAGTGCACATTGATTTATGAATTTAACTGTGAATTTGATTAAGTTAGGATTTCTTTCATTACATGTCCTAGTGTAGTGTAGTAGGAGCGAGCAAACTTACAATTTCCATTAACTGATCTTTTGACTATCTAGAAAGTGACTGCTATCAGTCCACAGCAACGGCTGATGTCTATTAAATGCATATACTAGTTAAACATTAATAAAACAGATGAAATATGACCGAAAAAAAGAACTTGTTGAGCTTCATATTTACAATTACTTGACCATAACTGGTCTTTTTCAGTGACACACTTTAGCAATTCTCAGACTTGCAAATAAATATTTAGGGTCGGGTAGCACTAGTGGACAAAACTGTTTTTGTCGTGACAAAATTTCACGCAAATATCTGTTTCCGGTAAAATTGTTTGTTATATTTAGGGTCACACGCAATTTGCATTCATGTCATACACATATCAATGTGTCAACAAAATGAAGCTTTCCCGCTCCCGCTAAAAGTGTGTCACGATATCACGCTATATTAAAAATTCAGTGCATGATCATGGAACCATGAGACGCAGCTTTCGCTTTTGTTGGAATTTTATTGCTATTTACTTGCATGCAGAGTAGAATGGCAAATATTTATAATCTGCACTGCATGTACAGACTTCATAACTTAAATATCCAGCTAGCGTTGTCGGAATATGAGTGTCAGATCAGGCAGAGTAGACGGCGAAGATGAGACAATCCATACCGCTGGCGTTTGCCAAGACCAAATGGATCATGGTTTGAGATTCACTACAGGAATCGAGCAGTTCCACCCAACTACTTCAAAAGTCAGCTACGAATGAAGAGGGATACCTTTGATGTACTTCTTAATATGCTAACCCCTTTTCTTCTGAGGCAAAACACGTCGTTGCGTGAGTGCATTCCTCCAGAGAAAAAGTGCTTGCTCTTGGCCTCTGCCATCTTGCACATGGAAACTCGTACTTGACAATAGGTGCTAACTTCGGTGTAGGGAAAAGTACCGTAATCGAGGCAGTTCAAGATGTTACTGGAGCACTATTTGAACTGAGAAACGAGTACATAAAATTTCCAGTAAGTGAAGCAGAGACTAGAACATGCATTGAAACATTTTCTGAACTGTCGAATCTTCCTAATGTTGCTGGGGTGATTGATGGCACCCACATTCAGATAAAAGCCCCTGATGAAAGCGCTGTCGACTATTTTAGCCGGTATCATCAGCATGATTTTATAGTTCAAGGGGTAATGGACGGTTAGAAACTGTTTCTCAATTTTGCCGCCGGATATCCTGGAAGTCTTCACAATGCCCGAGTTCTAAGAAACAGCACACTGTACAGACGTGCAGAAGGTAACGAAGTCCTAAAAAGTCCTACTGTGCAGATTGGTCATCATGAAATTCAGCTGTATCTCGTTGGGGATAGCGCTTATCCCCTTGCACCATGGATACAAAAACCTTTTCCCGAAGCAACTAGGGATCGAGACGAGATTGCCCTCAACAGAGAACTGACCGCTGCCAGAGTTTCTGTAGAATGCGCCTTTGGTATTATAAAGAGCCGATGGAGGATTTTAGCAAAGCGGTTCGACAGCAAGATAAACTTTGCAGTCAAGACTGCAATTGCCTGTGCAGTACTTCATAATTTCTGCATCAGGAACGGCGATCACTGGGATGACGGTGATGAAAATGACGATGATGGCGAGAGCGATGATACGAATGTAATGCAGGATGGAGATAACATTAGAGAGGTTTTAAAAGAATATATATCTTCTTTGTAAACATTAGTAGTATTGAACTACAACCGTGACAAGCTTCATTGGTTTCCGTTTTTGTTGTGACCTTCCAGAAGGAACTAATCTGTTGCGATTTACCCCAAGATTTACTTTATTTTATTTGAACGCGAATCAAAAAATTTTCTTCACCGTTGAAGTTGACACATTTTTAATAGTATAATAGGTATAAAATGTAAGTAAGACTTAAACAGTGCAGTTTTTCTGTAGCAAACTTTCATCTTGTACTATACACTAACACAAACAGTAACAGAACCACCGAATATTATAAATCGTACATCATAGATTAAAGAGTGCCTTTGAAATTAAACTGCTTGTCCTTAAATGCTTGGAGAAAATTCCCCATAAATTGGTTCATTATTTGCATCTGCTGCATTTGCAGCTCTTGCATTTTTTCCATGGAAGATGCAACACATTCTCTTTGAGATTTGATCTCATCATAAGCGCGTTTGAAGTGCTCTTCCATCTTTCCGTCAGCATCTTCCGGTTTTCTCTTCCTTTTTCCCTGACCTTACTTTCCAGGCGGGATTTCAGTGGCAAAGCGGATTCCTTTGGCTTAATCTCAATGCTCGACTCAGCAGATACATTCAAGGGGCTTTTGCTATCTGCTGAACATGATGTAGTCGATGGAGAATCCCCCGCTTCTTGAATGTTCTTCAAGGTCACGATGTCACGACAACCCAGAACAGCATCGATTTCGTCGTAGAAAACAGATTTTTGCAAGCTGCCGCCGGTTTGGTTTCTGTTCCATTCTTTCCTTTCTTTGTAGGCGTCAATTATGTACTTAATTTTTCGCATACACTTACCCACCGTCTCGTTGGTTGCAAACTTGTTGTTAATTGCCTCAGCAATCGCACGCCAAGCATTTCTTCAATCCTTGCTGTTTAGCACATCCTGCTTCTCAGCCCATAATTGCACCAAGTACTTCTGCTGTTTGTTTGTCCACTTGTCGTATTTCTTGGATTGTTGGTTGGACTGACTTGGGGACTGGCTCTCAAAAGTTTCTTCTCCAAGTGGAGCCGGTGACGAAGAGCCGCTTGAGCCATGACTGAATTGATATGGAACTAACATTGGTTGACTAAAGTTGACTTCGTGGTGGCCAAAAGAATTTCTTGTATCTTGAGTCATCGCTCTTAGCGGCATATAATAGGCATTGGAACTTGGATATGGCCACGAGGGATCCATCATCTTACTCTTCCCAACAAGGTTGGCGCCAAATCACAAGTAACTTGATTTTACCACGCTTTTCATTTACTATTTGCATCATGATTGACAGTTTAAAAGCTTTCTTGACCTTTTGTGACATTTTGGCGAGGACCAGAGCTTGGCAATTTTAAGTGCCGGCGTCTGTGAAATTTTGGTACATTCTGATCATTTTTGAAAATGTCTGACAAATCGGTCGCACGGGAAAAACCTATCTGATGACAGATTTTTTTGTAGAACAAACGACTTTTTACACTGGTGCGACGTGACCCTTATTCTATAATTACTGTCATCAAGCACAGCATTAAAGTCTTGTTCCAAAGAAATTTGAAACTCTGCTGAAAGATTTAATTCAACTGCAGGTTCCTCAACTCCACCCTCATCATTGTTTGGTGCAGGCAGACGGGCTGAACTTGGAGTAAAAAAAATGTGATGATTGACATACCTGTCATTTTCACATTCTGGATCCAATATGCGTTGAGTTTCCATAATCAAAACAATGAAGTGGTCTAAGGTCCCCTTGGGCGGATGCTCATGTCGTTTGTGAAGGGTACATGTAAGGTCATTGAAAAGTTGGTGTTTTGGATAAGATATTCACATAACGAGAACATCATGCTCAAGCAAGCTATTATTGCAGAGGCCGAATTGCAGAAAATGTCCTGTTGTTCGAGCATTTACAAAATCTAATTTGTAACAGTTAAAAAGTAACCATCTGCTTTTTCTCATTCACAGCTGTCAGTCCATAATACATGCACTTGCATTGCAATGTTATCGGTGAAAATCCACAAGTTTGAGAGCAAAAAAATTCATGTAACAGTTCAGTATAGTAAATTAGCTTCGAACAAATAAAACACTCCGTAACTTGTTGAAAATTTGCTAATATTGGTCATGTTTTTAAATGCAAACAAAGAAATTGAGACAACAACTATACTTGAGCACTGCTTCAGATGTGTTTACTTATTCGCTATCAGAACACATTCCTGAAACTCACATCGATCAAAGATGTAGGGGGTGGGGCCAGGGGGGATTAAGAGCACACTAACACGCAACCACTCAAGATGAACTCATTTTGAGGGAACACCAAACAGATAAAGCCTTTCATTAAACAAGGTTCACAAGAGTCTTTATATGACATACTGTATTGAATTTTATGTTTTTCGGACGTATGTACGTGATCTACATGTATGTGTTGTCCTCTGAAATTCACATCAGTGAAGACATTTTCAAGAATTGTAAACACAGTGACTGGAAGAAAATTTAGGTCAACATTGGGAAAATTACAATTGTTTAATTCTGAATTGCTACACCTAGAACTTCTTTGAAATAAAGCTTCATCAGTATTTACAAAGTGAATCAGACGAAGTTGTCTTGATTTTTCTTTTTTCAGCATTGTGTCCTGGTAGTTTGACCTGTTATTAAAAGTGACTTAGCTTTAACACTGAGCAGGCTACTCTTGACTTGACACTGCAGTGCTCTGGCCATGAGTGCCACATCTGTTCTAACAGCAGCTGATCATGAATTGAATATATACCTTATAGTAGAGCAAACAGAACAAATTGTGTGATTAAAATCAGTTCTGAGTTGTTGTATTCAGTTAATAGTTCTGTTCTTTCAATTCTCTAGAAAGTGATCTCTATTATTGCTTTCAAATCAAGACATTGTAAACTTAAGGTGTCAGTTATCTTGTGTTCTTTTATAAACTACAGAAATAAGCACTCTGCAGTGGAAAGGCACTGGAGAACATTATATTTCATGTTTCATTTTAACTCTTCTATAATTTGCACAATTATGCCATAACTGCTTCTTCAGTTAAATAAACTCGCAAATTCAGCCTGGCTTAAATATAACTAGTTACATGTAAGCTTAAATATAGCTTCAAATTCAAGAAGACCGGAGAGAACATGATCTTCTTAGAATCGTTAATTTTGAAGCCAATCTTTCATTGCAAATCATTTTCCTTTTAACTTACCTCCTTCTCAAGAGTAGATATCCAAATTTTGTTGCTTTGAGGCATATTTTTATCCTTTAAGCTTGAAAGACTAGAAATCCAAGGAAACATGCGTTGAACATTTGAAACAAACTTGAAATTTATGGCGCCGAAAAATTCAACCGTTTTCTCTGAGCCCGCAATAACAAGGCTGCTGACCAAAGCGGCTCATTCATTACCAGTCTCTCCCATCATATTCATGATTGCAAAATGGCGGCTGCTCCTGGCTCCGTTTTACTTTAAGGATTGTATTCTAAGAAGAAGTCACCACTGAATCGTTTTTTGGGACCTGTGGACCCCTGCAAAAGTTTGAAAACTACGGATTTTAATTGTTATATTGTTGAATAACTGCGTGAATATTTGATGTTAAGACAAATATGCAACCAATGCTGAACAGATATGATCATGTAAGATTAACAAGGTAAAGTAAAACTGATTATTCTTTGACAAATGATTTTTCCTGTTTTATGGTTAATTCTTGCACAGACTAAGCATAACATTCCAAGAAGAAATTGAAACTATATGCTTATCAGAAAGTTTGAATATTTTGACGGATGCAGGTACTTTGTAGTAATAGCAGTTTTCTGTTTCGATGGCTCTTTTGTTTTTCTCCAAATGACAAGAGATACTTGGTGTGAGAAAACTCCAAAGCAGTTAAGCGATCAGCAAACTGTAGCTCTTGAAAATTTCTACACTTTGATGACCACTCTTAACAACATTATGCCCAAAGCCTACACTTTAATTAAGGCTTTAACCTGAAAAGATCTTGAGAATTCTTAGGAATTCCAAGCCTTATTAGATCTTATAAGATCCATTCCCAGAAATTCCCAAGAATTCCAAGCTTCTTAAATTATAGCTAATTTGCGCGCAGAGCTTGGAATTCCCAGGAATTCCTAGGAATTGGAAGCCTACACAGAGCTTATTTATTTCATTCCCAGAAATTCCCAAGAATTCCAAGCTTTCCTACTCACAGCTAATTTGCATAGTTGGGAATTTTTGAGAACTCTAAGGAATTCCTAGGAATTCCCAGAAAGCTGGGAATCCATTTTGCAAGGGAATACAGAGATTTTTAGTTTTAAGGAACCACCATGTTGCAGTTGTATCAAAGCTGGACCCATGTGGATCTCTAACTTCAGGGATCTCATCTTTCTCAGATCTTTTAAACAACTTAAGCAACTCAGGTGCTTTAGTCCACCATATGGCTGTGACCAAAAGGTCGAAGAGTTCGTTTTGTGTACCACTCAGTAACATAAAAAGATTATGTATAGTGATTTAAGTACTTGTGGAGAAGACATGCTTACGATAAGTACATTTCCAAATTTGGTGGAACACGATTGACTTCATTATCTACAAAGTGTCAGTGCTTTATATTGATTGGTTGAAAAGAGCTGCCACTTGGATAGTGTGTTGCAATGCTACATTTTGTATATTATATTATCTTACTTTCAATAAGTTAACAAACATCCCATGAATTGCCTTATTTTGAAGACAATTAATGCAGATTTGCATAAGAAAAGATGAAGACAGTAGTCTGTCTAAATGGTGTGTATTTGTTTGGTGTCAACAATTACCTTTTTTAAGTCCTGAAAGATTCCAGTTGGAACCGTGGGTGGGAAGTATCATCCCAGGTTGGAAGGTTGGATCCCGCCTAGGATCCAGGGTGGGATGTGTAGATCCCAAGGCGGGAACGCCACCATTCCCACCTGGGACCCCGGGTGGGAATGGCGGGATCCCACCTACATCCTGCCTGAGATTTTACCTGGGTAGTTTTGTAGAAAACCCGACCAACTTTGCGCCCAATCCCTTGTCACAGTCAGCTGCAAAATGATTGCTGCAAATGTGGCCAGTGCCGGGCTTCCAATCGTCATCTCTTTTTGCTAGGACAAAGGCAATCCATTTGCTTCGCCGAGGTTCATGAAGCAACACGTGGAAACTGGTGGAGGCTGACGTTCTCTGCATTGGTGTTGTTGCAGACATTACCATATTTACCTGTGTATAATGCACACTTTTTTTTCGTGAAATTAACCTTAAAATTCGTGGTGCGTATTATGCACGGATCCCATTGTTTATCCACGTTCTCGTTAACATACCATAAACAATAGCCTTGTTGTGAGTGGTTGTTAATAACAACATTAAAATAACCAATGAATAGTTTGCAATTTCGATCCTTGAATAAATTAATCTGGCCATTTAAACACACCTGATCAACAAAACAACATTCAAGAAAACATTTTATTCGAGCGATCACTGTCAACATGGCATCAAAACTTAACACTGCGAAACGTCAAAGCTATGCAGTATCCGACAAGTTAAGAATTATCCAGTTTGCTGAACAGAATGGAAATTGCGCTGCCGAAAGAGAATTTGGTGTTTCGGAGAGCAATGTCAGAGGGTCCCCTATACCACTTTCAAAATTTCAATCACGTAAAAATAATGAGCCCATTCACGCGTCACGAATAATAGCCAACATTTTTTCACATTCACGTAAAAACCAAGCCATCACGTTTCACGTAAAAGTAAAAAAACAAATTCACGGATTAATATGTTCACATTCTCTAACCTTATTAGACTGTTTATGCTCTGAAATTGACTCTTCGAGTTTTTTTATGTCAATTTAACACGTCTCAAAGGCCTCCTCTGTCCTTTCACGCATATCTTTGCCACAAGATATCAGTAATTAGAGTCTGCTTTCTGGGGTTCGTCGTTCCATGACTTAGACAAGAACTTGTTCCACACTGTTTCTCTCCACCCAGGTGTATGAAAGGATGCTGGCAAATAAAAAGTTGGGGAATAGTCCCAGTGACGGATAGGCAATCATCCTAGTTGTTTCATGCTACAGGAACTGGGTTAAGCTACGATGGTTGTGAACCACAAGGCTTGTGACGACCTTGTGCCTGCCTTGTACTTGGTGGTTTCCTGTCGAACAGTCCTCTGACGTACACTTTTCCCGTTATTGCGCGCCCATTCCCTCATGTATTCCTGGTTCTCGTCGTTCATCTGAACAGTTGGTAAAGGTGGTAGAAATGGGATGTCCCAGAACCTAATTGAATTGGATGGCACAAGATAGTAGGACCTCTTGTTGGTCAAATAATGGGCAGCCCACTGAGTTGTCCTTTTGAGGCCTTCTTTCACTGTATTTCCAAATCCTCTGGCATAATCAATGACATGAGCACCTGCTTCATGCTTGTGATTGATGGGTAGAATGAAGAGATTCAACTTGCCCGGTCATACAGCTTTCCAAATCTACGCTGAAATCTCTATTTAACAGTTGAATCTTGTTATTCAATTTCTGGACACCATCCGCGACCATTTGAACAGATGAAGCTGTCTTAGATGATACGGTTCCCTCTGGGCCGTTCATTGTGTTCTTCTGAGTAATCTCCTTGACTTCATCAACGGTGCACTTGACGTGGTCAGCAACAGACTTGAGATTTGCTTCATACTGGTGAGCCTGTAGAGGTATCAAGGAACTGTGTTTCTTGTGGATACCGAAAGATCGGTACATCTTTCCAATTGATTTAAGGAATTCACCTGTACCCTGCAATGTGGTGATGAGTGAAACTTCTCCAAGTTGGGAATCACAAAGAAATAAGTTGCAATCCAACTCTGAACAAAGACCAGTTGGCTGCATGAAGCTAGCAAACTTTGCATTCCCTTTTCCCATTCCCTCTTTGCCATTCCCTGCTATAATGGTAACACCCGCAGAACCGATGTATTGCTTCACTTGATGTGTTGTGGGGTCAGAAAAGGCTATCCCCTGCTTGAAAGGAGCAATTCCATGCACTTCGCAATGCAATGAGGCTCTGATCAGACAAGTGACCACCCTGGAATCGAGGTTTACTTGGAAAAGGCCTCCTTGTGCTCCCGCTGATGAAAAGTAGAGGTTCCCATTGGAAGTAGCCATGCTGGTTACTTTGGCTGCATTGTCAGGACAGGCAAACAGCTGAGTAACACTGCCAACAAGACCAACACCATCCATTTCAATCAAAATCTGGTAAATCTTTCTTTCAGCATTGCGGCTTACAAACAGGATTTCTTCTGATGCAGAACACACTGAGTCAAACGAACTGATGACTGTATTTAATTGAAGAACATCCGTTCGTTTCTGCTCAGAACAGTATCTTGCTTCTAAGTTGTTGACTTGTGCTTTCAGCATTCCCTTGAGCTCATTCACATTCCCAGTAGCTTGGATTCCCCTCTTTGTAAGCTCGGCAATAAGCTCTGCTTTTTTTGAGAGACTGAACTTGAATAGCTGCTTTGCTAGTGTGTTCTACCACAACAATGCCATCGGCAGTACACACAAAGACAAAACCGTTTGACGCACACAATGATTTGGCGCTGGGAAGCTTTTCCCTTACAACTGTTACACGAACTGGATTATGTAGCTGGAGTTTAACAAGTTTACTTTGGTTATTCAAAGGGGAAAATTCCAACATAAACAAGATTCCACTTCCTGCATTTGAAATTGCCACTGGGTGGGGATAAGCACCAACCTTGTTATCTTCTGTGAATTTAAATCACTCTGGTATGAGGGCGTGAACGACTAACTCAACATTTTGAATGAAACTGTCAGCCGTGAAGTCAAGGATGGGGTCAACTGCCATGCAATCTTTGTTTCTCACTGCTTCACTGTCCTTAAGGAGTTTTCTAAACAACTTTCTGGTTTCGGGGTCGCTGTCATCTCGCAGTGTTCTAAGAATAGCGAAGTTTGATCTCTGCTCTTTGAGTAAAATACACCAGTTAGCAAAGGAACACTTGAGACTCTTTCCTACATGGATGGCATCAGGTAATCCAACCATTAAAGCAAGCTCTGGCTCGATAGTTCCGTCTTGTATTTGCTGGTTTATGTTCTACAAGGCCTTCTTGTTGCCCTCTTCACAGTCACTAGTATATACAAACACAGCTAGTTTTATGCATTTGTGACCTCTCTCCAAGCACTTTACACAAGCCCTGCATGCAGGAAAATAGGAAATCTGCCCTTTAACAGTGCAATCGTCACACACTATTTTGTTGTCCCAGCATTCGTTGCAAAAGCAATCACAACTGTCTGGGTCCATATTGATGATATGTTCCACGGTGTTTGCCCGAGAAAGGCATCCTTGGCAAATCTGCACGGTTTTAACTTCCGACTTAAATTTCACTGTCATATATTCTCCCGTCTTACCAGCCTTTGACACGTATTCCACGGAGCAAGGCATGGCTCAAATATTTGGGTAGCTTGTAAGGCAAAATAAAAGAAACCAGGTTAATTGAAGTTACAGTTTTACTAAACCACACAACAATAAAAAACACCTGAAGTTTGGGACTAAGACAGCCTTTATTGACAACTAATTAAATGATTAATAACACAATATACAAAATACTTGAATAGCTAAAATGACACTCCAAACCCAAAAGTGGAAGTGGAGTTGTTATGAGTGTGGTGAAAGTATAGCCTTAGCGAGGACATTGATAGATTGTAAACGAATAGAAAGTGGAACCGTAAGGTAAAGGAGCACGGCATCGGAATGCCAGTCCCCTGGCATCTTGATGAGCTCCACAAGGACGCCTGCTTGGAAGGCAAAGGAAGCCCTACCCCTACGGAAAGAATGGCAGGCATATTCTCTGGCTGGAAGACCCAGGGACTGGAGAATGGAGCGAAGTTGCCGTACAAACATGGAGTAAGTGAAACTTTGAACTGAAGATCAGGGGAGCTAAGAAACAAAAATGCCTGAGACGAGGGAACAGCATGACCAGTAAAAGACATAGCCCTTTTGATGGCCGTGACAGGGCAAAGGGGGGACCCTGGGATTAGGGGAAGAGGAAGTTGCACCACCCGTTCACGAAACTGGATCATTTTGCTCCAGCGAAGAGTGATCAAGGAGCCCCAGGGGTAAAATTGGAAATCTGACCGCAAGAGCTGCTGGGCAGGGTCAAAAGCCCGAGAAGATTTAGCTAACAGATGGCTTTCCGTAACATACCAAAAAATGACACCAGGCAGATAGCCCAGAATGACGCATCAAAGCTAGAGCGCATATTTAATAGGGAGTAAATTTGTAACAAAAGGTCTGGGGTGAAAGGGGCATTCTGGGAGGGTGGTTCACCCTTAACCTGTTGTATACCGGTTAAAAGGGATTGTAGAGGCCAATTGTCAGTGAGAGGGTAGGGGAGGTTAAATTCCTTGTGCAAAAGGCCAATTATATTAAGATAATTAGGAATGGACAAGGTCTTAAGGGATCTAGCAAGGAATGCAGCATATTGACAGGGGTGTGCAGATTGAGCAGGGAATGGAGGATAGCCCATGCGTGAACAAAAACGGAGATAGCTGGCACGGTGAGTACTATAGGAGGCCTTGGTGTTGGCGGCAAAGGTGTGGAAGCGGTAATGGTAAATCTCATCTTCGAGTGCCTTGGCCAGTTCTGCATCCCGGGAATCTGGAAAGAAGGAAAGTGCAACTATTTTAAATAAGATGGGCCAATGGTGTATTGGCAATCTGCTGGTGTGGCTCATCCTGGAGAAGATGAGTGTAGAATTCCAGGCATTTGTCAGGTTGGTGGAAGCGAGAAACGGAGTCAGCAGTGGTATTGAGGTCACCCTTAATGTGGACAGCTGTAATTAATATGCAAACCAGCACATGGTGGGGGATCCAGCCTGAAGTGATGGTAAAGCCAGTCACCTCTGTAATAGGCCCCCGCAGCTAGCTGACAGGCATCAGTGTCCACATCAGTGATGGGCTGCCTGCTGAGGAAGGGGTGCTGCCCATTAAAGACTTGAAGGAAGGAGTTCCACCACTTAATGTCTTCATAGAAGTCTGTAGAGAGTCTGGCCTTGGCAGTTGGAGAGGAGAGAGTTCATCATGTCCAGAATGCGGCGTAGGAATGTACGTCCTCCATAAACTACCCGGCAGGCCCAGTTTAATTTCCCAGCGAGTTGCTGTAATTTTTTTTGGTTGCGCGGCGCTTGGTGAGAAAGCTGGATGTTAGCTGATTTAGGTCCTGAAGTTTGCTGGATGGGAGGGACATCGTGCACTGCTTGGTGTCTAGCTCCACACCCAGAAAAACTAATTTCTGTGTGGGGCCAAGCACCTTATGCCAGCTGATACTAAACCCCAGTTCCTGGAGGAATTGCAGGAGGGTGGTGAAAGCAAGCTGACAGGCTTCACGAGTAGGAGCAATCACCAGGAAGTCATCTAGGTACACCACCACAGAGTTGATGAAGCTGATGATGCCTACGGCAGTTTATCGAACGCGAACTTACCAGAACTTTATACCCTCTCTTAACCTCGGCCATTCGACAAAAAATGTTCACACCCCACTCGTTGCTGTACTTAGTTGAAACTGGAACGCGTCATTCACCAAAACATTTTCCTCAGAAGGTGTTTTGGGAATGCGAAATCGTCCTGATCCGGACTCGAACTCCACCATGTACGGTTATGTAAATTTCTTTAAAAAATTCTTCCTTTACTCACCAGCATCGCCGCATGTTAAATATTCATTTCATTTACCAATTGAATACCAAACAAACAATCGCCTACTGAGCACGCCTTTATAACCTACTATTGTTCTCAAACAGTTCTACTTAATTCCCACACAAGTTTGAGAAGCCATATCAAAATTTCATGCCTCGTTTTTCATCAGGGGTTCCAAACACCTTGAAACAATAATCATCTCTATCTCGGTGTTTGGAACCCCTGATGAAAAACTCGCACTCGTTTTTGATCTATTACATGAAATACCACAGCAACATTTCACCTTCGCGTACTATCACTATAGTGTCCAAGTAATGTCGAACATTTAAGAAACACGGTTGTACAGTAAATAAAGTTTATTCTGAAAATTTTTGTGCAACGACTGACAATTTCGGGATGCCCTTCTTTGTCTTAGAAGTGCCCATCAAAAATTTAAATTTAATCCGAAAAAAATTTGTTGTATAAAAGGAACGTTATTGGACCACAAATTTAAGCACTGTTGCCATGTCCAGAACGTTTGTGGTGTAAACTGGCCTTGAATTAAACATTTTATAGAGACACCGGAGACATATCATTAGGTCAGGTTAGTCAATGAAAACGAATTACTTGAAAGATGGGAATTAAATGCGACAAAGGCCATTTGTTTTCATCCAAGACGATGTGACAATCTGAGAACTTAGACGATTTCGTGGTGAATGCGGCACCAATTATAGTGTTTTAACACATTATCATAGAAACTAGTCACTGAAAGTGCTATATAAATGGCACATGTTCCGCTCTTTTGGAAGTGGAAGATTTCTTTTATTAAACCCCGATACACACATTCGCTCTTTGCTTCTGACCCTTGATAAGGCAACACACAAATGACCTGGGGCAAATTCCTTCCCACAATGCACTTCAGCAGCATCAGGGGTTTGTCCTTGAGATTTATGCACTGTCATTGCCCATGCTGTAGCTTCAGCTGAAGTTGGTTCTTGTACAAATGACTCTAGTAGGATAATTCCTGATAGACAGGCCAAGTCACACGATCCGCAAACACAGGCGATCCATTGGCAAAGGACAAAGCCTCACGACGAACACCATTAATTCGAATAATATTGAATATGAACATCACTTTGGCACCGATTTTAAGTGCTAACTTTTCTTTGTCAATTAGATCTCTGTTCAGTACGCACTTGTCTCGAACATCAAATGTCTCAAAAACTACTTCATTTCCAGGCAGACGATCTGAAATGCTAATGTTTGCATAGTCTATGTCTTCATTCAATGCACAGAGTTGCGGGACATAAGGAAGGTTGAAATCTGATGGATTCAATGGTTGACCCAGGGTTCTGATTAAATTCAGTGACTTTTCGCTGCACTGGCCTTTTGAAATTCCCTGAGAAGATTCACAAGTTCCTGGTCATCTTTTGCACGGAAATTTTCATCAAGGATAACTTGATGAGGAAAGGTCGCATCCCATAAGCTACTTTGAAATGCATATCTTCCATCATCAATAGCACTTGGCAGTGGAGTCAATTGTAGGAAATCTCCAAATGCCACAACGTGCAGACCACCAGAAGCTAACTCTGAATTGCAAAATAATGTTCAGAGATATGTGATTAATTGTTTGAAATCATCTTTTGCTCAACATCGAAATTTCATCGATACATAGTGCCTCCATGCTCTTCCACCTCCCTACGCAATATTCATTTGATAACACATTTGAAAGAAGGTGTTCTTTCGTACCACGGCACTGTCCAATCGCAACAAATAAGTGAATGGTTTGTGCTGGAATGCATCCATACAATGTACAGGCAATACCTGTTACAACATGCTTTGCCAGAAAGGTTTTCCCTGAACTGGCGATTCCTCCAAAATAAACATTATGGCCTTTCTCCACCAGACTAGCAATCAGCTGTTGCTATTCGGTGAGGGTGGACATAGACATAGACATACTTTAGTTGTTAACATAGGTTAAAGATGGCAGCCAGAGGCTGATGTGGACCTGCGATATCAATTCATTATAAATTAAAGGGTAAAAGCATGTGAAATATAAAAGAATGTGAAAACAGTAAAATGGTAAAATCGTGAACGATGGAAGCTAGAATCGTTACAATTAAAAAAGTATGTCTAGCAGAATAAATCATGAAAAGCATATGTAAATGAATAAATAAATACATAAATGATAAGTAAATAAATGATGCAAACTGTATCAGCTCTTAAAAATATTAATAATAAAAGTCAATGTTCTTGTTGGAGAGCATACACTACTCTTTGTAGAAATCGATTTTTTTAGTAGCTTAGTATTTTTCATAAGCTTTTCTTTAAATTGCTCTAATTTAGAAGTAACTTGATAGGACTTAGTGAGGGTGTTTCACAGAGTAGAACCCCCTGTATCTGATGTAATTCTGGCCGTTTCCGTGAACACCTACGAGACATTGAAAGATGCATTACTGAAACAGGGAGGAGACTAGGTGACCGTTTCCGCGAACACCTACAAGACATTGAAAGAAATGACAAGGATGCATCCAAACTAGTTGCCCGACATCTCAATCTCCCTAATCATTCTAACCAACGCATGATGTTTTGTGGCCTTTCCCTAAACCAGGGTAACACGGAAAGCCATAAAAAATCTAGAACAAAAATTCATTTTTCAAATCAGCACACTTAATCCCCACGGTATCAACGAATACTTTTCATTCAACTAATTTGATCTTGTTTTTCACGTTGCCATGTTCCTACCAATAGCGTAGCTCCACCACTCTCCATATAAATGAAGTGCAACCCACAATTCTTTGATTCGCTCTGACGAAGGGCTAACGCTCGAAACGTCAGCTTTCAATCTCTTTATGGTGGCCAATTTACCTTATCAACTCAGTTGATAAATCCAAAATTTTATGGAGTGGGTAAACCTAGGTACATTGACATTCTAGGTACAGTGACAGATCTACCAAAAATGTGGCACCATCACCTATGTAGCACACTTAACCTTACACAACAGGGTAAGAATTCAGTGTAAGCCTATGTAATAATATGCCTTCACGTCTTTGTTCTGAAAGACTGAAAGAAAACATGATGCCCAAAGAAAAACAATGTCATAATATACATATTTGCGTAATGGATGTATGGGTTTAATAGAGATCTTGCCCAGGAGAGCAGAATAACAATGCAATGTTTTGAAGTGACAAAATTAAGCTATTTGAGATTTAAACTTTTTATAAAATCTGCCAAATTGTAGAATATTCGGACACTTATTTGCAGGTCATTGGATAACAATGAATCCTTTTGTTTTTGCGGGCAGAGAGTCTGGGCGAGGGAAAGTCGAAAAGGGAGGGGGAAAACGGCGGAGATAGGTCAAAGGAAAATGTAAAAGCCCCTGGGGAAATTGTCTCACTGGACCAGTTCTAAACAGCCTAGCTAGTTCTGCGCGTAAAGACTTTTGCATTGTTTATAGAAAATCTCGGGTTTTTTCCTTGTAAGATCTCGCAGTTAATCCGCCACCAGGCTTACGGGCACGGAGAAGAGTTTCTCACGTTCAAGTAAAGGACCATTTACTGGAAAACACTGCAGAAAGTTTGTCCTGATTGAACGTATGGAACTACTGTTTGCAGTCCCAATATCTCTGTTAAGTTTTAGCGCTAGCTCGTGCCAAGTGTTTCAGTTTTATTCTAGTTTCACCCAGAGGACTACCAAATTAGAGGAAAATGTACCACACTATGTCACTGAAATGTGTTATATCTTAAAGATCATACTGTATATAAAAATTGATATTGATTTGGCAATATTTGTTTTGTCTGTGTCTTATAAAAACTTACAATAATTAAGCTTACTGCTGCAATCCAGATGAAATCCTTTTTTTATTTGTTTAAGAACTAAACATCCTGACAGCCTGTTGTTGAAAGGAAGGATGGAACATCTTGAAAACAGGTAGAGCCTTGAAATTTATCATTTCTAAATGTTCCTATGTTTACAGTGTGTGGTGGAAACTACAGTATGCGCCTGTTTTGGCACAGCTGTTGGCTCACTGACAATGCATGGGCCATTCAGATGGCCTGCTACTGAAAGACGAGGCATCTTAATAACAGGAAGAGCCTTCAACTGCACCATTCCTAAATGTTCCTATATCTACAGTGTGTGGTGGAAGCTATGTTGCACCAGTTTCTGAAGCTGTTGTCCTCTCTGACAAATAACAAGACTTGCAGACAGCATCATATCCAATCTTGACAAAAATAAAACATCCTTCAAATGCAACATGGCAATTTAGGTTGACATTGTACTCCACTTTGTGATGATATGAAGTGTACTATATCCTGTGGCAAGAAAAGTCAAAGATATTTATCTGGAATTGCTGAACAGAAACCCTTATTGAAAGTTGCTACTGGATGAAAATTCTGTTCATCAAATACAATGCAACCAATGCAAATGAGACTTGATAAAAGAGGCCGCCATTCCTGTCACAACCCCTAAATTTGATATCAATGAAAAAGCAAACAGACCTGGTAGAACCCAAAGGGGGCCTGTGGTTAACTATAAAATTTATTTCCACTAAATATAAAGACCCAATTACATGAAGTGGCTGCCCTCTACTCAGGGTCAGTTGCCAGAGTCCTGAAAAATGTGCCGCTTAATAGAGGTTTGTCTGTAGAATGATCAGTGATGCATGTAAATTGGTATCATGCGCTAGCAAAGCTTGGAAAATGTTTTAAAAAACTCTATACAATTCAAATAACTGATTGGTATATTGTGACTGTAACTCGGCTACCAATTGCTGTGTTGTGGGTCTTTTCTCTGGAGTGCCATTTATACAGGAAAGTGATAATTTACAAAGAGGCTCATATGGCTAAATATGCTTACACAGCAAAGACAGTAGAAGCCCAAATGCATAAACATCACTAGCCTAAGGCTGTGGGCGATTTCCTCTTACAACTTTAGGGGCAATATGCTTGTGAAATGTTCTGTACGTTTCCTGATCTCTTGGAGATAGGTGGTAGACTTTGCCTTTGGCTAGTGTTGTAGATGTACCAAAATCTATGATTACAGGGTGTAAGCTGTTATTCATTACGGTTTTGCACCCCATGAAACACGTCGATGGAACATGCAAATTAGCTTCCAAAAACACGTACAGGGCATGCGTAACAAGATGCAAAACTGTCAATCATTCAAGTCCCGAGTGTATATCAATGTCATTACCATTGTTTCTGCTCTCAGTGTTCGAATCAATGACCTATTCATCGAGGAACAATGCCCATAATTAGGAAAACCATCGCAGTTTAACCTCTATTGTTGCAAATAATTCACACCTGAAATTAAAATAAACGTGAAGCAGTATGAACATGTCGTGTGAAGTCCGTAGATTTTTTAAATGGGTTAGAATAAACGGATAAACTATTAGGAAAACAAGCAAACGATTGATCAAACACGTAAATAAAATTCTTCGTTTAAACAGACAACAGCAGATGATCGATGTCTGTGTAGATTTCCACATGACTCGTGTAAGCTTAAGTGTATTCCCACTCGGCGGTCGCTCGAAGTTTTCTGTTTCTGGTTGAGCAATTTTCATTTCCTCTACAGCCAGCATTAATCGAAAGTGGGAGCATTTTTCGCACATTTCCACAATAGCAATTACTCCTATTGTCTTTTCACGGACGGGAAGGACAGCCGTATAAATCCCTTTTGGGAATATTCGGTATTGAAGTCAAAGAGAACCGAAAATGGCGGCGTGCTTTGTGAGCATGCACAGCATCATGGATACCCCACATTTTTCGGGCGACGCAGTTCATGGGGCGTGAAAGCGTAATGTGCCCCCATTTGTAATCACGTTTTCAGCCTCTAATTCATTGTGGAGGTATTCCTTAGAACGAATGAAGTATAAAGCATCTGCACACTCGTACATAATTCTGCACCATTCACTTTGGGGATAATTAGTACTTTTGAGCACTAGCCACTTAAACATAACACAGTGACCCCCTATGCCATGAAACTGGGTGATAAAAAGGTACGGTTTGGCTTCGGTACAGTATCCAAATAATAGAGGCAATCCTGTATTTAAAAAAAAAGAAAACAAAAAATAAACATGAGCAACTATTGGAGTCTTAAGACTGAACAATAGTTAACTTTCAAGAACATGCAGAAACTATTTCATAAAATTTGCACTTTAACTGCAGCTGTCCGCCACTCTTGGTTGGAGTACTGATAATTACTTGGGTGTTCCATTTTAGGAAGAATAGATGCCTCATGTTTAACAAGAGAGAGGTGAACGTTGTCTTTAAATTGCTTCACAGCTACTGTAATTCTCCTGTGGGTCTTCTGTGAGCAAATGCCAAAAACACCCTCTCCAAGAACTGCACCATGGCTAATGTATCATCTCTTAAGTAATGTCGATTGATACTCTTTGGACTGATAATAAAATAATGTAAATTAATAGCATCACTAAGGGATTCAGTCATAATACATTGTGATCTGTGGTCTAATACATCAACCTGTTTTCAAACCCTCGCAGTGGAATGGTGACTAGATCATTTGATTAGGGTGAAGATGAGAGAGGCCCCATTAGGGCTTATAGGTATATGGGATATTTGCACCAGGTTATAGGGATACAGGATACTACTGAAGGAAAAACTTATGGGGCTATGGGATATTTGAAAAAGAAATATGAGGATATTCCGCACGAAGTTTAGGGATACGAGAATGGAAAAGTCTGAAGTGGTGACTATGGAATTCATCCTAAAATAGTAATGAACACTACATCCCCCCACACTTATTCTAAAAATCATATTTTGCTATATTATCAAGTGTCAAAACCTAAACGCTGTGGAGCTTTGCATTCTCATGTTGGATAGCGTGGCTGGGTTTGAGGTTGTGCTGGTACAATCGCTTGTGCTTTCGCATCGCTGCTATTTTCGCTGCTTTGAGCTTCGGTTGGTTCTCGTGTAGCGGTTTCCGTGCGCGGATGTGTTGTTGGCTCGACGTCAACGTTGTCTTGATTGGCCGCATGGCTTGGAGCGCTAACACTAAGATCTGCAGTGCGATCCGTAAAATATGCATGTTTCTTGGCATCCGGTCAACGTGACCTTTCCAAAGTTGGTCTTCAACGAGAACTTTATAGGAGACAGGACCTGTTTGTTCCGCAACAGTGCCCTCCACCCATCTGGGCTCTCCTCTAAAGTTTTGCACTAGAACTTGTTCTCCGAGTGAGAACTCTCGTTCCTTGCTGACTTTGTCACGTCTGAATTTCTGCTTGACTTGCTTGTCAAACACTTTTCAACCGAGAACGGGGTGCAATAAATCTAATCTCGTTCTCAATCTACTATTCAAAAATGACTCAGCGGATGTTTTGACCTGTCGTGCTATTCTGCATTGTTCTGTAACTAAGCAGAAATCGAGCTAAACTTTGCTTAATCAAGTTGCTCCTCTCTGCCTTAAAAAAATTACTTAAATGTTTGAACAAAACGTTCCGCTTGGCCATTTGAACGAGGGTGATATGGAGCAACAAGCGTGTGTTTGATACCATTTGCCTTTGTAAAATCGGAAAACTCTTGTGAAGTGAATTGGGGACCGTTATCACTTACTAGTTGCTGTGGAATGCCATACCGAGCGAACATTCCTCGATCATTGCTTCACTTGTGATGCTGTGCATCAATTCTACTTCTAGGCACTCGGAATGACTATCGACGACAACTAAGAACATTTTTCCCATGAAAGGTCCTGTGAAATCAATGTAAATCCTCTGCCATGGCATTTTCGGCCAATCCCAGGGGTGGAAGGGTGCCTGCTGTGGCTTGTTGCATGACTTTTGGCAATCGTGACCTCGCTGAACAACCGTAGCTATGTCTTTGTCGAGGTTTGGCTACCAGACATGAAGTCGTGCGAGTGTCTTCATTCTGACTATTCCGGGATGCCCTGTGTGTAATTCGTAGAACACACGTTTTCAAAGTTGTGGAGGAACTATCACACGGGTTCCACATAACAAACAACCATCTTCAACCATGATCTCGTGACGTTTATTGAAACACTGTGATTTCTGGTGCGGTCTACTTATCAGGCCAACCTGTCATTGGATCTGTTTGTGTTGCTTTACAAACATGATCGACGTTTAATGGCAGAGATTCAATTTGTAGCAAATTGACGAGTTTGACTTCATCGACTCCTTCGTCCGGCTTGTCGACGTGTATGGGCAAACGGGATAAACAATCGGCATTCATGTGCTTTGCAGTTGAACGGTATGCGATGTCATATTGATATGCGGCAAGTAACAATGCCCATCTTTGTAACGTTGCTGCTGCTAAAGTGGGAATTCCCCTTTTTGGTCCTCACAATGTGGTCAACGGCTGGTGATCCGTGACTAACAGAAATTTCCTTCCATGCAAGTATTGGTGGAATTTCTTTATTCCAAAAATTATGCTTAGCGCTTCCTTCTCGATTTGCACGTAATTTAGTTCACTTTTGGTCAATGTGCGCGAAGCATAAGAGATCGGGTGCTCTTCTCCGGACGGTAGCATGTGCGATATGACTGCTCTGACTCCATACTGCAAGGCATCTGTGTCGAGATTTAACGGCAATTTCTCGCTGAAATGCACCAAAACCGGCGTGCTCGGCAATTTGTCTTTTAGTTGCTTGAATGCCCTTTTCTGATCCTCCGACCATTTCCATTCAACTCCATCTTTCAGTAGCTCGTTTAACGGATGAGTGATGGTCGAATAGTTGCTAATGAACTTGCCATAATAATTTATCATGCCAAGGAACGACCTCAGTTGATGTTGATTTCCAGGTGCCGTCGCCTTATGAATGGCTTCAACCTTTTTCTCGATCACGTGCAAGCCTTGCGCATCAATACGATAACCCAAATATTCAACAGTGGGCTGCATGAATTTGCATTTGCTCAACTTTAACCTCAAGCCAGCGCTTTCCAGCCTCGTTAAAACTTCATTAAGATGATCTAAATGCTCTTGATCATCTTTCCCCAACACTAAAATGTCGTCTATCCTACAAACTACCATTAGAATGCCCTGGAGTACTTGCTCAATTTTTGACTGAAAAATTGCTGACACAGAGGACACTCCAAAAGGCAAACAAGTAGGTACATACAAACCCTTATGAGTATTTATTGTTACAAATTCTCTAGAATCCTCAACTAACAGGATTTGTTGATAAGTGCGTGACAAATCTAACTTAGTGTACTTTTCTCCCCCACTTAAGGTCACAAACAATTCTTCAGGATTTGGCAAGATCGGCGAGATAGCCACGATGTCGGCGAGATTTCAAAATATCGCGCCAAGAAAAGTAGCCCGCGGTGAGATCGCCGCAATTTTTGCCGAGATCTTGCTGATCTCGGCAAGATCTTGGCGAGAAAACCACCATCTCGGCGACATTTTGAAATATCGTGTCAAGATATCTACCCCGCGGGAGATCGTAACACGATCTCGCCGTGCCAAACCCGTTCGTGGCGAGATAACCGCGATCTCGGTGCGATTTCAAAATATCGCGCCGAGATATCTAGCGAGAAGCGAGATTGCAACACGATCTCGCCGCGAGAAACTAGTTCACGGCGAGATAGTCACAATCTTGGCACGGATAGCCGCGATCTCGGCGATTTCATGTTGAGATTTCTACTGTTGCAATGCAGAGACTCTCAACCCTTGCGAGATTTATCTCCATGGAATCTCGATGTCGGTAGAATTTCTCTCAGGTTTTACCGCTGCAACTGCCATTGTATTTGTGCAAATCTCCTGACCTTGTACCCATAGTTTCAAACAAGCGCAACCAGCGATCTATTTCGAGGGTCAGCAAGAATCTGAAATAAATCAGCTCACAAATTAATTTACCGGCTTTTGAGATCAAAATAACAACGATCAGAAACGCTGTTTTACATGTAAAGTCATTTGATTTCATCAGACCACTGACTTCTATTTGTTGTCACTTACCAATGATGTATGCAGAGGACTTCGTTTGTCATGTCCGTCATCTCTTTGTTGAACTTTCTTTATAAACCACTACAGCAGAGTTAGGCAAGGGTTTTAAAGACAGATACTTGTGACTAATTTGTTGTCGTTCTGAATTTGACTTTTTTCACTGCTTGCCGGCCATGAGCTTACCTGATACAGTAAAGTTGCGCCAAAAAATCCCGCCTTGACTCCCGCCGTTGTGTTAATGGGGCAATTTGATTGGTTGATTCAATCACACCATCGGCGAGCGGTGCTCGTGTAAGCCCAAAAAATGCGAGAACTTTTCCACAAAACTTACAGAAGTGGAAAATGGCTTCTTTTTGTTGAATGTACAGGAAAATTGAAATGTTAAACTTGTTATTTTTTACTACGGAAAACAACATGGTTCTTTCAAGTTTAAAGCAAGAGCTAGAGCGTTTTGGAAGATATGCAAGAAACTGTTGTGCAACTAAACAAGCCACACTAAAGGACCTAAAGTGTAGTGAGAATGAACGTACATATTATGGACAAAGCTACAATTGAGGAATGAACACTCAGGTTAAATGCTTTCAAGACTTTCAGAACGTTTGTAGTCTATACAGCTTAATCAGTAATGCCACGATGGAAGCCACCAACTGGGTTTCTTCTCTTCCGGGAATCAGTCCTTCGACGAGTTTGGTGAGACAGACAACATCATCAGCATGTGCGGCTTTTCCTAGCCTTGATTTTTCCCCTTTTATCTTGTCGGCTGACTGTTGACCTTTATTTTAATTGGTGATGTTGATTTCACTCAAGTAAACTGCGGGTCTTTCACAGAAACACGCTCCTTCATGAGAATATTAATTAAACTTAAAACAATCTTCGCTTGACTTTCCTGTAAAAATGTGTGGGGGTGAGGTATAAATAATCTAACTTACCTGTAACGAATTTGATATGAGCCAAAGCTTCAGCATTCCTTTTGCATGAGTTCAGAAATAAAATTTTCGCCGTCTTCCCCAGATTTGCGTAAACAGTCAGGTGACAAGTCTGACAAATTTAAGAATTTGCGGCAAGTTGCAGAATCTTATACTGAAATGGTTTCTTCTTAACTAGTTTTAGATGCAAAACAGCAACAACTCAAATTTTGCGATCGAATATTTCACGAGCTTTGCAGTAAATTACAAAATAATATCAAGATTTGTGTGACCACAATTTGGCGAGCAGCCAATTTCTCAGTGCAAGACAAGGAGACGCCATAAAAACACTTTATCCAGTCTAATTAGATGTTATTGTCATTTAGGAGGTCCTTTGGTTTTCAATTGAAGTATCCAAAATAAAGTACCAAGATAAGGGATAATAATAGGATTATTAGGTAGATTGATTTATTGGATTGTTAGGGTTATACCAAAGCGGAAGATGGTCATCCCTGTTCATAGCTGCATGATCATATTTCATTGTTTACATTCCCAAACGAGTTTGAAGCGCAAGCGGCGCAGACAGATGTTTTCAATAGATTCACCACATTTGCTAATATTTGGCGATTTAATTTGTCAGTTCCTTGCTTAGATGAACAAACCTGAGTTTCTGCACAGCCATTATTCAATACTTTGTCTTGACTACAAATAAATCGCTCTCCCTGAACCGAGAACACATATCATTTACATGTGAACGTATAAAATGCAAGTGCGAACAAACACAAAAATGCTCAAAACACCATCAAACTCTTCCTGTTCGTTGGTTTATTCTCCTGCAGATTGATGGTATGGATTTCACAGCTAATAAAGTGGGCACTTGCCTCCTTCCACCAGCGTGGGGAATGACAACTCATGGAGGTCGATCAGCGGAAGTAAAAATACGTGCACGTGGAAACAATACCATATAAAGGATAACTTAATTTCAAAACACGTCCAAGGCTGAAAACAGCCTCGTTAACAATTCCTGGAATTGCAATGTAGGATGCAGTTTTGTCATCGTCTGGTAGTTTGATTATATGTTAACGTAAATGTAAACATCGTTCTCATCGAGCCTATTTTGGTTGCCGAGAATTTCGCTTCCCAACGGGATAACAGCAACATTTTGACCGCCAGGAATTTCGTTTCTCGCCGCAAATCCCGGCAAGACTCCCACCAAGACCTCGCCGCGAAACTGCCCGCCAAGATTTCCATATCTCGCCGCGATATCACCTCGCGATCTCGGCACGTTTTGGCCGCCAAAATTTCTGTATCTCGCCGCAATCTCGCTGCAACATCTCGCCGCGTATTTGGCCGCCGAGATTTCCATATCTCGCTGCGATCTCAGCGACAATTGCGGCGAGATCACGGCGCGTTTTTGGCTGCCGAGAATTCCCGTATCTCACCGTGATCTCGGCGCGGTGCCGAGATCGCGGCGACACAAGGGTGTCACTTTGTAATCTCCACAAACTCTTATTGAATTATCAGCTTAAGCACAGGAACTATCGGTGCTGCCCACTCTGAGTAGGGGACCTGTTCAATTACCCCACGCGTTCAAAGTGGTCTAATTCTTGCTAAGTAGCTCCCTTTAAACATGCGGAACTGGACGCGGTTCAAAGAATTTTGGCTTCAAGTGAGGTTTTACAAACAATTTAGCCTTAACGTCTTGCAATCGTGCCTAACTCAACTTTAAACACAGATTGATGTTAAGTTAACACATTATCTAAATCACTGCTTATCTTAATTGATCCCCAGTTCAATTTAATGTCTCTTAACCAGTTCCTTCCTAAAAGACTTGGTCCTTGTCCTTTTACGATTTGGATAGGCAAGTTGGCGGTCTGGTTTTGATATGTGACTTCCACTTGGGCTTGTCCAATGACGTCAAGGGTCTCTCCAGTGTAAGTTATGAGTTTGATCTGGGGCTTTTCAAGGGGGACCCGTGCGAAGCTTTTCTTCCAGGCCTCCTCTGACATGATCGACACGATTGCACCAGTATCCAACTCCATTGAACAGTCCTCGCCGTTCACTTTCACTGGGATGATGATGGATGGTTTGGGCTTTTCGTGGCTTATCTGAAACAGTTTGAACTCTTCATCTGAATCTCTCGGTGAGTCGTCTCCTTCCATGTAATGGACCGACTGCTTTTTCTTGTCCTGCTTAACCTGAGTATCAGGCCTTCCTGAGGGGAGGGGGGGGTGCCTTCCTGAGGGGAGGGGGGTGCCTTCCTGACGGGAGGGGGAGTAGAGGAAGGCCTGACACAAACGCTTTGATTGGGTCATGTGGATGTGGCGCTGATTGGGTAATTTACAATGGGCCCTGACGTCACACCACCGGAAATAAAAATTTCAAAATGGCGTCTCCTATGAACTGATGTCCACGAGAACGAAAACTTCGCTTGATATTTATTTCTGTGCGATCATGGAAGACGACGACTTCAAAACGGCTCTTGAAGGCGCTCTACAGTTCTTTCCTGGAATTAAACTTAAGAGAGAACAGGAATTATGCCTCGAAAGCCTGCTTGTCAAACGGAAAGACGTCCTTGGTGTTTTGCTGACTGGCTACGGGAAGAGTCTCATTTACCAGCTTCTTCCTAAAGTGTTATCCCAGTATTGGTTTAACAAGAATGGAACAAGAAGAACGTATTCAGTGTTGGTTGTCAGTCCGCTTGAGTTGATCAGAAAACAGCAAGTCGAAAGACTAAATGCAAGTGGCGTAAAAGCAGCTTTACTTGAAGATTTGTCGACTTTGACGTGTGAAGATCTCGACCACGAGGAGGTAGAAATAGTGTTTGGAAGCGCCGAGCAGTGGCTATCTGAAAAGTGGAGAGAATCTTTGAAAGCTGGAAGTTTCAAACGAGCAGAATTTTTGATAGTCGATGAAGTGCATACTGTAGAAACATGGTATGAATTTAACTTTTAGCTACTCCTTTTGTCTTCGTCAATAAAGCTTAAGCTATTGTTCCCTTTGAGGTCGCTTTATTTCTTAAATCCTACTCGTACTTTACCTTTTAAATTGAAATTGATTATTAACGAAGCTTTACAAAAGCTTCATTTTGAGGTCTTGCAATTTCAGTAGGATTTCAACAGCAGTTTTCCTGTATTACTCAGGCTGGCCACCACTGTTTTTTACAGAGAGATAGGTCGTTTGAACTTGTCTTAAAATTGTAATGTTAAATAGTTATCTAGGGAAAGTATTATTATCTGGTCAATCCACTTTATTTCTTCTGTCCATGTTGTTAAGATTCACATTATAAAAGTAAAGATCTAGACTGTGAGTGTTCTTTATACCAAGTCCTCTTGCTTGGGGTTCTCCCAAGGCCAAAATAACAACACAGGTACTATCTAAAAATGCTAACAATGGAAATTTCGGCTTAAAATTTCAGGGGCACTATAAAGAAAGGAAAAGCCGCATTCCGACAAGCCTTTGGCCAAGTTAAGGACTTGCGTTCGTTCCTAGGTAAAAAACCTCTGTTGGCCCTCACTGCAACAGCAGATAAAGATATGAGGCAGCGGCTATGCAAACTTTTGGGTTTTAAAGATTTCAAAGAAGTCTTGATAAGCCCCAACAAAGAAAATATCCGATTTACTGTAACAGAAGCAGACAGAAACCTTTACTGCTTGGATTGGCTGGTTTCACTCCTGAAGTCAAAGAGAGAACAGTCTCCATTTTGCATAATATTTTGTCATACAGTCAGTGATGTTGTTCTCATTCTAAGCACATTGCTTATGAAGCTTGGAAATGATGCTTACCTTCATGGAACAGAGCCACCTCCTGAAAGATGCCTTCTGGGTGTTTATTATTCAGCAACACCTGACTCTGCCAAAGAGAGAATATGCAGCTCCTTCTCTGGCAGTGGGAAGGCCAGAGTGGTCATTGCTTCCACCTCCCTCAGTATGGGTGTTGATTTTCCCCATGTGAGGTATGTTATCCATTTTGGCCCAGGGAGAACACTGACTGACCATTTACAACAGGCTGGAAGGGCTGGGAGAGATTCCAAGCAAGCATTCAATATTATTCTTCATCAAGGGAAACATTTAGGCCAGTGTGAGTGTTCAGTTAAAGAAGTGATCAGGAGTAAAGAGTGTGTCCGCAAACTCCTCCTGCACAATTTCACTGACGAAGATGTATCGCTTTCTGTCCAGCATGATTGTTGCAACAGATGCCATGCTGTTTGCAAGTGTGCAGGAGAAGATTGTTCTGTGTTACACTTTGACTTTGACCAAACTCAGGAAGTAACTCAGGAAGCAACTCAAGATGAAAGGGAAGTGTCACCTGAAGACAGAGAGTGCTTGAAAGAAGCTTTGCACGAAGTCAAACTTTCCTTAGATTTGCGCTCTGGTTTGACATTATTCGATGCATCTGGCATGATTACGCATGGATTTTCAGACAATGTGATTGACTCTATTGTGGACAATTGTGGAAAGATACACAATGTAAATGACCTAATGCAATATGGGTTTATTTCTTCCCTCCGCATTGCAGTTACTGTTCTTGAAGTTCTTAATGAAGTATTTGAGGACATTGTTATTGACAGCAGCCTGTATGAACTTTCTGTAATTTCCAAGCCTGTATATAAGACAGTCCTTGATGCTGCTTCAGTATGTAGTGATCATGATATGGAGAGTGAATCATCTTCTGACAGTGACTGTTAGCAGAAAAGGCAAGTTATTGTTACAACAGCCTCAATTCAACCAGCCAAATTTGCAAAAATGGTAATTCATCTTATTGTATAATAATATTGTATAAATGTTTTTATTATAGTGTAATACCTTGAGATCTAAGATACTAAATGTAAGCTTTGTAACAGCTATTTTCAACGAATGGTGTATCGACCCACATTTGAAAGTCTTAAGTAGTACCTAGTTTTAACCCTTTCATTCCAAAGATATGGATTTTAATTCACTTTATTTATTTTACATATTATATTATTTCATAAGAAAACTGATCAGAATGGGACTTAACCTTGCATGGATAATTCACTTATTGATTACTGAGGGTGGTAAAGGGTATTTTTGTCACCCTTGAACAGCCCTTTTTATTTCCTGTGAAATGTGAAAATATACTTTTTTTTCTTGTGATTCGTCATAGTCACCGTGAACCATGATTTTCCATAAGGTTTTTTTTTTATTTTCTGTGAAGCGTGAAATGCCAAAGTCGTATTATTCATGACTTGAGAAAGGGCTGTTGTATTTTCTGTGGAACATGATCTATACCCCCCTTTACCACCTTCATAACTTGACCCAGCAATTTACAACTTTGTGCTGTTTGCTGTTTTGTGTTTGAGACATTTGACCTTAAACTATCAGCTGTTCATTGGTTACGGGGTGTTTCATAGACACCTTTCCACTGTTTTAGGTGATTATTTACCCAGGTAAAAAAATCTCTGTAGTCAATGTCAAGAATGTTGCTTTTAAATTTTTTAAATGACTGGTACCTCTCCCTTCCAGGAATACATTGGAACACATTTCCTTGTAATAAATCATTCGCTATAGACTTTACTGTTTCTTCGGTGTTCTTGCTTCCATGGTAACCACTTCGATGTACTTTGTCACATTCACTGTAAAATGCATCCCTTACTTCATTCAAGACAGTCATGCTTCTAGCACATCTTTGTGCAGCTGCTTCAGTTATTTTACCACCCATAGCTTGAAGAAGGGTTTTCAAAAATAAGTTAAAATGCTCCATGTGAAGATCAAGAGGAATATTTCCCCCCTTTTCCCCTTTCTTGTTCACAAAGCGATTGTGGATCAATGATTCTGCTTCCTTTTCAGGCAACAGTGCATAAAGTTTCACAAACAAAAGGAGAAGTATGTAAGCACACTTTATGTGCTTGAATTTGTACATAAAAAGTAGAACTACCTTATAGCATCGCATAAGCCTATTGCCATCTCCCTCCTTAATTGCATCTATTATATTTAAAAAAAGGAGACCACACTGAATTCTAGCATTGTGATAGTTAAAAATGCTATCTGCTTTGGCATCTTTATCATTGTTTGTAGCAGAGGTCCCTGTTTCATCAGCTTGTGTTGTTTGGTAGTCCTGTTCATGCTGTACTCTCTCATGTCTGCAACAAAAAGATCTAAAGTTAGGGTTGACAAACAATGTATATTTGTGCCAGTCATTATAACCAACATTCAAAGAAAAAATAGGGTTTAAGGTCTTCATATATATCACTGTCAAGTTGGAGGAAAAAAAAATTCTAAAACCTACCTCAATGATGGTCTGGAATTTTTAAACTGATTTATCAGACACATGTCTCTATTGCTCTAAGACTTTCCAGTAAATTTTAAATTAATATTTAGAAATAATGCACTAATCATTCATTTGAGAAGGAATTCTGAAGCTATTTTCACTGTAACATAGCATCCATACCTATTTCTTGTTGCATTAGTGGTGAAGACATGGGGACAATCATGGTTCCTGCACTTGTAGTATCCCAAGCTGTCTCTATCCTGGTCACCGTCACTCACAATGTCTATTCCAGGATGCTGTGAAACTTCATGCCTGTGGAAAGGGAATCAATACATTGATTCGTTTAAGTTTAACGGGATTATACGAAATCTTGCATAGTAATACATTTTTTGAAATACATTGTAAAACATTTTTGTAAAACAAGTTTTATTTTGGTTTTTAAGTTAAAAACGAGTACCCCTGATAATAGCTGCTTTAACAGTTTTCACAGGTTTGACATGAGACTGCCATTGCTGTAACCGATTTGCACAATTCATTAACAAAAGAATGCCTAAGCACCTGCTCAACCTTGATAACAGCTATTACAGGTTTTTAGCAAATTGGAAATTAGGGTCTTTTAAAATCATCTAATTTAGTAAAATACACAATCTAATTAATCCTTGTACTATAGTTTCTTAATGTGAAAATTCGACTTACCTCACCCTACTAGAATGTAAAGGAAACACTGCTGGACATCCTTGACTGCGGCAATGGAAGCCTTCTCTATGTGCAGCATCCAACTCTTCAACTCTTTCTGATAGGTCATTGGGTCTTAAAAAAATTCCATTTAGAAACATTTTCACTTCTTCATTAAGCCACTTTGACTTGTCAGACACAGACCAGCTTTCAGCTTCTAGGGGTATTTGTCTTGTGCTGGGCCTGTCTGAAGTAAATGAATATTATTTCTATAAATTTTAAGAACAGTTGTATTCAAATATCACTACCTAAGTTTGAGTCTCCATCTCAATTTACATGAATAATAAAAATAAGTAAAAAGTACAAATTAAGGTAACATGAACCTTCCAAATTCTGCATTCCAGCAAAGTCCATCCATTTTGCAAGGACATGAGCTTCTGTCTCACGGTCAAAGAATTCTTTGTACGCATTGTAGTCCTTATCTGGCCCTTTCTTTGCATTAGTTTTACCATTTCGGTTCATTGAAGCATAGCTGGTTCCCACTTCAGCTGCAGAGTCTTCTTTGACAAAGAACTTGAAAAATAACTTGAAACAAAAGATATATCCAAATGAGATAACCTGATTACTAATGACATATATTCCAAAAATGCAAAATACAAACAATGAACATACCTCCAGTAGGTTCTTCCCCAGATGCCAATCAGCAAAAGCAGTCTCGAGACCTCCTAAGCGTTCATACGTTGTATCAGCAAGGGTGTTGGCAAGCTGAGCATTTCTGGCCCTTTCTTCAGTGAGCTGGTCACCATCCAAGAATACTCGCTGTAACACTTCATTTTGGTTGGAAACTTCTGCTGATGGTACAAAGTTACTTTGTATGTTCTTTAGAATATCTGCCATTTCTGCTGCTTTGTTGGAGTTTTTGAATTCCAGTCCCAGGGAGCACTATCACCCAAAAAAGAACAAAACCACATGTCCAATTACATTACATTTTCAAATCAAGGGGGTGAAAATTAAGTAGAATATGTATGAATGTTTATCCTTCACTCCCATATAAAGAAGGTATATCAGGGGCGGATCTAGGGGGAGGGTGCAGAGGGTGTGCAGCCCACCCCCGAGATGACCAGGCAGCTTTCTAATACAACTTGGTTTCTGCAACAAAAAAACTATGTACACCTCCTCCTCCTCCTAAGAAAAACCCTGGATTCGCCCCTGTATATAAAATAGTCCCCAGCGCCTGGTTAATTTTCCCTGTTGGTTCATACTTCCCTTGGCTTTTGTAATGGCTTTCCAATTTGCAACTTATAACCCTCTTTGGTGTGTGCACACATAATACTACTCCCTAGAAATGCATGTTATGGATTTTCGAACTTGTGAGTATGGTTCAAAAACACAAACCCTTGCATACACCCCAGGGAGGACAGACAAAATTGTTCAAATAAAGAAATAATTCTATAACACAAATTGTCCCATTTTGACTGTTTGATTAACAAAACATTAAACTGAGTAAGATTTTAACATACCACCTCAGATGTTTTAGCCATTTCTGTGGAATGCGCATGTGGGATGTGGAATTTAACAACTTTTGCAAATGGCTTATATGCTGGTAGGTACTGGATAAGTGTCCTTGGAATCAGGATTGAAAGGTCATTAATTAAGGCAGAATGCACATCAGTTGTTGGAAGGAATTCATTCATCTCCAGGTCAGCTAAGCTCTTTTGTGGCTGATCAGAAAGTGATTCATTGCAATCTACTCTGTCTTTCACTGCATAGATCTGGAACCAGTGCAGGGATTTGTTTGTTTTCTTCTGACTTTGAATCCTGGCTGTCTGTTCCAGGTCAATATTGTCTCCTACGATTCTAAATAAATTTACATACATAAAGTGATTTTGTATATGGGGCGTTATATTTAAGACCCCTTCTAACTGTATGTTTTGATTTTAAACAGTGGCACCTCCATAACGAGACATAATCAGGCTGGCAGTATATGATTATGCATTTTCCCCGGAAAAAAGTTTGCTTAGGGTGCTCCCAGATCGAGTTAGCCTAGGTGTAAGGCTTTTCTAAGGGGGTCGGGGAAAAATTGAGGGAAAGCTTTTTAATCTTAAAAAGCTCTATAAATCAATACCAACAATAAAAAAAAACTAACTAGCCAGACAGGTGCCTTACCGCTAAAAACAACCAGTTTCAAAGGAAAAAATAAACAGAGAAACCTGGGAGGAGGTGAAGGTATTAAAATTCGATAGTAACATGTTACTAACCTGTACAAAGGAAGCTTCTCCTTCTTCAAATTTTCAGCGGCATTTAAGAGGTCTGTGTCCTCTAAAACATCAACACCAGGCAGACGATCCTTGCACAATTGATACGTGTCTTCATCGAAGTGTTTGCATTTCTGTGCTGTTTCGCGGGAGAAATCTATGGAGCACAAGTTCATAGAGTCTCTTTCCCCCGAGTTACCAGTCTGCGTCGTGACCACCTCTTCCAAGAGATTCAGTTGCTTCCGGTTGGTTTCTATTTGACTCTTCCAAACCAGAATTTCTTCGTTAAAATGATTTGCAGAGGATTGAAGCTGTGCACGAATGGTGTTTGGGTGGCTGGACAAGCCTAGTCGATGAAACAAATCCATTACTTCAGTCTTACAGCATCCTGTAGTCAAGAGAGTGTTCATTCTGTAAATAAAATTCAAACGAGGCAACCATGTGTTCAAAATCGCCGATAGCGCCAGGACTTGTTTGTTTACAAGAAACTTTACTCCATCTGTGCTCGTCGTGGTTACGATGGAATGCGTAATGGGCATTCGCTCGCTCGCTTCTTCCAAAAACTCCTCGCCGTTGAAATTTTTCAACTTTAGCGGGTCGCCTTCATATTTCGCCATTGATTTCCCCTTGCTGTAGTCACGAACCTCCTTCTTGACTTGTTGAGCGACGGCTTTTACAAGCTCTCGGCGAAAAGGTGGAAATTGGAGTGCAGCGTTAGCAGCGGCCTGGTAATTCTCTTTACAGAGGTTTTTAACCATCGCGCCTTCCCACTTATCCTCACAGCTCCGATCAAAGACGCGAGAAGACGAAGGATAACCGACGAAAATCTGTTACAAAGAGAAAACCGTCTTCATTTAAAATCCAGTTAATCTAATCCAGGAAAATACAAAATTTAGAAGTGATATTTGAGTTGGCACTCACCTTCGAGATGGGTGGTAAATAGGTCTCTGTCGGGATATTCATCAGGCTGCTAATTTCATCTTCGACTACAGAGTATTTGTCGAAACAAAGTGATCGCTTAGACAGAGGTAAGCGTTCATGTTCTTGAGCTGTATCTGTGCTTTCCTTAAGACGCTTGGCCTTCGGAGTGACTCCAGTTGGCGATCGCTGGCTTGGTCGAGCTGAATACCTTTCTCTCGTAGGAGTTCGTGGAGCGCTTTCCTTTGCCTCTTCTACCGCAGAAACAACCGCAAACCCCTTTTCTAACTCCGCGAACAGTTTGTAGCAATTGAGAATCTTCCTCGCACATTTCTTGCAAACTGAGCTGCTGCCATCGTGCGAGACAATAATCTTCAAATCGAGTAGTATTTGGGCAAGAATTACTGGCTTTCCACACAAAACGTTGCAAAACTCTTTGTTCGAAGTTTCAACAAACAGTGGGACTGTAGCGACACAAGTGCCGTATTTTGTGTGCAAATTTTCGCGACAAATTCTGCAAAAACTCCCAGATTCCATGTGCAAAGATTATTTGCCTGACTTCCCGCCGTTGCGGTAAATATTGGCGCGCTCTTTGATACATGGAAGTTCAAGTAACAACCGGAAATGAATTTGATTGGTTGATTCGTTCAGTGACGCTTATCATGCTGTGAGGGGGTGGAAGACTGCAATCAAAGCGTTTGTGTCAGGCTTTTCTTCCCGTTCGCGCTCCTCGTTCGCGCTTCTTCCTTTTCTCCCTACCCCTTTAGAAAAGCCTGATACTCAGGTTATGTCCTGCTCTAAGTGTGATCCATTGGCGTGTCCACTGAGCAGTGCGGGTGTTCTCTTTTTGCACAGTCTGGCGATGTGCCCTCTTCCTTTGCAGTTCCCACACGTTTCATCTTTAAATCGGCATTTTTGCGGAATGTGGTCCTCACCACGACGGAAACGTGGCTTTTTTGGCTTGGAAGATTTTCGCTGATGCGGTGGCTTTACATAGTTTACCTCACCATCTGCGGGTGCATTCCTGAACGTGTTGGCTTGCTTTTCAGCCACTTCCATTGCCAACGCAATTTCCACTGCCGTTTTCCTCCAAAAGGTTGTTGATGTAGTTGGATATATCACGCATTGGTTCACAGGGTAGAATTTCATGATGGCTGAGACCAAGGTCTTCAAGTGAGGGTGCAGGTGAGTGGAATAGAAATGCTGGCACCCTACATTGGCCTCTGAGTACATCTGTTAGGGCTTTTTGGTAATCCTCTTTCTTGTTCCCTGCAACTTCCAGTCCCCTTCCTGTCACTTCTTTTTGAGGTCTTCTTTTCTTGAATATGCCAAGGGCTTTGGATGCAAAGCCAGTGACCTTCATCTCCCCACTGTCCCTCTCAGTACTGTCTGTTGCTGTTCTTCAAGTGTTTGATGGGGACAACAAAATGCATAATCAAGCTCATAGGTGCGATCTGCAGGAATTTTGCATCCAGAACAGTAGTAATGGCCACCCCGTTGTTGCCCACATTGAAATTGCAAGGAAGGATCATCACCTTTTGAGAATTGCATCACATCTGTGATTGGAATACCATCATCTATTTCAATTTCTTGCTTCAGATTTCTGAGGTAGGTGCACCTGGTCTCCCCATAGGCAAGCTGCTGTAGATCACTATCACCAGATCTATAGATTGAAGAATATTTATTTTAAGACTAGCATAATAATCTAATAATAATAATAATAATAGAATAATAGTAATAGAAAATAATAATAATAATGATAATAAGTCCTTATATAACTGAGCTGTAGACTTTTAAATTGATTAATTTAAATTCATAAATTCTCATTGTACTTGTCTTGTTGTTCTTGAATTCACATACGTCATCAGGATTTTAGTCATGAATCAGCTAAATTATTGGAATAGTAAATTATTTAGAACAACAAGCAGGCAGCAGCCTACCTGGCAACAATGTAAAGTTCAGATTCTACTATTTTTTGAATGTCAATTGCCTTTCCAAAGTTCTCCTCGTACTCTCGGTTAGTCAGATGGATTGCTGGATCATAGACAACTGACGCAAGGAGCAACAGTGGAAGGGTCATGCTAAACAGCAAGACGCCCTTTCACACATGGGATTTAGACCGCGTTTTCATTCCCTCACGAAATTGAGGCTCCGTTTGAGCCATACGCTTGAAAGCGAGGTAGCCCTAAATCCAAGATGGCGGCGGGCTGTCTGAACAAGGATATGTGCAAGAACATATCCACAGAAATTGATGCTTTTTATAGTAAATTGGAAATGAGATATTACAATGGTCTTCCAAGAGATGCTGTTCCACAGAAGCTAGCTTTGCAGGACCTTTTTAGGGAGCTTTCGGAATTAAAAGAGCGAACTATGAAGGAACATTCAGAGGCAAGTCCCAGAGAAAAGTTGAAATTCAAGCAGAGTGACGTGCATCACATGGCTTGTAATGAAGTACGCTACTGGAAAAAATCAATAATGCGAAGACAGCATCTAACTGCCAAGCATGCACATCCCTGGGTCATTGAGTTCAGTTCACGACTTCAGGAGGATATTTTCAATCACATCGTCAACATTATGACATGCGTTTCAAATTTTGGTCTACACACTCACGCTGGACGCCCTAAAGAAAAGATTGTGATTGTGACAAGCAAAGCGAAGCTTCAACAGCTGTTGACTTTTTGCCTTGGCGCAGACGAGAGACATTTAAGGCGACAAATACCTGGAAAGGGCAAGTCAGATATTATTATTGACGGGCAGAAGCCCTTCATTATCACTTACAACTCATCAACTGAAGTGATAAAGGTGCAGTGCCATTATGGTGCATTTAACACCAACGATGTTCCTCAATTTATCTGATATTCTTACTTGAACGTTGTGTTGGACGTTTGCCAGATATGAGGCATTCACCATGTCTAGGGACATTTAAAACACACTGTACCGGGACTGGCTAGAGGGTTTGTAGTCCAGCAGGGGATGGGGGTGGAGTACTCAACCCAAGTTTGATTAGGGGTGTGCTAGGCAGGCTGAGAAACATGACCTTGCCTAGTAGCAACTGAAGGACACCCATGTACCCTTTCTATGAAAGTGGTGAGTCAAAAACTGTTTACCTGTTTATGAATCTCAAAGGACCAGACCCCATTAGGTTGGCACACCCCTGTGTAGGTTATATATGCGAGTACCCCCTCCCAGGGCCTACCAGTGTACATTTTTTATGCACCAGTGTACATATTCATGTATGTACTTTTACCTTTTGACATGTCGAATGCATTGCAAGATAACAACTATTGTATCCTCAACCTTAAGAGATCTTTATACTATGTCCATAAATCCTTGGCTGTCTCTGTGAAGCTGACTAGACAATGCTTGTTAGTCGTTAATATTGAGCTTTTTTGTTAGTTACACTTAACCTCCATTTTCCTGGATGTTGTTTTGTTTCAAGTCAAGTCAGTTCTTTCTGACCTCAGGGACAAGAAATAGCAATAAATAAAAAAATGGAAATCAATTTCTCACTCTTTTCTAATGACTGTGCAGACCCAGAAAATATCCATACCCACTCTCCATGGAAAGTCATTGGAAATTCAGAGGGTAGGGGTCTCAAAAGCCAAAGCTTTTTGAGGAAAGTGTGAAGCTTAGTTGGAATTTCTATAGGGATGAAAGGGGTGCAAATCACAAAAAAAACACTGTGGGAGGGTATGGATATTTGTTCTGGAACAACAAAATACATTTTTTGGCAAAATCATGTCTTTAGAACAACCCAACAACAAATGTCAATCATTGTAACTAAACTTTAGCGTGCTGCACTGGAGTCTTTGAAATCCAAGTTTTCTTAAAAACAGCCAACACACTGTTTGCCTTGCTTTACAGCTTTTATTGAGTTCCTTATTGGTTTAATGTGGAATAGGAAAGGATTTCCAGTTAATCTCAACGTTTATAAAAGATAACCGTATGAGCCTTGGAAATGACCACAAACTAATGATGCAAACTTGAACATTATGTAACATGTCTAACATATCATTTTACCCTTTAAGCTCCAGTGGTGAGAAGCATCTAATTTCTCCTGACAAGATCACTACTTGATCAAACATCTAGGGCTTGAGAATAATGTTAATGATCACCAAAGATTAAAAATCAATTTTCTTCACTAGTACTACAATGTATCTGAAATGGGTGGAGAGAAGTAAGGATAATATGCACGTCGATACTGGGGCTTAAAGGGTTAATTTTCATTTGCGTTCAACATTCTTATTAAAACTCATGTACTTATGCTCTTGAAAATGAGTAAGGCTGAAATAAATTCTCCAGAGAATTAGTTGTTGCTTCAAATGTCTCTCATTTGTGCCACAAGGCAAAAACTTAACAACTAATGAATCTTTGCTTTGTTTCCCACATTCACAATCTTTTGTCTAGGGCATCCAGAGTGAGTGTGTAGCCCAAAATTTGAAACAAATCTCATAATATTGACAATGTGATCGAAAATACCCTCCTGAAGTCGTGAACTGAACTCAATGACCCAAAGATGTGCATGCTTGGCAGTTAGATGCTGTCTTAGCATTATTGATTTTCTCCAGTACCGTACTTCATTACAAGCCAATTATGATGCTTGTTCAGCAAGCCTCAAAATTCCCTTCATTTTCTCAGTTAAGCTTCCAAAAGAAGCACAGGTAGCAATTTCTTTTGACAATGCACTGTCACAATAGCTACACTTCCCATTGTTAGTGAAAGTCATTCCACAAAACAATATGCATCAGTATAACACCTCTTTGGAATGAAATTGTCTTTGCATTTGGAGTAACCATCATTGAGTGGATTTTGTTTCCGTAACCAAAACGACATGTGCTCATGCCTGAATACTTTCTCCCATCTGTTTTTGACAAGAGAGAATTCTGCAAAAGATGCAAGTTGTTGATGCTTAGCCTCTCGGCCTTGCATGGAATTAATCCCAAGGCCGACTCCCAAATCTGCCATTAACTGTCTTGAGTGAAAGGGAACACAATGACCCATTGTCCAAACACTAACATTGGTGGTATGAAACAGAGATGCTAGGTTAAAATACAACCTGCAATCCTCTCCTAGTCTGGACAAATCTTCTTTCTTAATATCTGAAACCCTGACAGCAAGAGACAAAGCATTTCTTAAATGAAGGCCCATTCTTTCCATTGACAGGGCAAAAAAATTCTGTGGTTTCTTAATATCTGTAACCTCACCAGCAAGATCTGCAATGAGGTTCATGACTCCATCACAAAATTTTTTGGTCTCCTCACCAGTAAACCTGAATTCAAAATCACTAGATTTTCGTTTCTCCTTAAACCAGCGAATGATCTTGTTGTATAATTTTTTGCACTTCATCTTAAACCTTAAGGTCTTTAAATGCTTGCACAAAGGATTGTTTTCTGGTAGCTGGAAAACTGACTTCACATTTCCACCAACTTTTGCCTTTGCCAGAACTTTGGTGAACAACCTCTTGTGCCAGTGCCCCCAACAGTTGTTGCCTAGGTGTAGACTGTCACATTTGGCATTTGGACAAGAAGACCAAGTATTGGTTCATACTCTTGTCTTGATTTAAGGTTAGCAATAAATTGGCATGTCTTTGTACGTAAACTTTGCACTTGAGATCCACTGGTTGGTTTTGCCTGATTCTTTTTAAATTGTGCAACTTTTTTAGCAACCTGTATTCTGAAATCATAAGACCGTGGTTTCCATTTATCTTGTGCACCAGTACCCAAAGTATGGCCTCTTTCTGACAAACCTTGCTGACTCACATTGGCGAAAGGGTTTGGATATGAAGCCGCATTACTTAACTCCCCTGAAAATTTACTCAGCCATTTCATGTCAGAGGGCAAGAGTTTAAATGAAAACTTAACCTGTTGACCTTTTACAGTAAATATCTGCTTTTCCAAAACGCTGATCTGGGATCTCAAAAGATTGCCATATTCTATCATTGATGGGTGATCGTCCGCACAGTTTGCACTGCAAATTAGAAAGTTACCGTACGAACTTGAAACTCTTTCTACCACATTTAAAGATGAGACCAGCCAAGCACAAGCTTCGTTAGATTTCCCAAATGGTGCACCATCGGCACCAAGTGCCACCAAAAAATGCCCCCTTTCTTTTCCAAACCACTGTAGAAAATTTGGCCTGTGACTATCTATATGAAGATATAAGTCAGCCATTTGTAACAAACGTTCTTGTAAGTCAATATAATAACCAGGTACAAGTGGTAATAAATTCTGAACAACATCTTCACTCTCCTTCTCAAATTCACTATCGCCACTGGCCTGAGGTATACTATGAAGGGTCCCTATGTCTTGCTCTGATACAAATTTCATGACATCTTTGTATGGTACTAACGAGGGCACCCTACAACCTTGTTTGAACTCTGTTCGCCTTCGCTTGGCTGTGTGAATGTCAAAGTGAAACATTTCTGAGGATCGTAACTGACAGTACTTCCTTTTACTTAGAATACCACCCCTATAAATAACGCTTACAGACCTTTCATAGTTTTTGGATGACTTCTCAAAAGTTGAAACAATCATTTACCACTTTAGGTACAACTAAGGAATTACCCTTTCGAAATCTACTGCATAACTTAACAATATCTTTGTTGTCAGAATAAGATACAAATGTATTCCACAGTCCATTTAAGGTAGCTTCTTTTGAGCTGGCATCAGGTAATTTGGAGCAAGAATGGATCTTCTTTGCTGCATCCACAGTAAGCTTCCTTCTCTTTGAGGCAATCTTGTGAGAGAGACCAACCACACAGTCACTGTTTTCCTTGTCTAGTTTAGTAGAAATTGACGAGCCCCTCGGCAGGTGTACCTTCTCATCCTCAAGTAGGCCACGCTGAAACACAGTACAGCAATATTTTTATCCTTATTGACAGAACCAAGTTTTGTGTTCCACTGATTGTAAATGAACAAGAAGCTATCATGAATTAAATGAACTTATTGGCTTAACATTTAGCAGCACTTATGTCCCTCTCATTTTTCTAATTTCTAAGGTCTTGAGCTGTGCAGCTCAATCTTTCAAGGATTTTTAAGGGCAATGAAAACCTGAAATTGAATATATTCATTATTGAGCTGATTGCAGCTTGTCATCCAAAAACCACTATTCCCATAGGTCAGTGCTCACATGTACCAAGAGAAAAATGAAGCAGATGTAAGAGCAGGTAAGATTACAAATGTCATCCATTTTAGAAACAAATTTGTGAGACCAATATAGGTCCAGACTAATAGCCTACTGAAAAACAATAAGCCCATGCAAAGAAGTGATTTTCACAAATCATTCCTATCATCATTACGTACAACACAAATTACACAATTAGCCGCTTCCCTAATCTTCATTCAATATTTTCCATTGCCTACCTTTCTTCTGAGTTCGTTTATTTCAACCTGAAGCTGAGTATTATTATCCTTAAGAATTCTGATGGTCTCCGTTGCACCTGCAATCTGCTGTTCAACTTGTTGAAGGCTTTTGCTCACTTCCACGACTTCTAAGCGCTTAGACTTTGCTCTACGAGCCCACTCTCCTATCGGAAACCTCTCTTGGGATCTCGTGCGCTTCGGCATCTTCTAGGTCTAAAATTTTCAAAACCTGTTCAATCCTTGTGAAATTTTTCCCGCTTGTACTTCGGTCAATAAACAACCATCGTATCGTTTCGGATTTCTTCTCAAATGCCCCAATAATGGCACTAACACGTCTCAAACTTGACCAAGATACACAGGCAAATATCCTAAGATCTTGAAACCATTTCCTTTGGCCAAAAACGCTCGAAAACTAGTCCAAAATATCGAAAGTTTGGTACCAATTTAAAGCTTAACTTCTCAGCTGTTAGTTCCCGTAGACAATCGTTCTTCTGTTCCACTACGCTAGTCACTAGGTCCCCAAAAGGAAGGACTCCTCGTCCAGCCTCATTCTACCCATAAGGCCACTGGGGCTTCTGGTGACCAAAGACTGAAAATATGGGGGTGGCTCAAAAACCAGCAATAAAACCCTAGTGTGTTCCCCTCTATTTCTTTTAGTTTTTCCCTCATTTCAGTCAACCCTTGTGTATCACCAGATTTCACCTAATTCTTGTAAGGGGTTGCTGACTTCACTCCTGTTCATGCTGTTGCAATACTGATCGGAATGAAACTGGGTGTGTTGTTTATGCTTTTCCAGCAAACGTTCACGGATTTCATTCAGGGGCATTTTCCGTCCCTCGACCATAAACTCGACTTTTTCAATTTCATTTTTCATCGATGACAAGCTTTTCCTATTTCTTTGGAACAATGAGCTCTCCGGTCTTAATTTCCTCACTCTCCATTTTTTCAAACTTTCTCCTTTAGGGAATTGTTTGACTCTGGTGTTGGCACACTGATTTCACCTGGAGAAAGAGGAAAGAACCATTGCCAAGGTTCGCCTAAATTGAAATTCCCAGGAGAGGTATGCATATTTTCCGAAACACCACATCTGTTTATAATACCCACTGGACATAATCAACATTGCACAGTCTTTGTTTCAAATGTACATTGTCATTTTCTTACAACTTTGACCATTATTACTGAAATTAAAGTCAAAACATTACATAAAATAAAACAAAAGGAGTTGGAAGAAAATGATCATGTGAACGTACTTATGGATGTTGTACTTACTATGCATTTTTTTCAAAATTGAATGAAAGAAGTAAGACAGTATGCTTGGATATATACCATGTTTATATTTGTTTTTTTCCAAAAAGGGATCATTTTAGGTAAATGGTACTTAAGTCATGGCAAGTCTTGGTATAATTTGATAACCAACTTTAATTGCCACACGAGTTTTTCTTCACATGCTAATTTGGGTAGGTATGTGCTAACCTCCAGGTCCTCACAGTTTCTTTCTTCGTACACACCTCTCTCCAGTTGCCATTGACTTGGGCAGTGGTCTCTCAAACCTTTCTATGTTGACGCCTTGACTTGTATTCCAGTCTTTGGCAATTTGACCTCCATTCTTTGCATTGTTGCCACGGCTGTCTCGTTTGTCATACTGTCTGACAAGTGTACTCCAGTTCACTTTTGTCCCATCTTGGTAGCTTTCTACTTCTCTTTTTAAACCATTTTTTAAGCCAGTTTTATTCGTGAGATTAGAACGCGCCGTCCCGTGGATTTACTCTGCCTCTGTGATGTTTCTGTGGAGAGCGGCACCGTGAGTCTTGTGCCATTGCAAAGCCTTTGGCATGTGTTTAGGTTTCTTAGCAACATCACTACCGCTCCAACCCTTAGACAAAGTATATGTGGAGGCATTCCAGAGGGTGTTAGGCTGTTTAGGAACTCTAGTGGGTAGTTCTGTGTCTCATCTTTGTCATCACAAAGGACGTCATCATGTACGTCTCTGGGTAGCCTTTGGAGTATGTCAACATTCAGTAAGAGGGAGTCTTCATTTTTTGGACAGAGAATTGCCTTGGATGTAAGGTGCTGTGCGTTTTGTGGCAGGAAATCGTCTTCAGTATACACAGCATCGATTAGGCTTCCCTGTTCTATGCATTTGCTGGGAACCTCGATTGCATCCTCGCCAAGGTCGCAATGGAGGAGTAATTGGCTTGTGCCAAGCTGTTGCATCCAATCGGGGAATGCGACTTGATCTTCAGTAGTGCGCATGTTCTGTTGCAGGTGAAGATGACGAAAGGAGGACCATACTGGTGAGTGCTTTATAGTGGACTCAGTCATTGCTGCTCGGTTGGCATGGCTAATGACTGGAAGGGTTTGCTTGAAGTCTCCTCCAAGTAGCATTACTTATCTGCCAAAAGGAAAGGATCTATGGCGGAGAGGACATATGCCGGTGCCCTGGTAGCTTCGTCCCAGATTATGAGGTCACAGTTGGGCAACTGTTGTGCTTGTATGGAGTGTCCACTGAGATAGCAGCTGGAAGTGTCAAGGACAGGCATGGGAAGCTTGAATCTGGAATGAACTCTGCGTCCTCCTTCCAGCAAGGTTGCTGCAATGCCAGTCCATGCAACTGCAACCACGACTTTGCCACTTCTTCTAAGAAGATGGATGAGGGTGTTGTAGAGGTACATTTTGCCACACCCACCAGAGTCATGAGGGAAGTAGCATTTTGCCGATTCGTGCTCGTGTTGTATAGCCTGTAGGATTGTTTCAAGAACATAAGATTGGTCTCTGTTCAGGTTGTCACGCATTTGGCGGCCTTGTTCTTCCTCTTGTGCTTCCTTGTAATCATCATTATTGTTGGTGTAGATGGTCACTACTCCTGGATCTGGAAGATCTAAACGGGCACAATCATAACCGTGGAGATTGAGGGTGTCCTGAATTGCATGAAGAGCTAAATTTTCAGCCTCCATAACGTCATGGTCTCGGCAAAATCTTCGGACAGGTTGATAAATTAATGAATTCAACCAACTTGAGGTGGTTGTTATGTCTAATGCAAAACGTGCTGACCTGGTCTTTTACATATGTAGGTGACCTGTCCTTCCAAAGTGGCCCTCACAGCATTATCAGTTAGTGTTGTTACCATGGTGTTAATATCATCAAATGTTTACTTTATTGACTACTTCAGAAATGATGTTTCTTGCTGTTTCTTCTCAATATCTCTTTTCACTTTTCTCATACCATTTCTTCTTTATTGCTTTTTTGAAGTGTGGTCTTCTTACCCTCCACTTTGGCTTCAGGTACCTTAGCGACATGTTCCAGTTTCCGCTGACCACAGAACGGAGTGTTCAGCAAGAACAAACTCAATGTGGCGGAAGGTTCACGAAGAATTGCATGGGAAATACACTTCCGTTCCACAAACTAAGAAATTCATCGTGGTTGAAGTAAATATCTACCTTTCTGTATCAGCTGTGTGCGAAATTGTATCTTATTGGAAAGGGCGTTTTTATCAAATTGGTTTGTAATAAAGAAGGTTTGCATGTCTTCAAATATGTATACGATAAACTCGAACATTTGATCAGGTTGTCATTGGTTCCAGTTGGTTTCAGATTCTTTGGTGTTCTTAGCTTCCACTTGATAACTTTCATGGGATTTCTTTAAGGATAAGCTAGTGTGCACAAGGCTTTTTTGAGCTCTATGTTTTGAACGCTTAATTACCCTTTCTTTGTTCACGTGATGTATTTCCATGGTAACCAGTTGCCTTAAGATAAAGAGTTTTTTTAACCCACGTCCATAAAACCAGCAAAACAGAGCCACACAGTAAAAAGAAAATTATAATAGTTTTTCTTGATTTTTATCGAATTTTTGAAATTGACCTACTCCTTAACACACCTGAGCACTTCAATAATTATGTATAGCTCAGGATACCATACACGTGAAAAGCACTCTGTACTTCTTTAGTTCCTTGCGGCCTTCCTTAATTATAAGGGGGCCAAAATGGTTGACAGCACAGTTAAAGAACGGAGGTGCGGATTCCGCTTGGGCATCAGGTACATACGTTGCTCCTGTACAGCACCTCGCAGCTTACGACACTTGATGCACTTGGATATTGCACTTGCTACTGCTGTTGAAGCTCCGATGATCCAATATCCACTTTCTCTAATTTTATTTGCTGTGATTCCTCTGCCCTGGTGCTGCACTATATGATGGTAATGCCTCATGAGGAGATCAGTCACGTGACTTGTCTTCGGCAGTAAAGCTGGGTGTTTGGAAGACTAGATAGTTTAAGACGTCCACCTACTCTGGTGACACTGAGTCTACAAAGGTGTCGAGCTTGCTGGTGGGACTGGATGGCAAAATGTCAGGTAGTGATTCTCATTGTACAGACTTCAGTATAACAACTTCAGCTTCACTCAGCTCCTGAACTGATACAGGCTCAGCTTGCTGTACACTTTGGTCTTCACCCTGCACATCTGGGTTGATATTCTTCTTCGGCACTCTTGATTTCAATTTCTGTACACAACGACAACACAGGGCAACATCCTTTTGGCACACTGCCAATCTGAGAAGTACTTTAGTCATTCTTCTAGAGTGGGCCATGATTGTGAAGCTCCAATTACCAGGGAAACAGCTTTCTTGACCTCAGGATCTTCTTCCGAGAGACCAATGACAGCTTCTGTTGAAGAAGTCTCCCACTCAGCTCCATCCTGCCAGAGGAAATCTGGTCCAGTTATCCACTTTGACCTGCTGAGTTCTCTTGGGTGCACCCCCTGGAAGCGTCATCTGCTGGATTGGAATTGGTGTCCACATACCTCCACCATTTTTCTTGAATTGCTTGGACCCGATTGGCTACAAATATGTGGAACCGTTTTACGTCATTTGCGATGTAGCCAAGCACCACTCTGCTGTCAGTGCAGAATACTTCACTGGTAATGTTTACGTCTAACTCTCTTCTTAACCCTTTTGTGCCCAGAGTCATCACCAGACATTTGGAGAGGTAGACAAAGAACCGCTTGTGACATCATCAATTTCTATGACAGCAGATGGTTTCTGTAACCAACAAAGAAGGATCAGAGCTTTCCATACGTGTTTCCATTTTGAATATGGACTAAATGCTGACAGAGTTACTTCAAAAACACATTTTCAACTATTGGTGCAAAATTTGTGATAAGACAGGCCATTGACCCCATAATGGATCAATGTCTCATTTCCAGGTTTGTTGAACGATTAATACAAAATGTTTTCCAGCTGGTAGAAAGATAATAACAAGTAGAAGATAGCGAGAAGAGAACGAAAGAAAAAAGGAAAAGGAGAAAGGAGAAAAATCGTAATGTATCAGCAAAAAAAAAAAGTCTAAATTTTGACTTATGCGCATGCAGGAAAGTGAATTATTGCTCATTTCAACATAGAAGCTAATGGAAAATCTAGCTGAAATGTAAAGTATTGCTTTTCTTGCAAAACTTAGTGCAATTTAGCAACATGGCACCCAAGAAAAACATTAAACAGTGAAAATTATGGTATTTTGGGGAAAAAAGTATATGTGAAAGGGTTGACAGCTCGCTAACTCTGACCGATACAATGGTTCCAGTGAGTTCAAGTCTTGGCATGGTCACCAGCTTCAAGGGCCTGATCTTGCCTTGCCAATCACGAAAGACCAGTGAGTCTTGTGGTCTTGATTAGTCCATCTGAGCTAGTTGCATTGTCCATAGCCTTGAAAGCTTGCGTCAGAGAAATGATGAAGTTCTGCTCTACCAATGTTCCCAAAGTTCTCAGGCTTGTAGCATCGGGCAATTTCAACACTCCTCAACACTTCTATCTCAGACTTCCACTTCAGCCATCGTTTCTGAATTTCTGCAGGGACTGGCTCATCCCAGCTGTTGTCTTGGCAGCAGAGCTCTTGCAGGATTGCCTTGCCTTCTAGTAACACAGGATTCTGTTCTGCATCTTGAGCCTGGTCAGAACTTAAAGGTGTCCGACTCGATACACCACTTAACCCCTAAGACATGCTTCATTGGTAGAACCTCACGGTCAAAATTCAGGCTCTTAACATCTTTGGCTCTATCCATCACTGGAATTTCCTGGATTACTTCCTTCTTATTGGATGTGAAACTTGATTGAAACTGCTGCACAGGCACATCTCCTTGATGCTCTTTATGGGTGCAACTGCTTCATCAACTGATGGCACCGACTTCAGCCCATCATCAACATAGAAGTCGCAACGGAGGAACGCAGCAGGCTCGGGGCTGAACCTATCTTTGTTTTCGTTGGCTGTGGTTTTAAGGGCAAAGTTGCAGTGATGTTGCAGTGATGATGCAGCACTGAACGTGTGTACTGTTGTCCAATATTCTTGCGGCATCCCAACACAGGAAATGCAAAAAGTCCCAGCATTCTTCTGGCACCTTCACATGATAGAAAATGGCTTCAATATCGCACATCATCGGCTCTCTGTGAAATCTGCACAGGACTCCCATCAGGTTGTTCGTGAGATCTGGTTCCTGTAGTAGGTGTTTGTTCAGAGACTCACCCTCAAACTGAGCTGAGCAGTCAAAAACCACTCTGACCTTATTAGGCTTCTTCAGATGATACACCCCATGGTGTGGGATATACCACACGGATAAGCTGCCTTCCTTTGGCTGGATGCCCTGTGGAACCCTTTCTGCATAACTGTTCTGAATGACCTTATTCATGAATTCAAAGTACATGTAGTGGCTACAGTATGATTGGTTCAATTCAAATTTCTTCTTCACAGACCTGAGTTGAATCCAGGCCGTCGAGCAGTTATTCGGAAGCACAAGATTCTTATCGGTTGTTGAGCCTTAGGCTTCCGTTCACAAGTAACAACTGTAAGGCAGGTGCAAGCGTCATCCCTTCCGACTGACAAATGATGAATTATTATGTATTGAATGTATTCCTGATGAATTTTACCGTGTTCAAATAAAATTGAATCGAATTGAATTGATATGGCTGGATTTGTTAAACCAATAATTCCCCTCCTGAGAAGGGTTCTTACGATGTACAGATCTTCATTTCCAAGGACCACCTCTCGCAGCTTCAGCGCCTTTGGACAGTTACATCCTATCTCCTTCTACGTCAGTTTTAATAGGGGGTATTTCGGGCTTAATATATTCCAAATGTGACCATTTTCTAGCTATCTCGGGCAAAGGTATCTGGTTCCTTCTTGAAGGTATAGACTCTCGTCAGTAGGCCTTAGGAAGATCAACAGATGCTGCCTCCTCAAGGCTCTGTGGTACTAAGCCTTCGTTTTTCTGCACTGGGATCTCAGTATTTCCATGCATCATCCCTAGTAAAAATAGGCCCGGAATTCCAGTGGAATTCCAGGTCCAGTTTGGATTCCGGCCGGAGTCCAGCAGAATTCCGGATAACTGAGACGCGGAATTCCGGATTCCTGTGGATTCTGGGTTCGGAGTCCTGGAGTCCGGCAGATTCCGGGTTTAGGGTTCTGGAGTCCAGCGGAATTCCGGGTCTGGAATTTTGCCATCTGATGGCATTCCAGTCCAGAGTCTGGAGTCCAGTGGAATTCCGGGTCTGGAGCTCTGGAGTTAGGCTGAAAATCTGGAGGCCGGCGGAATTCCAGACTCTAGTCTTGCTGCATCTCAGTGCGGTTATTACAGATGCATAGATGCCCTGAAAGTTTTCCATTGATTCTTCATACATGTTGCAAAACTCAGCAAAAACTAGTTGTGGAGTGCTTTTTTTTACATGAAGTGGCAGTGATCTGTCAAAGTTCATACATCTTCATTGCGGTAAAATTAAGGACTGCATCGGACTTGGAATCACAAAAAGAGCAGTGGGTCAAGCGTGCGATTTTCTGTTTATCCGGACTAATCAAATACAAAGTGCTTACGGCACAAAAATTTTTTATTGTGTTCACTACTTTCCACAAAAAATGTAAAGAAACAAAGGGGAAAATAGAATCTCAGTGTCTATTCTGTTTTGATATGTATACAAAGACCGTAGATTGGACAGCGAAAGTTCAGAATAAAGATAAACACATTGAATGCTTCTGGACTCACCAGCTAATTTCAACACTTGTAGGATCCAAACATTCACGTTTTTCCCGCGTTTTTCTACCAAAGGTAAATTACCTTGCTTGCAGAGTCGCTTCGATCTAGAAAAGATCACTTTCCTAAAGGTTGATTTCCACTGTTACGTACAGTAGAAACTTTTCAACTTTTTACGTTTACGTAAGCTGTTCATTCATCGTCTCTAATTTTATTTTATACGCATGTAAAGCGAGTTTAATTCACGCCCGTATACGCACGTAAAATTTGCGCAACAGTGGAGCGAGTAAGTTGAAATAGTGCGTGACAGATAACCGAGATAATATTACTTTACTGTCTTTGCGACTTGAACACGCAAAAGTTCAGTCTCAGTTAATATGGTTCAATCGAGTTAAAACAAAATCCTGAAAGACAAATCTTTTGTTCTTCAGCAACTCTTAAAGTTAAAATATTGAAAAAGGAGGCGACAATGTGACGTTTTTGGTGAACATACGCGCGCATCTTCACGTGATATGTAAACTGATATCAACGGAATGGTGTTTTCAAACGAGCCGTTTATCTTTTGGCGGTCATGATCATTACATGCAGTTTGAATCTCCTGTTCGCTCTTGGACATGTACATCATCTCCACTTTGCTTCCGATGGTGTTCAAGAGAATACAAACTGAAGACACGAGCTTGTAATGGGCTTAGAATTAACAGCGAAAATCAAAATATCTACCGGACGTGTTTGTTTAATACAAGGACAATAAGTGTGTTGTGAAATGGATTCGATTCGTTTATTAGACAAGTTGATTACAATTTGTACAAATGGTGTGTTCTGGATTGCTTCGAGCTTCCTCTACTAAATATAAAGTTGGCTTATAGATTTTCCCTTTGGTGGAGGTTAAAAGCCGAAGAAAATACATGTCACTGCAAGAACAAAGTTTGCATCTGGAGATAATAAGTTGGGAGTGAATTTGCCGCGGTAAGTGCGTGAAAATACGTTTTCTTGACGTGAAGAAATTTGGGTGTTCCCTACCTGTTATTTTTAAATTGCTTCTATAAAATGTACGCAGTATGTACTACACCACAAACTTGGCAAACTTAAAATGATAGCGATACGCCTTTACGTTTGTGCAATGGAGCTAGACTTGGACTTGTCCAAGTGAAGTTAATTTTAACTGAAAGCTGTGCAGAAAATTAGCAAATTGAGGTGACTTCATCCTTGAGTTGACTTTTCCTTGTGACAGAATTGTAGTCTGTTATTCCAGTTGAACTAGAACGACATTTTGGCGGAATCAAATAATGTTAAGGAGTTCCGTTAAGATCGGTCAGTACAAAAGGAAACTGGACTAACGGACTACGGACTACGGAATGGGTGTAAAAAGAGGACTGGACACAAAACGCGGACTAGCTCAAATAACTGCGGTTAATTTTTTAAGGGAAATGAACAAAGAATAAAAACTACTTGTAGGAGTGCAATTGAACTGAAAAAATAAGAAATTACAAACTTAAAATCTACTGAATCTGTCCTTGTGTGACTGAAACAAAAACGTACCGTGTCATGTAGATGTTGGCATCTCATCAATGTTTATTCCGGGTGGGTTTGCTGTACTATTCAAACAAATAAATTTAATCAGAAACCAAAGATGTTTTAAGCAAGATTGATATGGTGGCTAAATTTCCTTCTTCAAAATAGTGTCGCATTCCAATCCTCGAATTGGGATTAAATGACATTGTAACTGTGCAGTTGGATGTGAAGAATTTTTTGCGTACAGTAAGCTATTGATCTACCTCGTATTTTCAAGTACACACAACAGTTACTGAAATGAATCCTGTAAACTGTGTTTTACTGACTGTCTTTTATCAGAGTTGTCAGTGCAATTTTTACAGCCCAACAGAAACTTTTGGTTTTATTCTATTTAAAAACTCGTGGATAAACTAAGAGTCAAAGTTTACAGTTTGGAAAAAGACCAAAAGCCAAGAACTCATGATATGGACCGATGGAGCAAATGCTCTTGAACAGTGCAGAAACACTGGCTTGAAATGCATGATATTTACATGCCAGACATATCTTACAGTATGTTTTATGCAAGCGACTTTTGATACAAAAAGTTACAATGAGAGATGTTTTGTAAGTTCACAATTTGATGGGACAACCGTGCCAAATGAAGTCCATAGTTTCAATTTTTGGGTGCTCTATGTTTGCATAACTTAAGTACAAATTTTTTGAGGTAATCCTCTCTTTACACCCAGACTTAGCCCTCAGTCCATAGTTTGTGTTTCATACCTAAATCCATGTTTTATACCCAGTCCATAGTCTGCAGTCCATGTTTTATACTGTCTGGTCTGTTGATATTTTACTGACACAGGCATACTGAGCTTGATCGATGGAAAACAGCATAATATTTAATTTGAATGACTTGATACCGTGTATAAATGAAGCTTATAAGTATGTATGTTTGTATGTATGAATTCTTAATCAATGCTGGGTGGAGAAGTCAAGAATTCCCGCGAAATGCTGGCAATAATCATTCCAGTGGTATTGGCGCCAGGAATTCCAGCTGGAGTTGTTTGGAATACCAGCGGTATGCCGGCAATAATTCCAGCAGAATTCTGGCGGAATGCCGGGAATCATTCTGGCAGAATTCCGGCTGGAATTCCAGTGGAATCCGGTGGAATGCCGGCAATAATTCCGGCGGAATTTCCGGCTTGAATTCCAGTGCAATGCCGGCAGAATGCCGGCAACAATTCCGGCGGAATTCCGGTTGGAATTCCAGTGGAATACCGGTGGAATGCCGGCAATAATTCCGGCAGAATTCTGGCTGGAAGTCCGGTGGAATACCGGTGGAATGCCAGCAATAATCCGGTGGAATTCCAGAGGAATACCGGCGGAATGCCGGCAATAATTCCAGGAAAGTCCGGGCTGGAATTCCCGCGGGATTCCACCGGAATTCCAGGTTTGTTTTTACTAGGGATGTTAAGGGTGAGCGATATCTCCGGACCTTGCACGCCTAATTGTTTAAGGGTTGAACTGGTGAAGAATGTAGCATCATTGCAGTCATCCAGTAATGCGTAAACATTAACCTTAACGTCTGGATTGCTGTTAAGGTGTACGATCACCGACACCATCATAGAGGTTGTAACTCCCTCGGATCGATCAGTGGAGCTACAAATGCTTGTGCAAGTATTCGGCGATTCATTGCCAACTGTTCCTTTCGCAGGGCTTTCTGCCTTCTCAGCTAACACATTTTCTACACCTTTCTGACTACCTTTGGATTCTTTGTTTTGTCTTCGCTGAGATTTGGGGCCATGCAGTTCTTTTGGGTGCATCCTGCTGCATTCGTCACAGTAAAGCCTTGACTGGCAACTCATTGCCAGGTGACCCTTCCTTAAACAGCCAAAGCAGAGACCCTTTGAGGTGATGAAATCTCTACGCTAGACTAGATTCTTACACTTGAGCTCTGGACACTTCTCAAGGTCATGATCTTTCTGAGACACGAGGCTGCTAGGTGACTACTACTGGACAGGGTGGTTTTTGGTGTTGCATTGGTTGCAAGGCTGTTCACTGCAGTGGGTCCGCTCTTTCTTCCTTTGCTCCTCTGATCCCTCTCGAGAGGTCTATGCTTTTCTTTTCTTAACACATCAGGGGAAAAGGATTGGGTCATTTTCTAGGTTGGCTTCTTTCTGGACAAACTTGCAGAAGGACACTCTTTCACCGGACTTGGCCTGTGTTTGGTGGGTCTGCTTGCACCATTTATTAACAGTAGATTGCAAGGGATCATCGCACTCACCTGTCTGAGGGTTTATGAGAATCCAACTCCGCTAGTGAACCTACAGTCTTTCCATCTGTCTCTGTTCGATGGGACATTTGCAGAGATAAAAAATATGTAGAGTGTGTCTCTGTTCGACAGGACATTTGTGGAGATTATTGAATCAAATGCTATCACAAAGACCAGACAGTCAAATGCATCCCCAGTGAAAACAGGCAGTTCCTTTGCAGGGAGATGGCCTATGTTATGCTGCTGAATTAGCATTGAGCTACGTTCCATTTGTTTTTCTTGAAGTGTCATTAACTGTTTTAATGTTTCTTTATTTTCCACATTGTTTTGGTCTTCCAGCATTTTCAAAGGTGTGGAAAGACTGGGAACAAATGGCGGAGTATTGGGATCCATTTTAAACTTCATTTCCAGTTGGCTATTTGATTGTTGCTGTTGTGACCTTTTAGTGGTAATTCCATGGCTGTTTGGTAGTGCTTTCTGCTTCAAGGATTCCTGTCAAAACATGTAAATATTTCAGGTGAAACATGTAAATTATGAAGAAGATCCTGTAATTTTCTCAAACCAAAAGGCATAGACCATGTAAATAGCATGTACATCGGCGCAACGGTATGTGTAAAAACATATAAATGGAGAAAGAAACCTGTAAATGACAAGGTAAGATAACAGCTAATAACATGTAAATACCATGTTAACGGAATAAAGGGGCCTGTAAATATCATGTAAACCGAGTAAAGGAGCCTGTAAATATCATGTAAATCGAATAAAGGAACCTGTAAATATCATGTAAATCGAATAAAGGAGCCTGTAAATTTACATGTAAATCGAATATTAAGGAGCCTGTAGATATCATGTTAATCGAATGAAAGAGACTGCAAATGTCATGTAAATCGAATAAAGGAGCCTGTAAATTGTACATGTAGACCATGTAGCAAGGTGACAGACAAAAAGCCTTTTTTGTGATCTTTATTGTTGATGAAATAACCGGTTCAACATTCCCAGCACAGATAACCTCATAAGCAGACCTTATCAGCAGCTTTGCATTAACACACTGGTCTACTACCACTACACTGTTTGAATTCATAATTGGCATGGATACATGCTTTCGAAAAGGGCTTTTAAAAAAATAAGAGACATTTAAGAAAAGTAGTGCAAAAAGTATTCAGCCACATTTTGATGGATAAAACTGTATGCAGTAAAAACATGCAAACATGGCTACACCATCGAGCACCAGTAACATCACCTAAGCAAATGAATCTGCATCTGTGTGACTGATACCTCTTATGGGTGTCAAAAAGTGACATTAAAACTACACTGCAGTAATCGTTGTGATGCCCTTGGCTATTTATATTGGTTATGCTACTGCACATATTTTATTTTGTTTTTGCTGTGGGATTCTCTTTGTATCTTGAGACCTGTGGAAATAACAAAAAATCCAAACAGTAAGCGGGTAATAATAATAATAATAATTACTATTATTATCATTGTTATACTTTGGGGGGAGCCCACTTCACCAGTAGGTATTCTTCAGTGTATATTGTTGCAATCAAAGACAGGATGCCTATCCGGGTCTTTCTCTGGCTGAGATTTGTCACTTACTACTAAGTTGAAGGTGTCTGCCTCCACAACCCAATGAGTCCCTAGGGCTGGGTCCATCGGTAGACTGTCAAGATTGAGATCTAAATCCTTGACAGCCGGTGCTTGAGGGAAGGCATTTGGGACTTTGCGCTCATTGGACATCCCTTTTGCCAGTAATTCTTGAAGCTCTTTTGTAACGTCTAGCGACTCACCGGTCGTTTCAAAGGACTTGAGCAAATCATCGACATAAGCCTTCACTGTTGTCTGCAGGTGTTCTCCTCTACGCATAACCACAAATGCTGGGTGATGAGGTGGCTCCAAAGATATGTACTAACATCTGGAAGGTCTTGGTGTCCATTGTAAAATCTCCATCTTGCCACCACAGATAGCAAAGAGCACCTCGGTCTTCAGGAGACACGAACACCTGATGGAACATCCGTTTAATATCAGCTGCCACAGCGACACTGTCAACCCTAAATCTCAGGATCACTCCAATCAAGGAGCTTGTGTTCTCTGCTCCCTGCAGCAACTGATTGTTCAACGAGACATCTTCAGACTTGTAGGTGCGATCGAATACCACTCTCGGCTCATCAGGTTTCCTTTTCCTTTTCCTCATCAGGTATCAAATTGGTTCAAGGGTAGAAACTTCTTCAGCTGGGACTTGTTGCAAGGATCCTTTTTCCCGGTATTTATGGATAACACTCGCATATTGCTTGTGGAACTCAAGATCCCTTTCCATTTTCTTTTTTAACCAGTACAACCTCTTCTTTGCTACTGGGAGACTATCAGGAAAGTAGGGGGGACTGTGTCGGAATGGCAGCTTGAGTTGATAGTGGCCATTGATGAGAACTGCTGATTCATCCATAATCTGCTTAGCTCTTTGGTCTTTGAACGACAAACTCTCTTCAACATGTACAAGGGTATCATTGAACTCGGTATTGTACAAACGTTCCAACTGCATACTTAACGGTTGTCTACCATTTAATCAGAGAAACCAGTTGGTCGACGGGATGAGTAAATGGGACGCATCAAAACCCCGAATGGAATTTCCATGGGATGTGCGTGTTCCATTGTCACAGAGATTCCAACAGGTCGGATTTCCAGAGTAAGCCTGGGACTGGTTGCGATTCAAGATGGCGGGAATGATGGTGGAGGATATGGTGTTGTTGAATGAAATGTTGGATGAAACAGTCGACAAGCTTCTCAACTGTGAGGACAAAGGGGACATTCATTTAATAGGATCGATTATTCCTTTCTTGAGAAGGGACCTTCAAAGAAATGCTAACTTTTACGAGGTCATGATACCATCGTATTCTGTCAGTGAATTCAGATCCCACTTCCGAATGACAAGAACAACGTTCAAGGCACTAAGCAGAGAAGTCGCAGCCACAGGGTCAATCCCTAGGGGAAATACCAATACCACTTGATAAACAGGTTTTAGCGTTTGTTTGGTTTATTTCGAACATGGAAACAATGCGATTTGTCTGTGATAGGTTCAATGTGACCCTCAGTAGCCTAGAGCGGATCATAAAAAGAGTATCTGAAGCTGTTACAACTCTTAGACAGGAGTACATCAAGTGGCCAAGAGGTAGGTGGACGTGTATACTCTTTATGAAATTGTTTGCCTCTACCTTAACACACAGGGCGGATTTTAATAGAGGGAAAGGGGTAGGTTGAAACCCCCCCTCAAATACAGACTCAGTGGATTTGAGGTAATGCCAGCCTCTGACACAGATGTTCGTTTGGGAGGCTAATACAAAAATTGCTTACACCCCCTAGCCCCTGTTCACCCCCCTCACAAATCCTGGATCGGCCCTTTTACAGTTGATTGAAAAGTACAGTAATCTGATAACAATAAATTATTAAGCTACCTGTGGACCAGTCTAATTGCTTATAATTTAATCTCTTCTAACCTCTCTTGTTGTTGTAATAATATTCTACTTTTAGCCCATTGTCACTGGGGGCGTATATCAAGTTTATTTTGTGTCTAACAGGGGATGAGATGCAAGCAATAATGCAGAATTTTGAAATGCAAACACTTCCTGGATTTCCAAAGATAATTGGTGTTATTGATGGCACACATATCCGTATCAAAGCCCCATTAAAACAGCCTGATGCACATGTGAATAGAAAGAAGTTTCACTGCTTCAATACCCAGGCTAGTTGAAAGTACTTCTTTTTGCTTATAGTACAATATTAGAGCTGTTTATATTGCAAGGAAAATATTTAACTTTCTACTAGCTCTGTGTATTCTTATTACACCAGTTAGGTGCTGTTAATATGTAGTCTAAAATTATTATTTCTATAATAAGCTTGAACTGTTTTCACACTTTCCTTCCAAAAGTTAACATGCTTCACTTTCAATCTCACTTTTGATGTTACAGACTGACCAAATTTCGCATGAGCGGACCATTATTTGCAGCCAAACAATAACTTTATTTCCAGGCTGTTTTTTTGCAGTGACATACATGTAATATTCTCTCTGCCAATTAAATCAACAGATATAAAAACAAACAAAAACAACAATTTTATTGATAATTAAATATTACAAAATTGACACCACCCGCAAATAGAACAGGGTGATTACTATCCACACCTATCAAAATTGGTGTTAATTTATTATATTAAATTTTGTCTAAATAGCAGCAGCATCAAACTTAGACTTTAGCATTGAACTTATACTGTTACTATCTAGATAGTTCATTGTGATTCTTAATATGTTACCATAACTACTGGTATTTGGCTGATTCACTCAATTCAATTAGTTTGGCAGGTTGTCTGCGATGACAACATGGTTTTTCGTGATGTCCTTGCAGGGTGGCCAGGATCTGTCCATGATTCGCGAGTTCTAAGGAATTCGTCTCTCTTTGCAACAGAAGCCACAAAATTTCCAGGAGACACCCATCTACCTGGTGAGGGTGGATACCCTCTAAAAAGGTCAGCCCTCCAAGCACAAACTACTGACTATTTTGTTTTAGCCCTTCCAGCTAGCCTGATGCTCAGAGGGTCTAGGAGGAGAGAGTGTTTGGCCACAAGCAACCTGGACCATCTGAGAATCAGGCCATTGAAGCTCCTAATATGATTGTGATCAAATTAATTTCTCCTTGTATTTATCAGTACATGATCAAGCATACAGGTCATGGGAATTGATCATGTTCAGTTTTCTACTGTTTAAAATAAAGAACCTCTTCCAGTAAATACAAGGAAATATTTGGAGATTGGTTAAGAGAATCTGTGTATTAACATAGCAAACTGCAACTGAATTGGTCTTGAATGAACATCAAGATACCTTTTTTTTGCAGGTGGCTTATCACCCCTTTCAGAGATAACGGGCATTTAACTCCAAGGCAACAAAGGTTTAATACCACACTGTCATCTTTGAGATCTGTGGTGGAGCGGTCAATTAGACTCTTAAAAGGACGCTGGCGAAAATTGGGATTGCTGGAACACATTGACATAGAACTGATGGTTCATTTAATTTTAGCTTCTTGTGTATTGCACAATTTCTGTCTTCTGCATGACGATTTTGACGAGGGCTATTTTCGTGACAATGATGAGGATGATGATAGTCATGAAAGTGGTGTCAGTGATGATTCTGTACCAGGAGGCCCAGATGGCCTACGAGTTGCAGAAGCCAAAAGAGTCCGATTAATAAATATTATTTGTTAGAAATTAAAAGAGCCATAATGCAAGACACACTGTAATCCCAGTTAAGAAATTTCATTAAGTAGACATCACTTTTAGTTAGAGTCCAGGTAGATTTGAAGGTTGACATAAATAATGACGTAATTTAAACAGTTTGCCCAAGTAAGGCATAAGTAAATTTGTTCAAACAGTATCATTGAGTCTCTCATATTACATTTAAGCTCAGAATTATTTGAATTTTCTTCCAGATTCCATGCAAGAAATCCCACACTAGAATGGAATTTCTACCATGGTATTAAAAGGGAATGGATTAGTTCTTCCAGACTTCCTAAAACTGGTATTTTGCTGACTTAAAAGAGACTGTGCCAGCTATTTTTACAAACTCTTTGAAAAGCCAAAAGTCACAGATGGATCAGTAGAAACCTTCAAAATAAAATTCCAATATTATTGAAGGTATCTTGGTGGATTAAAACTATCGGTGAGTGTTTTAACCTGCACAATTTTTGTCTGCTTAATGATGACTTTCATGAAGACTATTTTTTAGACAACGATGATGATGATGATGATGATGATGATGATGATGATTGTTGTGACGGATTTGATGGTTGTGCACCAGGTGTTCAAGATGGTGAACGAGTAGCCGAAGCTAAACGAGTCCAACTAATGAATTTTGTTTGTTAAAAATTAAGATGTAAATTTCCTTGGGCAATATTTTCAAAGGATTTTCAAAGGATTTTGTGCAAAATGGATTGGTGTTGATGTTTGTTAGAACCCTTCAATAGACCAAGAGGACAAAAATAAATCAAGGAAACATGTTTATTAATTTCTTTTGTTTGTGTCCGCTCGACCCTATTGTCAAGATGAATTTTAATATTCAAAGTAGCGTAATACAATCCCAATTCATTTCTGGCACTGTTGTTGCTGTTGCAATAAAAAGCCTGTAGTCAACATGAACATGTATAGTTTTTAATTTTAACATTTCTTTCTCCAAGTGGGTGCTAAGATGCCCTTCAACATAAAGTTTTAAAAGGAACTCTAAAATTTCCATTGATCATAAATTTCATTATTGTGTATGCCGGGGTACATTGTTTTATTTTAAATTTACACTTACAAGCATGATAAGGAGACCATGTAAACAAAGATTACCCCATAAAATGATGCTTTAGGGTATGCAACCAACAGTTCAAAGGGTCTGTTTATAAGACAATAAAGGGACCCTTTTAGGATTGTTGCCCTCCTAGAAAGGCTAAAATAGTCCCTTCACTTGCAACGTTGCACAGGTATAAGGGTTACTCTATTTGCCAAGACAAAAAGTCACTGTTGCAGCATGATATTTGTGTTAAATAAATGTAAATCATGTCATCTTCCAAGTGCATAAAAGTTTGCATCCACATTATTCAACAACTTGAAGTGGCTGAGCTAGAAAAACAACTGTGGTCCAGTGCCTTGGCAATAACAACGTAAATTTGAACGAAAAAACTTTACCAATGGGCAAATAAACTTACTTTCAAATTACTTGATTAAATATTGGTATTCAATCTGCATGTACACGTACAATGTAGCAAAAACCGTAGCAATGATGATTTTCATGCAAGGAATTATTCAAGCAAACAGAACAACCCTTCAGGGAGTATCGCCATGCTGCCATTAGACAAGCCCTTGGGTACCTTGGATAATCACTGCTTTTTCTCTAAATAATTTTAAAAATTGTCAAAAAAATCTTTTTTCTCTTGTTTCATTTCTTTGACAACTTTCAACTTTTCTTCCTCCACTTTTTCTCTTTTCTCGGAATAGGATTTGAGGAAATCAAGCATTTCTGTTGCAGAGGAGTGGCTCCTTGGTCGCTTTCTACACCTTTTTGTCTTTATTTGAGGGGTCTCCTTTCCTTCATCTGACTCGTCATCGTCATCTTCACCGCACCCTTGGTCAGAAATGTTTGCTGGAAAATGCAGAGCAGCTACTGCACTTTCCATAGTAAATGTTGGCTTGACGGTAACGTCTTTGTCAAGACATTCTGACATCAAATCATAAATTTCCAGTCCTTTGATTCATTTCCAGTTTTCTTATTATGGTCTTCAATTTCCTTGTGTTGACTGACCAACTTTCCCCATTTGGGCGCCCCCATTTGCGTAAACACTGGTCTCCAGTAACCTTCTCCTTACAGTTTTTGTTAAATTCAAAGGCAATCATATTAAATATTTCTTTCTTTGTCTTCTTTCCTTTGAATAATTGTTTGAATTTCTTCCAGCATGCAATCAGCAACTTGACATAGGCATCTTCCCACCTCACTAAATTATCATAAGAACCATTATTACTAGTACTTGCACCAGTTGCACTTGATTGATCACTATCACTGTTAACGGAGGAAGGAGTACTTGGTCTGCTATAGTTAGCTATAGTACTATGTCTTGACTTTCAAAAACATTGCCGTCATCTGGACCTAATTTGCACGAGGACGCCTCATCAAAATTAAGTCCTTCGTTAAAGCAGCTGGTCATAAATACTAAATTATGAATAGTGAACTGAGACAGTCAATATAATTTCAACAGCAAACTTGGATGCTAAGCATTTAAACACAGAGCGAGCCTATAAATAGCCCCCCCTCTAGCACTTAATTGGCTTCTTTTTCTTCAGCAATGGCGGCCAATGGCGGCCAAAGTAACCGTCGCGCAACAGAAGCGGGCACCAGGAGAAATAGCGTTGTTTTATAAAACAACGTTTTCACTTATGTAGAATGAAAGATGGTAAATAATTAATATACAGTGCAAAACATACATATTCACCTTTTGTAAAGTCTGAACGGAAACGATGAATTCGCTTCGCTCGTTTCGACAACACTCCATTTTGCGAACATTCAAATGTTGCCGCTAACTGAAACACCAAAACCCAAGCCTGCGATCAATGAACCATCTGTTTTCACTTATTTGAGCATGCCGAGAGTTGACAGAACCAAAACGAGTCTCGTAGCCGCCTCGGATAATCGTATTTTGGCGCGATATTCAAATTTGTGTTGTGACTACGTTTGTTTGTGTTGCGACTTGCGTGCAAAATGAAACCATGCTCAGCGCTTCCTCTTCAAACTGTTCTGTTCAGAACAAGAAAATTCGCAATAAGAAGTACTACGAAGAGAACAAGGAAAACCTTAAAAATAGTAAAGTCAGATTCCAATTAAATTTGGAAGTAAAAAAGGAAAAAGGTGACTGGCTAAATGCCATAAAAACAAAAATTGCTTTCGTAAAAGACCAGCTACACTTGAGCACCAAAAACACAAGAGCAGCCAATGCTCACCTTACGGAAGCTCTTCTCGATAACTGGTTAAAGAACAATCACATTCCATTGGAGAAAAACACCTCAGATGAATTTGTAGACCAGCTGCATCCTTCTAAAGCCGTTCCGTTGCCACCGGAAGAAAAAATGGAAGTTGAGCTGCCCGAGTTGCCATCGGAAATGCTTCGCACAAAAACGCAGTTACATAGCCAATGCAGAGAGAATGATGACATTTACCTAGTTTGTGGGTCTGCAATTGAGCGTCTATTTCTGTATCTAACCGAGGAGCATAGTTTAATCTGTCAGTGTGGAGAAAGGTTTGACTTTTCCACCTTCAAAGTGGACAGAGTCACGAAAAATAATCATTGCTGTAAAGTAGTGGTGGAATGTATGGCCGAAGAAAAGCATACTTTAGAGTGGTTTTCCTCCTCAATTATTTCTGGGAAATACTATGTTAATCTCAGGTAAGAGCGAACTTTTTTACCAGATTTTAGTTCCATCAATAAAATATCACACTCTATGTTATATAGTGGAATAAACTCCACATAATGGCTTGTTATTTATTGTTGTTATTATACAGAATGGTTCACGGATTCACCTCAGCTAGGCTTCTTCCATCACAGTACGAAAGTTTATGTCAAGGAGCAAAACTGGGCTATCTGAATGAGCACTATATAGCAGACGGTAAATAACAATTACGTTTTTTTTAAAAAAATAATTGGCCAAAAAAACTATTTTTAATTTTTACATTTATGACTAATTATAAAACTGATATGGGTTAATTTAGGCTTCAATATTTTTCATACATAGTTTGTGAGGGATCCAGATACCGTGAGGCTGTTGAAATGATGGTTGAATACAGTTTTGCTGAGGAAATTGAGGATGTGAAACAAGATGTTGCATATGACGATGAGGGAATGGTAAGAAGAGACATTTTTTTATGGAATTTTTAATCTGCAATGATAACAGTTTTTCCTGAATGTAAAACAACCAAAGTCCTTGTCAATTTAGGGTGTTATGGTTGATGGTCGCCATGACTCTGCAAGGACAGCTTATCATACCACAGTCACTGCTATCAGTATGGGGTAAGTATTATTTCATTATTTGTTTCAAAATACTGTACTACAGACTGCAAACTGTAACATATGTATGTTCACGACAGAAGCCACAAGGTTTTAGGAGTGGCAAACTGTTCTAGAGAGGAGATAAGAAGTGCAGAATCCAGGGAGAAACCCATGACCCTTGAGTTGATTGACAGGTTGAAAGGAGAGGAGGGTGAGTACAGTATACCATCTCTTTATGGTCTGTAAATGTGTTATTAAACACCAATGTCTAATTGTGGTATAATATGTTAGGGACCGGTCTTTATTTTGAGAGGGGAGGGGTGCCAATGGAAAGATGCTATGTTCAAATTCCTCTGACCCTCCCCTTTTATGCAGCACATTTTTCACTGATCCTCCCCCCATCTTACCCACTCACGCCATTAAACCTCCCTAATATGTGTGCATAAATTTGTGTGTGCTCCCCTTTTTTCCTTGCACAAAAATCATTGACTGTCGCCCTATTTGCATGAGCCCTCCCCACCCTCTAAATAATGACTGGGTCCCTTACTCCTTTTTAAAATTCAAATACCCTAGGTCTAAACATTACAGAAGTCAGCCACGACACAGTTGTTGGTATAAAGAATGAACTAAGAAGCCGTGGCATTTCAAATTCCTTTGATACATGGCATGGTAAGAAACCTCCTTGCTAGTAAATGGCATCTCTTGGAAACAGAAACAATGTTTACTTTCAAAATTAATTTCCTAGGAGGTAAAGGTGTGAAGAAAGCAATCACAAAAATAGCAAAGGGCACTTTGAAGACTGAGGGAAAGGTGTGGTTCACTGATTTGTCAGACAAAGGTAAACAACTACAAAATCAATGTAACATGATCATCTTTAATGAAGACTTCTAACATTCAACTATCACATTTCAGTGAAAAGTATTAAAACCCACTTCTACTACTCCATGAAAAACTGCGAAGGGGATCCAAACAAACTCAGGACGAGTCTGACAAACATTGTGGAACATTATAAGGTATAACTGACTCTGTATTCCTTATTTTGCATATTCATAAGTAAAAAGCCTGATTTTTATACTAGTGGTGACAATGAGAATGTATTAAGTATTCAGACAACAACCAAATTGCACCATAAAATAATCCCTAATATATCACACAGAAAAAGTTGTGCTGTTTTGAAAAAAAGACCCTGCTTTCTCATTAATTGTAGGTATTAAACTGAATTAAGCAAAAACACCCTTTCTGAGGTTGACTATTTCTAAATTTGTACAATTTAATCAGCCTACATAATCATATGGCTAGCTTTGTATATAGCCATAACAAAACATTAGCTGAAAATGCACTTAAAAAAACACACACACATAACTCCCCCAAGGGAAATCACAGACACTGCCACCAAGAGTCACGCTGCAAGACACAGGGAGACTATGTGCCCACAAAGAGAATTATCAAGAACCCAGAAGCCGCAGAGGCACTGTTGAAGGCCATAAAGGGTACCTCAGTGTACAAATATGCAGAGGATTTTGCTAAGGTATTTAATAGTCAGTAATGTCTGAGGCATTTATGCGTGCAATGGCGCAAAAAAATGGCCGATGATGATGATTCAAAAGAAATGAAGGCGTTATGTGACACCTGTCACAAAGGGGATAGGTAATTGCATGCCTATACAAAAATAAGAAAGAGTATTTATTGTAGTGATGGGTTTGTACTAATATCTAGAGTTTAATAAAGGAACACAGTGTACCCTTCCAAGCCTTTTTTTGTAAGTACTGACTGTCTTTAATCTTGTTTCAGTGCAGGGACACATACTACATCGAGAGTTTCCATAACTGCCTACTAATTTATGTCCCCAAAAGGATACACTTTGGTGACAAAGTGTATAACATGCGAGTGTACTTAGCATGTCTTGACTGGGTAAGTCACATTCTACTTGTACAATTTCTCTAACCCTAACATACACAACCCTGTTTAGTTAGCTACATGCAATACCACTTACTGAATCTTATGCTAAGGAGTGAAAGAACCATTATCTATAAAGTGCAGCCCAGTCAAAATGTGCCAGCAGCCTGTGAATTTGCTACCTGCAACAAAGTGTCTGCCACCCACTTTACACAGAACTAATTAGAACAAATATGAAGACTCTTGCATGATGAGTGGCAGGGTTAATGGACCTAGGAACACCTTGAATACATTGTACTCTAAAACAAGCTCCTGGCCTCTATATCTATCTACTTCCTACTACTCCTGCCATCCTGCCTCTGCTCAAAGACATTTTGACTGGGCTGAAAGGTGAAACAAATGTTTGCAAAGCTATAAACTGTACCAATGTTATTTCCAGGAGACAATCATGTGGTCTGGTCTAAATGGTACATGAAATACTGGCACTTTGTATTTTTCTTTAATTTACAGAATGAGAATGTTGACAGAGATGTCTACACAACAAAACAGTACCAAAGCATCAAGAGACCAGACAGGGTGGCACCCTTCAGAGTACTGAAGCCCAAAACAGATTTTTTTAAGGACAACATCTGGGCAACATTTTTTACTTTTAACTGGTGAAGTCTTTGGGGTTACAGTTCCCTTCAGAGCCATTACTTTCAAATTTTCAAGATGTTATGTATTGCATAGGAATGTGATGGCAAAGACAAGTGTTCCTTTTTTACATTTGAAATAAGATAATTGCACTATCAGCCATAATCTGAGCACCCTCCCTAAACAAGTTTTTATTACCATAAGCTCCACTTTAAGATAAAATTCCGGGAATTTTTTTTTCAAACAAAATTATAAATATTCCTCTATGAGACTTCATTTTAGTTCAAATTCAAATGACAAAGGGCCAATGATAATTTCCAAAATCCTTTGAGTAATTTTACTGTAGAAGTCCTCTTGCCTAACTTATTAGCTACCATAGCATAATATGACTGACTAAAAGCTGATCACGCCTAGTTAGATGTTTAACTAGTGGTATATTACTTTTTAATGTCAAGCTTTGTGATTAAGAGGGTTCTCAATCAGGCTGATAAGCAATTTATTTATGATGATGGCACATGTCCTTTATACGGAATATGTGGTGGATTGGGCCACCTCTTTCGGACATCGGACACAACACAGTTGGGAAGAACCTCTCGTACATCTTCAATGAAAATTCCCAGTTCATGCTTTTTATTCAGATAGAGGGGATTTTCCCACAACCCAGCCCTTTTAAGCATTCGATAGAACTCTTTATAATCCTTGTACCTTTTTGAAATATTCTGAGGACGAGGAAGTCCATGGGCAGAAAGAAAAGCAGCCTTGTCTTGACTTGTTATGCAGGGCAGCTGCAGACAAAAACTACAACAGACTCCTTCCGGTCCTCTTAGTGTTCCCAAGCTGTAAGTGTAATGTGAACTCTCCCTTGCTGAGGGAGACCCAGTACTATTAGTTGTTTTTCTCACAAACCAAACGAGAAAAGGAGGACTTCAAGTAGAATATGATTTATTGAGCTCCTCAAAAAATTATAAGCTTATCTGAATATGACTTTTGTAAATATCTGAATAAAATTTGAACTAAATTATTTTGATAATAATTAATTAACATATTTGTGGGCAGAAACAGTAAGCCCATAAACTACAACAACAGAAATATGTGCCTTTGATATAACGCATTAAATTTTGTAATAGGTCTGACAGGAGTAATTCCTATATGCGCAGGCTATTTTTATACCTATCCTTATCGTATAAAACTCATCAAACACATCACAGAATTATATAAGCTTACATAATCCAATGCATGTTGAAAATATAAAACATTCGTGAAATAAACTTGACCTTATTTATTGGACCTAAGACTACTTTTTTACGATTCCACTTTAAAAATATGCTTTACTTCATCATTTACATCTTTTCAAACGGACAACGAGCTTCAAATTACAAATATAAATTTCTCTCGCATTCAAGTTGTGCTGAATGTAATTGAAGCAACTGAACTTCGAAACTAAATAAAATAATCCTTTCAATACCTAAATACTTCCATGATAAATTGCAAAGTCGTTGTACTTTCTACTTATTCTAATACAAATTATTACCATAGACATATTTTGTTTTGGTACCGGCTTCAATTACATTCAACCTCTGTAATGACTGTGCGAATGTTGACCGCGACTATTAATACAAGTTGAGCTATGTTTATAAATTATTTACCAGCTTCATCGTCGTGTTGTACATTATTATCTTCGCCTTCGGCAATAAGTTTCGGTCTCTTTCGAGTTTTTCCAATGGTGAGTATCTCCCCACCGCTGTAATCCACAAAGGAGCGAAGAGACTCAATTTCTTGTTCAGGCAGCAACAGTACTACCTAACAGTACTACCTAGACACGACAAATAATTTCAGTTTGAGTAAACATTTGTTCAACAACATACGCCCACGAGTAAAAGAAAGAACAAAAATATAAAGTCAAAATCGACAAGAATATACCTTTCTTAATTCTTCGCCTGAAGAAATCGCTCCTGTTGTTTTAAAGCCGATATTTCTTCCAAGCGAACACACTCGATCTTCGATCGCTAGAATTTTTGCGGGAGAGCGAGAAAATCAATACGCGCTAAAATTAGATCTGACAGTATTAACCAATCAAATGGGAGCATTGGTCGTCCTTTGGGATTTGTGATTGGCAGGCTGAACAGTTCAGCCTCCTTATATAGGCTCGCTCCGTGTTTAAAGGAAATTTGGATGTTAAAACCGGAGTCCATTAATATCCAGTTTTAAGTCTTAGAAGCTTAATACATGTAAGTTAAGAAACTATACATTTAGATGCATGTTATAGCTAAAACACGGCATAAACACCGAATGTGAAGATCAAAGTTGAGTTTTGGCGGGAACACATTGCAGTGAACGCAACGCTCATAGTTTTCTCGTCAGTCTATTACAGTTCATTGCACAAGATTTAACTTAAACTACACAACAAAGGAAATTATTTATTCATTTTCTTATTCCAAGGCCTTGTCCATTACTATCTTAACAAGTATGATCAGTGATGATCTGCGGTAAGGAAACTTAGATGTGCAAGGTTGGTTGGTTGGTGTTGTTGATAACACCATTCAAACTGTATCCTTACAAATTTAATGCCTTTACAATGCAACAACAACAACAACAACACACTTTATTTGCATTCCCAATTACAAATGGTATTGCAAAAGTATAGGAAAATAATGATAATTATAATACGAATTACATCTAAAGATATGTAAGGGTAAGTAATAGGATCAACTAATTGACGATTGTTGCGATTGTCGATTCATTTCTTAGTGCAAAAGCTTCATAAATGAAGTAACCTAATTTTTTACAGAGAAAGGCATCTATATTATTAAAGAGAAATATAATTTTTTGATTGGCATCTAAAGAACTAAAATCATAATAATTTCTAACAATGTAGTCTATTAGAGATTTTCTAATTGTATTATATCTACTACAATTAAGTACAAAATGTTCTTCGTTTTCAACTTCATTTGAGCTGCAGTTTTGACAGATTCTCAGATGCTCAGGAAGTTTAGGATAAGAATGTCTGCCAGTTTCAATTCGTAGGTTATGGTTGCCTACTCTAAGTTTTGCTACTGCCCGACGATGTTTAAGATTTGTAATTAGTTCTAGTGAGTTAGAGGGAGTAATATCTGTTTTAAAAGTAGAGTAAAATTTCAGTTTTTTGTTACATCTAATCAATTCATGTTGATGCTTTTCTAAATCAGTTTTAAAGTTTTCGATTATTTTGGATTGACACTTTTTAGTTTTTAATCTATCTCCATTTGTATCAATCATAGTTTGAAGATCAGTAGAGAAATCGGTACCATATTGTTTAAGTATATCATAGATGGAGAGCATAAAGCATTTTTTTCCAGAGTCTGCCAGTTGAGTTGAAATTTGAAGGCATTGTCTGGCAACGCTTGAATTCGGGAGGTTTAGTAAGTGAAGCCAAAACTTGAGTGTATTAGAGAAAATAGTTAGTTTGAGAGGGAGTCTTCCGGTTTCATTTCTTGCTGCGACATTCGATGCTCTTCTATTAAGGCAAAGATAAGATTTGTAAAATTGCGAGTGAAAGCGTTCGATAGGATCTTTCTCCCATTTGTTAAGATTGAGGCTATCATATGCCCCCCATATTTCTGAACCATATAAAAGAACGGGTAGAAAGACAGCATTAAATAAGAAATTACATTTGGATATAGAGAGTTTGTTGAATTCAATATACCTTTTGAATGCAAATACTGAACGTCTAGATTTTTCGACTAAACTCTTTTTTGAGGAGGTGAAACTCCCATTCGAGCTAAATATTGTTCCCAGGTAGGTGTAATCTGAGGTATTAATAATTTGGTTTCCATTTAAAAAGAAAGACTATTTTTCCCGGGTGCTTTTACGGTTCTGCTTTTGAAACATTAAAACTTTTGTTTTCCGAAGATTTATTTTCAACAGCCATTTTTGTACGTAATTTTGGAGTGTGTCGATTTGCTTTTGAAGACCTGAAGCACTTTGAGATATAAGGACTAGATCATCCGCATAAAATAAACAATTAAGTGGATCCCCATTTGGTAGGGTAATTGCGTCTGTATCACGAGAGTTATCTAGAGTAAAAGGAAAGTCGTTTAAATATAGATTGAATAGTGGAGGAGACAGAATACATCCTTGTCTTACACCCCTGTTGTAATTAAAGAATTGGGTCCTACGATTTCCGCACTTTATGGCGCATTTGGATCTAGAGTACATGTCTGAAATCAGTTGATAAAAGTGTCCACCTAGTTTATAGGTAATCAGCTTTGAAAGTAAACCATCATGCCATATAGAGTCAAAAGCTTTTTGAAAATCAACAAAACAGCAAAATAATTTTCCCTTATTTGCATTAGTTACATATTTGTCAATAAGAGTTCGTGAAGAGAAAATGTGATCCGATGTCCGAAATCCCTCTATGAAACCAATTTGTGAGGGATGTAATAGATTTTTGTTTTTGGTGAGATTTTGTAGTCTATTATTTAAAAGGGCTGTAAAAAGTTTTCCAAGGCAACTAGTCACGCAGATGCCCCTGTAATTAGTTGGATTTGACTTTTCCCCTGATTTAAAGATAGGTGTAATCAGTCCCATGGACCAACAATCAGGAAACATTCCTGCATCAAGAATAAGATTAAAGAGTCTTTTCAGTGAGGTCATCAATAGGTGACTGCCACTTTTTAACATTTCATTTCGTATTCGGTCTGTACCAGCCGCCTTCTTGTACTTTAGTTTTTTAATGCCGTTTCTTATTTCACTCTCCGTAAAAGGATTGTCAAGTTCATTATAATGCAATAGAGACTGTTGTTTACGTTTTAGTTCTTCTATAACAGTCTCTTGTGTTTTGGAAAAGGCTTCTTCACTTGGAGCAGAGTGTAGTTGTTGAAAATGTGTTAACAGTTCATCTACAGGGACATTTGAATCAGCTGTATTGGAAGCCGATTTTGACATGGTTTTTAAAGTGGACCAAAATTGTGTGGGGTCATTTGTTTTGACGAGTTCTTGTATTTGAGTATCTTGGTATCTTTGCCTTTTATGTTGTAGCATGGATTTATATTGTCGTTTTACCGTTAAATATTCTTGTCTTGTCTCTTCATCATGAGGATACGTCTGCTTTTTGTTCGAAATACGTCTCAAATGTTTTCGTAAATTTTTGCAATCTTTATCAAACCAGACTTGTGATTGTCTGGATTCCATTTAAATTGTCTCGGTAGGTTGAAGAGAGTTTCCGTTGGTTTTGTGTTCTCCTTAAGCGTGAGGGAGTCCTTAACTTTTATCCAGGAAACTAACTGGCAATGGTCCGAAAATGGGGAGGGGTGACGAACCACAAAATTCTGAAAGATGTTCATTGTCTCATGATCTGTTATGATGTAGTCAACTGTGCTTATTCCTTGACTTCCGTGAAATGTTATTTTTCCAAGAGTCGCCCTTGCAACGGCCCTTGCAAAATCAATTGTTAATACTTACCACATTGGTGATTCAGGAGTAATTGTAAATGATACGTTACTACATGGCACGTTGAACATTCGTATGCTTCATATCCCATTCCAGACGCCATGTTGATGACCAGAGAGACGAGCTGAGGGGCCACGCTTACGGGTCAAAATTAGTGCAGGGCCTGGAACTGGTAGATAAAAGCAAATGGAACAACACATTTTCCATTCGGATATTCCGGTTGGGAATTTTGGAGTACTTCTGAAGACGTTCCGTTTATTTCGGAAATTTTCCGGTCGGGCGAACCAAAATCGTCTTTCCATTTACATTCCAACCGAAATTTCCGGATGTTTTCGGTAAATGGTAAACACTCAACATCTCTTCATGATCACTCCTAGCAAAATTGACATGGACGCCGTCACTGTTAGGTTCCCGCTTGGACCATACACTGTCCATCCTAAGGGAGTGTTCACAGCGGAGGGCTCGCCCCTAACTCTTCTCCTGATCTCCAAATTGTCATCGATGATATCTGGCCAGTCACTGCCAATAACAATGGAGACACGATGCTCTTCTATTTCAGGAAGATTGATGCCATCAAGATGTGGCCATTTTCTCAACTCTTTATTGTTGGCGAAGTGTCTTCCACCAATGGGCAAGCTCTTCATCGTCAGAACCTGGTCGAGTAAACTTTGTGAAGTGCTTCTATATCCAGGCGGGCTCGCCAACCACGTTTCTTTCCTTCATAATTGACTGTCAAAAGGGTGAAATCGGTAGGTTCACTTTCAAGGCTCAATTCTTCTACCAGACTTTTCTAGCAGAGTGTAGTGTCTGACCCACTGTCTAGGAAGGCGTATGTCGTAAGCTGCTTATCACTACCTGGCGCAGTGGCTCTTACCAGGAGGACCTTAAAGCAGACCCTCGGTCGCCTGCTGGTTGTGGCTTCCACTGGAGCAGAATCTCTGGGCACTGCGAAGGTACTCAATTCGGTAACCGGGGAAGGGTTGGACTCAGTAAGTGCTGTGGTTGCTCCACTGACTGAGCTCTGGTCTCGAATAACTGGTTGCTGATCGATGCTGTCTCGTTCTACTGCAGGGTCTTTGGTCCCTTCACTGTCAAGAGGGAAGAAGGAAGAAGGTGAAGAAGGAAATGGTGAAGAATGAAGAATGGTGAAGGTGAAGGTGAAGAAGGAAATGGTGAAGAATGAAGAATGGTGAAGGTGAAGAAGGAAATGGTGCTTCTTTCCAGATCCAGGCTTCCGACAAGAAAATCCTTTTTGGCATGATCTTGAAAAGTGTCCGTGTGCAAGGCAACTACCACACAGTTTCCTCTGTTGTACAGTTCACAATCAATGTTCATAAGATGCCCACGTGCAGCTTTATGACCTTTATGATCTCAAACTGCCAAATTGCACGAGGTCCAGAACACTGGTAGCCCTTAAGGTGGCTGATCCAGTATTGGCAGGTTTTCTGTTTTCCTTGCTCTGGATAGCTAGAGTTGTAGCTTTAAATGGCGGCGTTTGTTTCCATGTCTTCTTTCTTTCTCCTGCTGAGGTAGTGGTGACTTCAGTTCCTGTCCAAAACGGTTGTTTAAGCGATCAGCTCGTTTCTGAATGAAATTCACAAAATTGGAAAAGTCAACTTGTCCCCTAGAACAAATCAGGTCCCCTGCAACATCTGTCCATTTTCGCTTCAAGCCTTCATCGGGTAGCTTTTTCATCAGCATAACAACTGTATCTTCATTGTTCAGGTGGCTTACGTAAGTGGTCCCATACTCGTTAACACCCGTTTCGTATCTTCAAGTTTCCTTGCAAAGTCCATTAGACTTGCAGCATGAAGTCTTCTTAGGTTATACTCTCTCAACTTTCTCATGCGTGCATCAGCTACCATATGAGGCTGTCCAAAGTTCTTCAACAGAGTTTTCCACGCTTTGCTTTATCTCTGACCGACGGGAAGGTTAATGCAGCTTTTAATAGCATCTCTCGCCTTTCCGACACTGTGCAAGTAAATGGGTTAGACTTTGTGAATCATCGGACACCTGGCTTTCGTCATGGTCGCGGAAATTGGCAACAAATTCTCCATACTCGGATGGGTCTCCTCCAAACTTCATTAATTCTATTTTGGGGAGAGTGGGACCTTGTTTGAGTGCATCTGCAATGGCTTGCCAGGGTGTTTTATCAGTTAGTGATTCTAACTGAGGTTGCGACACAGTGGGCTAACTGCTGTGTGAGATGCTGAAGTGTTTGCAACAATACTTGCTCAAGTTGTGTGACTCTGTTGAGAGGGTGACTGAGGGGTTGGCGATACTTCTAGCTGGGTAGTGCCGCTCGCTTTTGCACACTTCTGCCGGCAAAGTCTGCTCTTTCTTGGTGACAAATGGGGGTCTTGTTGCCATTAGGGTGTTTACATGTGATGTGAAATCATTTGCATCTGCCCTTGCAGAAGTCTCTTGCATTGTGTCTTTCTGCTGAGAAGCAGGAATACGTAGTGGTAAGCAAAGGGGTAATATATCGCTTTGAGAGATAACTGATGCTGATGACACCTCATGCTCAACTTTCACAGCTTTAGATGTTGTGGTACGCACATCACATGGGGGATGCACGCCCAAGAGTGTCTCTGGTGGTAGGCTTACAGGCGTGGGTGGTGTGTGATGGCTCAACTCCGGGACCAATGCTGGAATTATCTCGCTTGCTACGGTTTCATTGTCGGAGCTTTCGCCTTGTAATTCTTCTCGCTTCTCAATTCTATTTCTGCTTGTATCTTTTCAATTTTCCTTGCTAACTCAGCCTTGCTTCATTCTCTCTGTTCAGCAATTTCAAGCTTTATCTTCTTAAACTCAGCTTCCTCTTCTAAGCGATGCTCAAGACTTTGCTTTTGCTCAAGTGCTTCCACTTTTAGTCGCGCCTCTTCAAATATTCTTCGCTTCTCCCTCACGCTACTTGCACTGGACCTGGAACCCTTCCTAGTCTTGCTCAACGGAGGCAATTTGTGGACTGATTTTGACATTCCTTTCGTATCATGTTTTACCTTTAATGCCCACGTGTTAAGCTCTACATCGAAGAGAAATTTTTCCTCGTTTTCTTTGTCATGACTTTCGTTGGCCACATCTATCATCCCTTCATCATCTTCAAAGCTTAAGTAGGTCTCGTGAGCATCTACAAATTTGTGAAATGCACGCTCATAATCTTCGACACCTTGAATTATTTCTTCTTTATTCGTTCAACGTTCAAAGTTCACCCTCTTTCTTACATCCAGGTGTCCTGCTCTTACTTCCTTTAAATTGTTCATTCGTTCTCATGAACTTTGGACGCCAGAAAAACTCAGTGATGTAGGAACCCAAAGTTCACTACTGAACAGCAGCAACAAGAAGAACTTGAGATGCGCTGAACGGTAAACTTTATTACAGGGACAAACGATTCACTGAAATCAACATTCATAATCCACTAAATAAACTCACTCACTGAGGCCCCAGAGTGCTTAAAGTGGCACAAGGGGCTTCCGTAAGGGACCTCCACTGCTGCCGATCTTCCACCCATCGCCTAGCTTTTTCGAGGCTGAGATCGCACTCCTTCAGCTCACTCGCCAAGGCAGGCCCAAGTCACCTTGGACCTGCCTCTTCTACGCCTTCCTTGGGGTGTCCATCTCAATGCAACCCTTGGTAGTGAGTCTGTTTCCATCCGTAGCACATGGCCCAGCCATCTCCACCTTCTCTTTCTTACAACAACAGAAAGTGCTGCCAGATTACAGAATGTCAGCAGGTCTAATTGTTGCTGATCTTGTTTGGCCAAAAGATACGCTTGATGTGTCGGAGACATTTAGTTTGGAAGACTTCTTCCATCATTTACTTCCGTACAACAGGATAGACAGCACATTGCTCTTGACAATTTTGATCTCGGTTTGCACATTTACCTTGGCTGATTTCCACTCTGGGCACAGGGAGCAGAGGAATTGTAGTAGAAATATCAATAAAAACGTCTTACCTCTTATCATTGCATTCTTGTGTTTATTAGCGTTGTTAAAACCTCATTTGCAAACCAAATATAAGCATTCATTTGCGATCGATCGAACCGAACCGCCATTACTTGAATAGCGTCGACCGCTGCTTGCTGGGACCGTGTATTCCGTTGGACGAAGTCCAACGTATGGGAAAGCGAAGCTTTCCGAACGAGGCACGAAGTGCTGAGAAGAAAAAATGACAAGGGATGAAACATAGTACCACGTGACTCGTCGGATGTGAACCGCGACATACTGGTGACAGAAGTGACGTACTATGTTCGGAAGTTCAGCCAACCGTTACTAATCCGAAGTTCAAAACAACAGCTGATTTCAAGAGCTTGGAGGGAGATTTGAAATGAAACGCGTTTTCTCCAGTGGGGAAAATCTTCCGCAGCGAAAAAAATATAAAGCGGAAGATCGTGGAAAGAAATCTGTAGTCGTGCAATGGTACGTTATATTTCTAAGTCAAAAATTCATTATTCTGCGATTTATTTTCATCGATCGATCGATCGATCAATCGATCGTTTGGTAAAAGTGTGCTTAATTTCCTTTGCAGGCTTTTACACAACTACAAAATTTCTGGGGATAGTTTTCTACCAGGAAAGAAAATTTTTGACGATTACGTTGATAACTGCACCGAGAAAGAAAATTATCTACTGCAAGAGATTGAAGTAGGTAGGATTCTGAAGGAGGTGTTTCCTGAAATCAGACGAGTGCAGCGACGAGTTAAAGGAGTAAGAACATGGACGTATACACTGTCTAAAATTCAAACTGTTGAAAGAAACGAGAACACATGTTCCATTCCTACCACTGATAGCAGTAGTCAAGCCGCAGATGCAATCACATGGGAGAATTTACCAATTGTTATCTCGGAATTTGGGTGGCAGTTAGTATGTACAACTGACGACTTCCATGAATGGATTAAGCTCGGGTCGCAGCACTTGTGCGATGGAAACAGAGTATTGTACGAAGTTAAAATTTTAAAAAATTGGGATTTCACAGTTCATGTAAACAACAAAAAGGTTTCAAGAGAGACACTGGGAATTCAAAATTTAAATCCATGCCAGCAACTCATTCACTATCTTTTTGATATTTTGAACAAGTGTACTTTATGTAAAGGCTTTCAAGTTCCTTCCAAAAGGATAACCAAGGACGTTTGTGGTAACATGACAGGAAGAACTGAAGAATGGTGCAGTCGAGAAGATGACACAGTAGTGCTTCAACATCGGTCCACGAAATGCTCGGTGTTACTTCCGAACGATTTCAAACGAACGACTAGACGCTACTGTGAGAACTGTGTAAAGCTGAAGAAGAGCTGTAATACAAATTTGGTCCCTGAAGTAGACATGGAAAAATCACAACCTTCAGCCAAAAAAAGGGACAGTTACATGAGTGAAAATGAATTAAGAGAGAAACTTAATCATGAAAGAACAAGACGAATAAATGCCGAGAGGAGGGAAAATTATTTAAGGGATAAAATAAATCAAGAGATGAAGAACTTTGACGAAGAAGACAACAAAGATTTCTCTTACATGTTCCAAAGAATAAATAAAGGGTCAGTCAGTGAGGACATGAAGATATTTTGGGAAGAGCAAGAGAAGGCATTGCATGCCAAGAGTCCCAGAGGCTACAGATGGCATCCAAAGTATGTTTAAACTTAAACCATGTATTGCTTTTAACTACAATACAGTAGCAATATTTATAATAAAGTATGGACAACAAATAACAGCAGCAACAATTAATGCAGTGATGATGATGATGATGATGATGATGATGATGATGATGATGATGATGATGATGATTACAATGACGACACAAATTAATGAAATGAGCAAGTTTTAGATCAGGGGAGAGTTGATAAGAACCTTTATCAACTTATTGGCAATTGGAGAAAACAAAACAGTTGTTCATCCTCCATAAACTTTGACCTATGGTATTGTAATCTTCTCTCTCCTTAGGATAATTAGAATGTGCTTATCAATATGGAACAGAAGTCCAGAGGCCTACAAAGAGTTGCGAGAATGTGGCATGTTAGTTCTTCCTTCTGGTAGGCATCTCCAGAATTACAAAAACTCCTGTTCTCAAAACCCCGGCTTAAATGAATCTGTGGGGAAATGGATGGCACAAGAGGCAAAGAAAAGAAATATAGGCCTTGAAGGAAGGGAAGGTGGAATCATTCTTGATGAAATGGCTATACAGGTATACTTGTATAAATAAAAATAAAATAAATCACTTTATTTAAGTGTCAGAGTATTAGCAATTGCTAATTGGCAACACTGTAAATAAGGAAACAGATATCATAAATCAACAGAAGCTTAATTAAATTTTCCCTGGTAGGAGGCTGACCAGTTGGCTATTAACAAAGTGTGGAGGAGTTGAATTTGGGGCCACCAAAGACAAATCCATCTAGTGCCAGGGAGGGGGATTGAAAGCTGGGACCTCTGGATTCTGGGTTCAGCACCCTACCACTGGGCAACATTTACCCACTTGTATAAACATTTTATTTCATTTTTTGATATCAATTCAAAGAAACTCTTAGAAGTGAAATTTACAATACAGCTATTGTTTTCAATTTAACAAACAAAAGCTGCACTTGTAAATTACAATTGCTAAAGGTTTATTGAATTGACCATTGGCTAGAACACTTTACAACTGATTAAACACCTAAAGCCATTTTTTTTGTATTTGTTGTTAAATAGGAGGAACTGCAGATGAAATCAGTGAATGGAGTATGGAAACTAATTGGGCTTGTTTCTTTGGGGGAGGACTACAATTGCATGCAAAGAATTATGACAGGTTAGTATTTAAAGTACTTTACCTGTTCATTACAAACAAATAAATAATTTAATAAATAAATATGTATAAAAAGAGCATTCAAAATGTCATTCTTCACTAACACTGAGTTTTATTCTTAATGTAATAAATTATAGAGACAAACAAGAAAGATAGGAAATAGACCACCTATTTACTAATAAGTAAATGTAATCAAAGGTGGGTAACTTAACACAATGCCCGGTTACTTGCTACAACAAAAGTACTTAATTATTTATTTCACTTTAATTTATTTTTTTTAGGAAAAGAGACCATTGAGGTAGCTACACATGTCCTCCAATTTGTGTTCCTGGGAAACAATGGTTTTCGCTTCCCATTTGCACACTTTCCCACCACAGAAGTTGATCCATCTACATTATATACTCAATTTTGGAAAGCAGTGGGCTGGCTAAGGCGATATGGTTTCCAGACTAACTTTTGTTGCTGTGATGGTGGAGAAGCAAACTTAGTGGAAAACATCTTTTGCCAGGAACGTGGACACAATGGACAGAATTCCAATCCAACCTATGCACAATATGGCCCAACCATGAACAGTATTGTCCTTGGACAGACAACTACAACAACAAGCAGTAACACTGGATCTGTAGAGAATTTGTTTCTTTAAAAATGGAACATTTAGGTCTAAAAAGATGTAGAGTCCTAACAAAAAGGGCATCCCAGGCCATGAAACAAGGTCCTATTGTTGAGGTGCCTTCCATTTTTCCTGTCATGGCTTATGGGGGATTGTGGGTATTTACACAAAGATTTTTAAAATTTATTTATTAACAATTGGCTGATTTACATGTATCAAAACATGCCTGCACTCATCTCGGAATGCAGACGTTGAGCCTATATTCACCACAGGGTCAGTGAAAATTATACTTACAGGTACCAGTAGTACCAGTACGTAGCTAAACTTCAATTTTTGGTGTTATTAAGACTTAACGAAAATTTCCCCTTGTTCTGGATTGCATTATGGAATACCTCTAAAAAGCGTTAAAGATACATTCAAAAGATATAGCTTGAGAACTTAACATTTATACACGTCATTAACACTTCTCAGCAGCATGAAGTTGTCAATAACAGTAATGACGAGCCAATGTCACCAACAACACTTTGCTTGCCCTGGTGCATTTTTCATATGAGATGTTTTAAAGTATACCATGTATAATGGTTCACCTCTTATATGCTTTGATTCCATGATCTTCAATCAGTATAAGTTTCAGGACATCATGTTCCCTGATCGACTAATTTTCAGGATAAATTTATTAAACAAAGTGCTAAGAGCATTCCGGGTGGCATTGGCTCTTACTAAACTTCAATGTGCATTTCTAGAAATACTTTGAAGGACTTCATTATAAACCCCTTACACAAAAAAACTTAATTATTGTGCTGTTACTCAATGTAGGACATGATAATCAATTGTGTTTTTCATGCCATGTGATTATGGCCTTTAAAGTGGTCTTAAATTGAACTGATCTTTCATAAGCTCTTGCCATTGCTTCATTGGCATGCTGATCTCCACGAAGAATCTCCTCTTCGTTTCTGGATGGCTTGAACCGTTTCCTTATAGGCTCATGACTTGCTCCTGAAGATAATCGTGCCGCCTGTAAAGGAGCTTCAGTGCCAACCACAGCCTCTGCTAAGTAAAAACAATGACACATTTAAGATTATATTATTTTATGATGTGAGCAATATTTTTCACAGAATGTAAATTTTAAGGGCTTTTTAAGAGTTGATGTGCATGAAGTATATATATCATTATTTTTTAATTAATGTTTATTTTAACATGCTAACATGTACCTTGCAATGGGTCAGATGTTATGTTCCCCTGGATATTTGACGTGCTTGCAACTGGTTCGTTCACTACCTGCTGACTCACTGCAACTGAAATTTTTTTTCCAAATGGAATTAATACATGTAAATAGTACAATAAATAGAGTAACTGTTGTTTCCATCACTAACAAAACCAACCTTGCAATGTTGTGCTCTCTCTCTGGACACTGGCCTCTGTAGTGATGATTCTGGCATTTTCTTCCTGATGACTCACTGCACCTGCACAAGAAGTGTCAACACATGGCAAACAAAGAAAGAAAAGTTTACTCATTTGGGCAGGGAATCTTTTGGGAGTTTAATATACTTCACCCTGTACATTGTGTAAAACAAATCAAAAGGTGTCTCATTCTTAGACATAGAGAAGATGGGTGTAAATAAGGTTTCGAGGATCCATACACGTGTATCAATATTTATAATAATTACATTGTAATAAATGCATTTGCAATTTATTTAGACTTTTTTTGTTCAGGAACTTTTATTAATAAACTGACCTTCCAGGATTCTCTCATTTTTTATGTTCGATATCCCAAAACTCTTTCCATTTTCCACTTCTGCTTTCCATTAATTTTTCTCCTGACTATCTCATTTCCAAATAATTGTTATCCCAAATGTCCTCTATTTTTTATTTTATTTTTATTGTTTTACCCCTCTTTCAGAAAAACACAAATTCATGCAAATACTGTTTCCATTATTTTATAACGAAGCAGCTCAGAACCCATCCGACTAAAATGATCCTTCAATAATTTATTTCTGAACTGGATTGATGTCTTACCTGAACTTCCTGGCTGTGTAGCATCCCTCAATGCAGCAGGATTGGGCACATCACCTGAAGCTTGGATTTTGGTAGTCAACTTTTCTGAAAGTCTAGCCTTAGACTCACTTCGTTTAAATGCAAGACCATATCCTTTGCACAGTAGTTGAAGTTCATCTTTGGAGTACACTGTACTCTGAAAGATCAATGGCTGCTCAGTAATCATTGCTTGTAAGCAAATGTGCGGTTCCTTTAGATTAGTTGAAGAGTCACTACGAATTGATGTCATGGTGACTTTGCTGGAAATCAAGTCTTTCTTTTTCTTTTTTTCAACAACCTTTTTACGGTGGGCCTCTGTTTTCTGTAATTTGTAATCTCGCCTGAAGTCTCGAAGAAATTCACCAACACCCATTTTCACGTATCTGGTGATCACGTCGTCATACAGCTGGGCAATTAAATCAGCATCACACAAGGACTCGTCACAGTTTTCATTTTCTCGCTGAGAAAATAGAGCTTTCCACTTGTGTTTCAGTTGCTGATTGTCCAGCATCCTAGCAAGTGTGATGCTCACTAAATCTTCTTTGTTAGTTGCCAGACTCTGGTTGTTCAGCAAGTTTACTCTCCCTTGCTCTAACTCAAGACTCCATTCAAACATCTGATCTGTGATGTGGACAGGTCTTCCTTTCTCATATGTCCATGAGAAAGTCACATTCAAAGTATCCTGGTACTTTGATTCTTCTTTTGCCATGCCACTTGACCAAATCAATTGTTCGAGAAGTTCTTTCTTGGCATAGGCTTCTTTTGCTTTCTTCCGTACTCCAGGATCTGACGAGCGAATGTTGCTCTTGAAGTACTCTTTGCATCGATGCCTTTCTTTGGCAATAGCCCAGGCACCACAATACCTAACTTTTCCTTTCCCTTCAGCTGACATATTTTGGACATCAATGTTACAAGCTTCATTACTTAAAGTTGGGAATTGTTGTCCAACTACAGATTTCAAAACAATTGAATTCAGGTTGTAAATCAATTCTGTCAAAGCATGGTAATGACGTTCAGAGAACATGGAGACAGGAATGTTAATTAACATGCTAAATTCCTTTTCCAGGGCATCAGAGACCAGCAAAGAGTGTAAGTCACTAAAGTGGCATGTGAAATCCTTGCGTTTCACTTTCCTGGTTGGATTTTCTGAGACTTGCTGTCTTATCAGTGAAAATATTCTATTCCACTGCACACTGACAAAAACTTTAGTTGACTGAAGTAATTCTGGTTCACACAGAGAGGTAAAAATGGCATTGACATTGGCCACTAATTCTTGTGCATGTAGTTCCTCTTCTTTAATTGACAGTGTTCGCAGAAAAGTGCCATAATCAAAGTCAACAGGAATTTTGTGGAATTCCTCTGATTCTGACATCTGTGATAACAGACTGTCTAAGTCTATTACATCTTCTTCAGCCTGAGCAACATTAGAATCAAGAAATGTTTGGACAGTTGCATCAATTTCATCAAAGTTCTCTTCACACAATGGTTCATCATCAAAATCAAATTCTTCCTCTGTGGAAGATGACAGTGATGTCAGCTGACAGCATTTCTTTCCTGGTTGTGTAGTAGCATTTGTCACATTATCAAGAAAATTCAACACTTCTGGTGCTGCAGGAATCAGCCTATTCTTGTTGAAACCAATCACTGGCAGGTGATCCTTTGATTTTACTCTTGATATGGCCACATACAAATGTCCTGGAGCAAATTCTCGTCCACAATGTACTTCAACTGCTTCCAGTGTTTGCCCTTGGGCTTTGTGTACTGTCATTGCCCACGCCAATTTTAAGGGAATCTGAGTACGTGTTCCAACCAACTTGTGAGTTTCAATTCTGTCATACACAGACCAGGTCACCCTTTCAACCACAACACTCTCAGTACCATCGCTTGTAGTGACCACTGGCAATCCATTCAAAAACGATTGATCACTGCAGCGACCTACAGAAATGTCTTTGAGGAGGTTGACAAGTTCATTGTCATCTTTTGCACAGAAACTATCTTCCAGAATCACTTGATGAGGGAATACAAACTGCCATAATTCACTCTGAAAAGCATACTTTCCCTCATCAATTGCACTTGGCACTGGAGGCAATTGCAGGAAGTCTCCAAATGCCACCACTTGCAAACCCCCAAACATATAATTGGAATTCCGAATGTTTTGTGCAATATAGTTAATAGTTTCAAATGTCCTTTTGCTTAACATGGAAATTTCATCGATAAACAGAATTTCAGTCAATCTCCATCGGTTGCTGCATTCCTGATTGGCCAACACATTGCGTAAGAGCTGTTCTTTGGTTCCTCTACAATGTCCAATTCCAGCAAATGAATGGATCGTGCAGGCAGGGATCTCGCCATAAAGGGTACAGGCAATGCCTGTAGTACATGTGCAGGCAAACTTCTTATTCTTCCAATTGAGGACATCCAGAATATGTTTTGCAACATATGTCTTACCACAACCGGCAATACCACCAAAATAAACATTGTGCCCTCCTTGAACTAAATTGAAAATCAGCTGTTGCTGTTCACTTAAAGTACATGTATCAAACCTGTGAAGATACAGGAAGTGTATATTTTACTTTGCAACAAGGGAACATAAGAATATTTACAAAGAGAATACAGTACTAATAGGCAGTTTGTTTGTAAAAGGCATCCACGGTCCTCCACAATGCATGTGCCATCATATACCGGTCAAATCGAAGCTTTACCATCCCTGTTGGGCAACACGCCGTGCATTTGAATTTTAATACAGTGACAGTTCGTCATTAATACCTTTCCATCGATATTCATTTGCAATGATATGCATTAATTAGCCATGTTTTTGTTCCCACTTTATGAAAAACAGAAGAAAAATCACCATTACAGAACTCTGAAGCAGTTATCCAATCTTACATAAAGAGTAAGTTAGACACTTCAAACACTTTCCAGAATCAACAAGCACGAAAGTATAATAAAAAATTTGAAGAAACTTCTCACCTTTCGTCAGACCTTCCCTGCATGGCCACCACGTGTTGATTCGAACAAGACTCTCTTTTAAACAAAACGCCTACAATATCACCAAGCAACGCCGAAGCTTCACATTTTCTTGAGATAGAAGAATCCAAATTGATAGGAGATAAAATAATCCGATAACTATTTCCGATTTGAACTAACAACGGCAAACAGGGCAATCGAAATAACCCGCGAAGAGAAGCACGTTTTCGCGGAAAACGCTTGCTTTGCTCATGCTCAAAACAATAAAATCACTCGAATGGCTTCCGGTCATGCGCATGACACAATACATGACGTATTTCCGTCACCAGTATGTAGCGGTGCACATAGTACGAAAAGCCAACTTTCAACGCGAAATGAGCGATCGGCATAATCTCATATAAAGAATCTTTTCATCATAATGGTTTAGGTAGCTTAAAGATTACTTAAACACAAAACCGCATGCAAAGACTCGGGCTCATTTGATAAATATGAAGTGAGTTATTGGGGAACGAAAATTCGACCGAAATCTGTTTCTTCCCTTGCCTCTATTCTTACTGCTGTGGTACCTTTGGCGCCCACAGTCCGTTGGACCCAGCAAGCAGCGGTCGACGCTATTCAAGTAATGGCGGTTCGGTTCGATCGATCGCAAATGAATGCTTATATTTGGTTTGCAAATGAGGTTTTAACAACGCTAATAAACACAAGAATGCAATGTTAAGAGGTAAGACGTTTTTATTGATATTTCTACTACAATTCCTCTGCTCCCTGTGCTCTGGCTCGACATCTAAATAAAGTAAAATAGAAAACCGAATTACAACAGATAAGAAAGCTAAATGAAAACCGCTCAATACTTACAAGTTTTGCGTGCCTTCTTCCACTAATAAGTAAGCAAAACCTCTTTCGAAATCATAGCAGAACCATACTTAAACAGAGCCATGTGCTCTTAGAAACTGCAAAATATGTTATCAGTGGTGGAGGTCATAAATGACTCAGTGAAATGTCTACAGCTAAATCAAGAGTAAGTCTAAGTCATTACAAAGGTTGTTGCTATTGTCGCAGTGAAGAATAAACCGTAGTCCACACAAAGGAGGGCCGCAGAAATTGACAGCCACCACGATGGAGAGGAGCTCCAAGGTATTGATATCATCAAAACAGTGGAGGATTGGCGCCAGAAAAGGGGTATGGAAAAACTGACCATTAAAATAACCACCAGCGCCAGTGTTGCAAGCGTCAGTGGAGAGGTGGAGGGGATCGCTGATCCAGAGGGAAGTCTTGATAAGAGAGATGCCGTTGAAGTGGGGAAGGAATAACACCACCGACGTAGATCGAGTTTGTTGTCGTCAGATAAGAGACAGGAGGGAGATTTCTAATGGACACAAAGCGTGTTGAGGAGGGTTGACATGAAAATGTGGGCAGGGCGATCACAGGCAGTAATGAAGGGCATGACACCAAGAAGGGACTGTAAGTTGCGGCAAGGGATATGTGTCAGGACGAGTACCGAAGAGCAACGGTGAAGGAGCTCTTGAAGGTGATCAGGATTGATGGATATGGTCATGGCGAGGGTGTCAAGTTGAATACTGAGGAAGACCATACTGGTGGATGGAGCACAGTTTTTGTCGGGGGATGACTGAAGACCCACGGAGGAGAGGAGGTCGTTTAAGGCGTTGAAAGCAGCGTTAGAGTTTGCAGGGAGTTCTGCACCGCCGAAGTCATCAATATAGTTTGTGCACTGAAAACTCATCTTTTGAAACATGTAAGTGACAGCGGAGGTACTTCATTGGTACATCATGGCCGAGAAGCAAAGGCCGAAAGGTGGGGCGATGTCAAAATATAAAGAGCCATTATGGCGGTAGCCAAGAAGGTGAAAATCGCGGGGATTGATCCGCAGTTGACGATAAGTCCTTCTTGAAGAGATGGCAACCCGCACCCTTCTGGGAGATTATATTGATGAGGCGTCCACTCTGGGTAAACGTAAAGTGAAAGGCTCGCCAAGGTAAGTGTCATTTGGGATCCCACTGTTCAGGGAAGTGCCGTGTTAAGGAGGGTTGACATGAAAATGGAGGCAGGGCAAACACAGGCAGTAACGAAGGACATGACACCAAGAAGGAACTGTAAGTCACGGCAAGGGATATGTGTCAGGACGAGTACCAAAGAGCAACGGTGAAGGAGCTCTTGAAGGTGATCAGGAGTGACGGACATGATCATGGCCAGGGTGTCAAGTTGAATACTGAGGAAGACCATACAGGTGGATGGAGGACAGTTTTTGTCAGGGGATGACTGAAGACCCACGGAGGAAAGGACGTCGTTTAAGGCGTTGAAAGCAGTGTTTGAGTTTGCAGGGAGTTCTGTGCCACAAAAGTCATCGATATAGTTTGTGCTCTGAAAACTCATCTTTTGAAACATGTAAGGGACAGCGGAGGTACTTCATTGGTACATCATGGCCGCGAAGCAAAGGCCGAAAGGTGGGGCGATGTCAAAATATAAAGAGCCGTTATGGTGGTAGCCAAGAAGGTGAAAATCGCGGGGATTGATCCGCAGTTGATGAGAAGTCCTTCTTGAAGAGATGGCAACCCACAACCTTCTGGGAGATTATATTGATGAGGGCGTCCACTCTGGGTAAACGTAAAGTGAAAGGCTCGCCAAGGTAATGGGATCCCACTGTTCAGGAAAGTGCCGTGAGGAAAACTAAGGTCGAGAACGTGGGGTTTTCCTGAGCGGCTCTACGCGATCTGAAGAGGTGAAATAACTAAGTCAATGGCCAGAGGATTTCAGTAAAAGGACAGCAAGTGGCGCCAAGAAGACACTCTGTAGCTAGAACAGCATCAATTAATAATAATAATAATAATGGTTAATACTTCTATAGCGCTTTTTACATTCACATATGATCAAAAGTGCCTTACAAACTTCAAAAATCCTCTCTAATAATAAATTACATGATTAAAACGAAATTATCTAAAAACTAAATGACTAACTAAACTATTTACATTATATTTCATAGTACAGTTAAAGAAAATTGGATAAGCTAGTGTGCACAAGGCTTTTTTGAGCTCTATCTTTTGAACACTTAATTACCCTTTCTTTGATCACGTGATGTATTTCCATGGTAACCAGATGCCTTGAGATAAAAAGTTTTTTTAACCCACGTCCATAAAACCAGTAAAACAGAGCCACACAGTAAAAAGAAAATTATAATAATTGTTCTTGATTGGAAGTAGCAGAGCCATGGTTTTGCTGCATAGAAACGGGAGGAGTGGGACCAGAGTAGCCAACTGGCCAACCGAACTCAAGAAAATCGCAGAGGTCGTGATCATGGTATTCGCGTAGTTGCGTGCGCCACTCGGGAATGTTTAGCGACGAAGGAACTGGAAGACACCTTGTGGGAATGGGGTACCAGTGCTTGGGGCAGCAGAAAGCTTGATGGTCTGAGCGTTTACACACTACACAAACGTGTTGTTTGTTGCTAGCGGTGTTGGTACAGTCATCATGCCATGACCAAGCGTCGCATATGTCCTGCCGGGGAATAGAGGGCGAAGGGTAGGTTAACTTGGGTTGTGGTTTATTAGTTTTGGAAATTGTGTCTGGTGGAGGCAGCAAGGCAGTAGGGATGAACCACGGTTGTTTGGAAAGTTCAAACGAGTCACCCCATCTGATGAGGCCCATCTCTATTGATTGTAGCACCTTATAATGGTAGGCTCGAACTGCTGACCATTGATAGCTGCATGCTAAAACCATCAGTTCATGAAAATGGCTCGGAAGGGCACCTGAGGGAAAACAATTAGAGCCATCAGGGTACTGCTGGAGGATGGCAATATAACTGGCGCAATACTCAACAAGAGACAAGTCTGAATATAGCTTTGGCTCACCTGGTGTGAATATATGAGGCCATGGTTGAGGGAAATGCGTCTTTTGTGGGCCTTTCACATCACCCAGCAATTTTGATGAATTGTCGCTTGTAGCAGTGGGAACGGAATCTGGCGTAGCTTGTGCAAGTTTAGCCAGCTCGAGTTAAAGCTCGAGTTTCCAAATCTCAAGTTCCAGAGCTTGGTTTTGAGGTGCAACCGTGTCGAGTGTTGCTGTCTGCGGAGTTTTTGATGTCTCCGAAGATTAAGACTCGACAAGTTTCGGAATCCCTCCGGGTAATGGAAGTAGGACACGTTTAGCCATATCTGGAGGTCTGGTGGCTGGACTAGTACCGGTGACTGGCAGTGCGTTGTCTGTCTTTGTTGCTGTTGTGAGGGCATTAGAGGTCGCTAAATCGTTGCCAAGATCAAAAGTGCTCGTGAGCAGCAAACCGTCGATGCCATCCCACTCATAGTCGGTGGAGAGATGTTTTTAGCTGTTCCTGAATTGGTGTGTGGGCTTAGAAGATGATGTGATGCTCGATAAAAGTGAGATAAACAGCAAACTTCAATTAGACCAGGAGGGAATGTAACAAGAAACCTACAGCTATGACGCGATTGATCAAGATAATTAACTGTTTTGATTCGAATCAAAACAACACATTGTAAGCGTTAAAAAGTGATCCAATATGAGGTTCTGGGTTATATTGTTGGCAAATGACATTTTTTTCAGTACTTTTTTAGACATTGTACAGAGTGAAAAGTGGCATAGACTCCTAACATGCATAGGAGTGTAAGGATAGATCCAACTATTCATGCATTTCACTTTGGCATGCGGCCATTTTGTTAAATTTGTAATAAATACACATTAGCAATTGTTTTTGATCATAAATATTGTTTATATTCTTCTCTTTGACTTTAACTGTGCAGGGTGGCTAAGGGGGGCGCAAGTATATAGACCATATCCTTTTATGTCAAAGAAATAATTACAACACTACAATGTCACTATTGCAATACTATCGTAAAAGTAAACTGCAATAGTATCTCGACCATCACAATAGGCCAAATGACTTCAGTAGTCACCCCTAAACATACACATAGGAGTTAAAAGAAACACAAGAATGATTTCAACAGCTAGAAAAGTGCTCACATTTAAGCAGCGGAGATACAAGTACAGTTTTAGTGTAGCCCAACAAACTTTTCAAACTTTTTAACTAATCACATTGTAATTAATATATGTACCTGCTGGCAATTAACTTAAGATGGATTATAGCCTATGTTATGGGGCATGTGTGGGGGACACATACATATTCTCTGTCATCTTCATCGTCTCTCTTTCTCTATCAGTGCATTATATTACATGTAAAATAATTTAACATAATTTTTGACACGGCCGCAAAAGGGGAATTCTCTCTCCCAAACCACAAGGAGAGCAATGGTATCTGATTCATCCGCATTTGGGAGTCAAGCTGTTATCTTTATTTTCCATCATGTTGTTATCTTTACTCGCCATAAAATTGTTCCTTCTGCTTCTAAGTACTAATTAATACTTTTTGTCTCGAATGAAATCACACCTAAAAATAACAGGAAAATCATACCAGTCAGTCAATCTAGAATGTTATATTAGATTACCACACATTTTGAAGTGAGGATCCCGGGAGGAAGAGGGGTACTCCCTATTTTGGGTTATACAAGGAGGCTTGGGCTGGAGGTGGTGATTTTTTTAAAGTGGTACTATGATCAAAAGATCACTTATTTTTTCTTCGGATTTCAAAACTATGTTTACTAAACACTCCCAGTGCGAAATTTTAAGCCTTAATTTTGAGAAGACTATTTATTCCAACTGCAATTTCCCGTTTTAATGGTCCGCCATTATTTCACCAGAAAGGATACAATGACGTCATTCACTCAAGAGCTGTAGAATGCAGTGTGTGAACACAGCTAAAAAATCATGCAAAACACGACTTTGAGAGTCTGAAAGCTCAAAACTCCTGTGCTGCATACTAAATAAGGCACTCTCACGCGTGCTGCATTGGAAATATAGATTGAGATATTCTATGCCAAAGAAAGAGTATAGAAATTTCCATGTTATGCCCAGAGATTGTCTTTGATATTGCAGTAAAAATGAATTTTCTGGTTTTGGGATCAAGAACAACTTCATTGAAGTTCGGTCACTCCTTATCTTTGCTTGATGTTGACAATCTGGCATGCCTCAGTTTTGTTACTTCCATATTGAATGCATTAACTGGCTCCTGCTCGTCGTAAATGCTCAGTAAGTTTACATGTACCTTGCATTGTATTGACGGTTTTAAGGAGGAAGTCACTGCAGCCTGTCCACTCCCAACTCTAGCAACATCCCTCTGGGTGGTACCAAGAGTTTTATGAAATGCTTCATGAAATCCTCCGCTAAATTGGTGACGAACCAATTTGTGGCACTTGTGGGGGTTGTGCTAACGAAAAGAACTGTAGTCTTCTCAACTACATCCCTCAGTCCAGTGCCAGCTGTTTATGTTGCTGCGAACAGTGACAAAACCATAGACCAATCCTTTGTAATTTGTAATCCACAAAACACGAGAAGCATGAGAAAAACTCACAGAACTATAATGACATCACGATAGGGTAAAAGACTCCCGAAAAATACTGAAATCTGAACTTAAATTGACATATAAACGATCAAAGTAAAAACACTGAGATTAAACACTCAGTGGCCCTGGTGGTCACTGTTTGAAGAGCAGCCACCTCCACACGTGCCCAAGCTTATAAACTACTCCGCAGGGACCCATGCTGGGTCACTGAAAGCCCAGCAGTAACATGGCTCCCCAAAATGTTAGTCTTAACTTACATTTTCTTCAAAAACACAACTTTAAATTGTCACGATTACAGATAAAAATGTTCCTTCCTTAGCAATGTTCAGGCTCTCATAACCGACCCACATGTTGCAAATACTAGACTCTCTTTAGTTCCATGACAGTGGGTGGCACCGATTGGTATTTCCAATGGACATTAAATCGTTGTATACAGTCATCCCAAATGACGAAGGTCTGTTGGTTCTAAGATATCTTCAGACACTCTTGTCCGTATGGCTGAATTGGTGCTTACCCTAAACACCTTCGAGTTTAATGGGGACTACTACAAACAAGTTGGTGGCGGTACAATGGGTAGTAAATTAGGACCTAATTACACATCTCTTTGTTGGCTACGTAGAGGAGAAGATGCTAGCAGATTACCCTGGTGTGAAGCCAGAAATGTTCAAGTGGTTCATGGATGATGTGACAGGCACAACCTCTTCTAGTGAACAGGAGCTACAGCAGTTTCTTCAGTTGCCTCCAACTACCATCCCTGTCTCTGCTGACAAACTCCTGTTCCTAGACATTTACATGATTCCCTGGGACAACCGCCTAGCAACATTAGTTTACTACAAGAACACTGATAGTTACTCGTATCTTGACTTCAGATTGTCCCATCCATCTAAATGTAACTCATCCATTCCATATAGTCACATTCCTATGGCTGTAAAAGATCTGCAGTGACCAAGATGAATAGGGGTCAGAAATCCGCCGATCCGTGCTAATTTAAAGCAAAAATCCAAATCCGCAAGGTTTTTTCTCTTGCAGTACTGTTAGTCTTCTGCAATCAGTTGCTTTTATTAACAATTTAATGTCTCCCTCCACATGATTCAAAAGCATGCCATGATATAACAAGAATGAGTTACTTAGATGTCCGTCACGTCCAGCTCTTCCAGTCTCTTGAACAAAGGCTTCAATATTCTTTGCTGGCCCATAGTGGATGATCCTGTGAACACCTTTGCAATTGACCCCCATGCCAAATGCTATAGTTGTAACTAAGACCCTTATGATCCCATCCTCATTCTGGAAGGAGGTCAGAATGTTTTTCTTGTTTGTATCTGGGGTGCATGAATGTAACATCTCTACTAACGCAAATTTTCCACCAGCACTTGTATTCTCAACGAACAAGTCTTTCCCTAACAGTCCCCTTAGCATTCCATAGATAATACCACATTGTTTTATGGTCTGACAGTAGATTATGGTCCTGTCTCACTTATCTCTTAATTTCTTGATGTCTTCCGCAAGCCACTCAAAGTAGATCTCAAGATCAAAATCCTTGTCCGTCTTTGTAACTGAATAGGTGTGATTTACCTTGTTTGGACTTTCTTTAATTTCCAACGGATTCTGCATTAGGAGAATGTTTTTGATGGTATCTTCAGTTAGCTTTGTAGCTGTTGCAGTCAATGCAACCATTGGGGTGTTTGGGGCAAGGGACCACAACTCATGAAGCTTTCCATAACAATCACGAAAAGCAGCCATCTTATTGCTTTGGGATGTTCCCCTGTAGAAGCAAACCAAAGAACCATTAAAAAAATCAAAATATGATAGAACCACTATCAAGTCTCATTGAGACCAACGCCTATAAGTAGGTAGTTGTGAAAGTCTAGAATGTCACTAAAATTAGTAAGTCTAATACTGTACATTAAAACCTCTATTACGTAGCTTCTTGCCATTTCAACAAGGCGGCCACTTTAACAGAGATAATTCTTCCTGTATCACTATGTTCCACAACAAGTAAACACTTAATACATGCACTGTGGAGTGCAGAGAATTCAGCAGCTAAAATGATAGTCAACAAAAGCAATTCCTAACTAAAAAGAGGTTAAATCAACTTACCATTGTCTTATTACGTGGGCTTCGTCGATGGCCAAAGCGCATAATTTCTTTGAATAAACTGAATTCCCAAGCAGTGCTCTCCAACGTTCGTTTTTGATCCATGCTTCTATTTTGAAAATAGAAAAAAACTACACTTTCATCCCGACAAGCCTGTTTCATGATTGCTCACTCTTCAGGGGATTTTAATGATAAGAATACTCTCAACCGTCGTATATATATACTTATAATTTACATAATCAATGATGCAGAAAATTTGAATGTTCAAGTGTTTAGTTGTTACATAGCAACGCTTTGTTCCTGTGACGGCAAGAAGATATAAGTTCGTTATGTTTGTTGAGTGATGACAGATCAGGTCGGCAGATGATTAGCAATTTCTCTTTCAGACAAAGATTGCATCTTTTGCTTGAGCTGTTGTAGGATGAACAAGTGAAATGATTCGCCATGAAACAGTGGTCATTGTTGTTGTCTTTAAGGGTCCAGATGTGTTTGCTAAGTTTGGTAGAGTTCCTGTGTTTTGCATGACGGAATGATGAAGTGTGGTTTCTGAATCTAGTCTTGAAGTCATTTTCAGTCAGTCCGATGTTCGTTTCAGTAGCGTTATTGTCGTTGCGTTTAACGGTTGCTTGGTAGATGATTGATGATTGAAGGCAGTTTCCGTTAAGTGGGCATGTGTTCGTTTGTCGGCAGTTGCATGACTTGTTGTTAACTGTGTTATCTGTGGAATCAATGGTGTGTTTGGATGAATTCAAAATACGCTTGTTGTGGTTGTCAAAATATATATTTTCAAAATATATATTACGCTCTACTTTAACGTAGCGAGCACTGTACTTCGGAAAATCGAAACACAAAATGTCTATATATACATATATATATATATCTATATATATCTATATACATATTTATCTATCCATCATCTATGTATAGACGTATATATCTATCTATCTATCTATCTATCTATATATATATGACATGTCACCTATATGCAACATACATGTCGAATATATGTCACATACATGTATCCCGTATGTCTCGTGTATCTGAAATGTAGATCTTTGGAACCATGTGTAGCTGCATAACATATATGTGACACATCTGAAAACATTTATGTGGCACACATGTGGTATATATGTCTAATATATATCACATACATGCGACATATATGTTCATATATGTTCATAAGTTTTTAGAATATCATGCACATTTTTGCTTCAATTTTGTTTCAGCTGTATACTGTTTAGCACTTAAAACATCTCAAAGCAGGCAGAACATTTTCTAATTTTCACTGTACATTTCAACATATACAGTTGCAATCGATTTTTATAATCCATTACAACTTCACGCAGATTTAAGTGTGTACCCCAGATTTTGGAGGCATTAAGTATCCATATATTCAAGCTATTGTTCTTTCTTATTACTCATTCATGCCGAGTATTTGCCGACCACACAGCACATTTCGCGGAGTGCAAATTCTTTGACGTTGGTGAGAAGTATTTCTTTTGTTTTCAACCGGTACTAGGAATAAAACCCCAAGACAAATCCATTGTGCCGCCTGATCTATTGTCACTCAAGGTAAAATTAAAATTCACGGCAGTGAAAGACAACAAATCACAGATGATGAAATATTTTTTAAGCAAAAGAATGAGTTTATAAATGTTTAAGTTACTTTAAATTCGCACACAATTAGCAAGCGCCTTCAAGAAGCGAATTCTTCTAGTAATTACAACTGTTGCTGAATTGTGTGCAATGAATCAAAATATTCGCTCAGATCAATTTATGAAAATGTGCTGCTTTTGAATCATAACAATGTTCAAGTTTGATTCAAATGCGCGCTTTATGTTGAAGTTATCTTGAACATGGTAAACAAGTTATCAAAATCATGAAAGTATTCAAGATCATGTTTATGTTTCTGTCACGCTAAAGAGCCCGTAATTTATGCTCTGTGGCCTCAAAACAAAGTAAATGCCATGAAGATACTATTCGAAGCGATCAGGATGTGTTCACAATATTACACAACATGGTTTTATTTGCTCTGCTTTTTTAAAGAGAATATACATTTGAGCAACGTGGCTCATGGTAAATTAGTCTACTTTGCGGGAAAGAAACCACCACTTGACTCGCTTAAAACGATTAAAAACCTCATTTGAATCTCTGTTTATGACCCAAACAATACTTCCCTTTCAACTGAGAAGGAAAGTTTTCTTTTTTTCAGCTCAACAATTTTAATTTATCTTTTTAAGTGTATGACCTTTGAAGTCACACTTCGATTCATCGCGCATCTTAATAGAGAAATGTTTACACGCATTAGTTACTTCGCAGTTTGAATTACCGCCGTGCTGAGTGAATAAAGCATGATTAGCGTGTATTTAAATTTAAACAAAAAGTTTTGCGTGAATCAAGTCCGCTTAAGTGTTCAGTTTCGGTCTTTTCTTTTGAATGTATAACATTTCGAAGATTAATCACTCAAGCTTGCTTTGGCATTTCTTAAGAATGGTGAAGTTCTCACAGAGGTTGGAAGGCCTTACATTATGTTCGTCCTTAAGGTGTTTTCCGATTACGGAATGTTTGTGCTCCTCAACACGTTGGTGTAGATTGCGGCGTGTGTACCCAATATAATTTGTATCATACAAATCACATTTAAATTCATAAACAACACACTGCTGGTTAACTATGGGAGGCTTCAATTCTGTTTCTCTCAGGTCATCAACGATCTTCTTGCTCGTAAAGATTGGCTGCAATTCGTGATAGATTTTTCTTCCAAGGTCGCGAAGTTGTTTGTGAACCACATCGGCGGATTTCTGATCTTTATAAGGCATAATGATCCGTGTGGGGCTGTCAGATGGTGTATGAATTAGGTCTGAAGGGTGATAGACACGATTGATAGCCAAGTCGATGAGCTTATCTGGATATTTTAATTTCAAAAATATCCCCTTCAAGTTCTTACATTCTTGCAAAAGGAACTCCGGTGTAGACGACAAGCATTTTGCATGGTCTAGCATAGTTCTCAGAAGTGACCGTTTGTACCTGCTGTCGACATGACTCTCGAAGTGCAGGAGAAGTCCTTTATTCGTCTTCTTTCTGTGGACGGGTTTCCAGGCGGTGGTCTATTTTGATGATCTCCATGTCAATGAATGGTAAGCGGTTGTTGGTAGCTGCCTCCATGGGAAATTGAATAGAGGGATGGGCTTCATTTAGAGTAGTAAGTAAGTCAGTGGCATCGGAGTGGTCACCTACTAAAGCTAGCGTGTCGTCCACGTATCTTTTGTAGAAACTCGGAAGCTTGTTCTCATGTTCGAGTTTCTCACATAAACACATTTGCCATGAGCGGACCTAATGGTGAACCCATCGCGACGCCGTTGATCTGTTCGTACAGCTTTCCATTAAACTGAATTAATAGCTGGTTTTTTGTAGCGACGCTCAGCAGCTCGATTAAGTCGTCTTTGGTGATGTCCAAGTTGTGAGTGTTGTTAAACCAATTGTCGTCAAAAGCTTTATCCACCAGGAGATGGATGGTCTCATCCAGTGGAACATTTGTGAAGAATGCTGTGACATCATGTGAGATTAGAAAATCATTTTCGTCGATTGGGAGGTGCTGGATTTCTTCAGCAAACTGGAAAACATCAGAGATTGTGTACTGGTTTATGGATAGGGGTTTCAACTTCTCATTCAGCCTAGTCGAGATCCCTCCTGGCAAACGGAGTCAGCTATTTCTTCTGGAAGGATTCTGCAAATAGCGGATCGTAATATTTAGGTGGCCTTCCTCTCATGTTTGGTCTCTGCTGCTCAACGGTCTTGAATTTTGTTCGATCATTGATAGATGCCTCACTCAACAATCGGATGTAATCAGACTTATCCATGATAACGATGCGCGAACCCTTGTCCGGTTTATTGATTACTATGTCGCGTTTCTTCAATTGTTGGATCGATTTCACAAGAGCGAATAAAGACTATTTTGGCTTACAGTAACCAAAATATCTAGTTTAAGATCTCTTTTAAAGCTCTCAGAATGCTGTAATGTTTTAAGTGAAAATAAAAGGCGATAACAGTTTGCAAAAAAAAATTAAATCCATAAAACGTGTGCAGTGATTCTCTGAAGTTTATTCGCACTTCAAGAACAAAAGGATATGTTCACAACTCTGCCGGGGAAAGATACTTAATTGTGCTATTGTGTTTGGTCCTTTGAAGTTCAATGAAGAGTGTCAAGGTCTTCCTCCAAAAGATCTCACCTTTTTCTAAACGAATGAGACCAAACTTACCCGACACGCTTTTGCTAGCTGCCGAAAAGAATGCCCAAAGGAATAAACTGAGCCTTCCTCCAGCGGTATAGCCCATTTAAGAATGATGCACTTAAATCGGGCTGAAGTTGTAATGTTAAGGCTGGCAATCTAGCTTTTGTGATATACGTCCAGGGCTCAACAAAAATGTAACTTCCAACTTGACATTCGCAGAGCGCAACTCCCAGAATCTGTTCACCTGAGCCAATTTCTTGTTGTGTGGCTCTACCAAAAATTTGAAAATAGCCTACCCAGGGCCTTGCCTTGCCCAGCAAGTGAAAACAAAAAGTTACTTGTTCGGCCTCAAAATCTACTTGCCCTGGACCACCGGATGGCACTTTTGTCAAGCCCTGCATGTGCATGCTGAAACTATACAATTACATTTAAATGTACATTAATGTCTGTTAAATTTGCTGCCATTTTTATCAACAGTGTGATAAGAAATAATATCACTGAAGATCAAACATGCAAAAAAGAAAATGTCTCTTACTTACTTATTTAGGTACATTGAGGATTATTTTACATGTAGTTATACTTATCTTTACCTTTTACTCAATGTTTATTGTTTCTTGGATATACCCCTTCTGCTTGCTGTACATTTGTCTTGTATAGCTTCCCTCACTTTGGAGACATTCCCATACTTGAAAATTGATTGAACAAACGCTTTAGATTGAAAAGGAGTTAAAGCAGTCACACAACTGCCAGTACTATAATGTACTGAATTTTTTTCTCTTTGGGGGCTAATCATTAAACGTTTTGTATATATTTGGCATTTTATAGAGACTCCCTTGTTTAGGTCTTGTTTTCACCTGAACTAATTAACTAATCCAATAAAATATGTCCTGTATTAAGAATGTAACTTACTACAGTGAAACCTTTCTGAGTGACCACCTCTTACAAGGGATAACCTCTCTTATGCAAACTAACACTTGTTAAAAGATACACCAAAATTTTCTCAGTCAAATCACTGAAGTTCAACCCATAAGCAACAGCAACTACTTTCAGCACTATAGTGACACTGGAGCATGCCAGACAGGAGTCAAATTGGATAGAGCATCAATTTTAAATACTTGAAGGTGTTTTATTGTTTAGGTTAACTTTTTCTTGACTCAGAATTAGACTCCCTTTGGTTTGACCTCTTGTGAGGATCGAACCACCACCTTTAAAAGATCCTAGTCAGGCACGCCTTTGTTATTGTTTTGATCTGAAATTTGCGATCAAATTACTCGTCAAACGTGACAAAACGTCAACAGTTCAACTGGTAAAAATATAAATTGTAGCCTGAAGCTGAAATTTCTTCGCTTGTTTAGTGCCAGTATTATTTTAGTGCCAGTAAAAGGGCTTTCGATTATTTTAAGTGCGTTTTGGCAGCTGTCTAAAAACCAAGGACTCAAAGAATGTTTGTGTTTGTCAGTCGGCCAGCCTCCCAGTCCACCGGCTACCCAAAAGCAAACTATATCAGTTCAGCGAGCACTCGCGGAATATGATTTACGAGCAAATCTAGAATCATAAAGCTTTGGAATCTTGTTCAGTTGGGTATTCTTGACTTTTCCATCGCCACAAAACACAAAAGGCGAATGCATCAAGGGCATGAATGTTTCCAAAACTCACTTGATCACACCGCTGTGATCATTGCCCCGAACCACATTTAGTTTTAATTAGCACTAGATAAAGCGAGAGCATTGCACATTCCTTTCTTTGTTATCATCGCACAGGATGGATATTCATTTCAATTTTCAAAATACATGAATTGCCATGAAAACAAAACGTACTGCAGCTAGCTAAGGTGTTGACTGCGGCGAACAGATCTGATTTACGTTTCTGTTTGCAAACCATTCTTTCTCCTCCTTCTCTGCAATTCCAGGGATTTATAGCTTATGGAAAAAGTCGAAGTGTTGTTCTTAGGCATCGAAGGCTTTGAAGCTTTCGCTTTAGCATTGCCACCAGCACTGCAAAGCGAGTCCCGTCGTCACATTTAAAGACCAAAACATTTCAGTGCGTGAAGAACCTGAACGTGCTCCGTAATGAAGTAAAATGTCGGCGAATAAGCTTGACCAGCATTTCAATCTATTGGATATCTTTTGCTTGACTATAACCAAGAAGGTCCTTGAATAATGATTTCTTTCATAAGCTTGACTGTTTTGGTACTGCCATGCGAAGGAGAGCATAAACCGCTTAGAGTTCTGGCATTCTCAATTCACTGTGAAAAAATCCTGATTTTAGATGGCATAGAAAATGGTGGATTTCTCACTCGATGCGTGCAAAGCACTGTGGGTGACTAGGATCTTTAATTGACAAACTTTGCTTCCTTTTTTGAGTGGTTGCTTAGCAGAGGTTTACCATAATGCAATGCAATTACCATTAATCCTCCTTAAAAGCCCCCAGGGAATAAAGGGTGAAAGGGGCAGGGCTACAAAGAGAAGAGAGGGGGCTCATTTCAATTATCAGTAGACAAAGTCCGGTACATTATACAATTTGTTCTCCTTTAATCAGTAGAATCAAGGCAATAACTGACAGAAAAGTTAGCCATGAAATTACAATGAACGGCACATTACAATATGTTAACTATGAAAGAACTGACATAAAAAAATAGCATATCATTTCAATAATTAATTGAGAGGGGTAAATTGTTTGTGTGATTGTTTGTTAAAGGTGGGAGGAAGGTTAACCCTTGCGAAATGAAGCTAGGAATTGCTAGGAATTTCCTAATAATTCCTAGGAATTTTTTCCTAAGAATTCTGGTGTGAATTTTCACGGTAATTGGAACATGGAATTCCTAGGAATTCCAGGCTTTGTATGGTCTTAGATTAGCTTGGAAAAAATTCCTAGGAATTCCTAGAAATCTGAGAGAATTAATAAAATCTGAGAAAAAAAATTGAATTCCCAGGAATTCCTAAGAATTCCTAGGGATTTCTGGGAATTGGTGAGAATAGTTAATATTAGGATCTATTGCACATCAAATAACAAACAAACTTAAAGTTGATTAAGCATTCATTCCAAAATTTGCAACGATTCTTCACAATTTTGTCATCCAGGCCACAAAATTAATTGGTTTGATTTATTGGAAATTTAAAACTTAATGCCTGTACTATGAAACCTTTTAGAGCATCTATTCACCACAGTTTCAGCACTCCAGAAACCAACTTGGAGACTACATCTTGCACATACGCAGTGCAGCTGTGATTAAAATAACATCTGCACAAAGTTCACAAGGGTCTTTATACAACATATTGAATACTATGTTTTTCGGACGTATGTACATGACCTACATGTATTTGTCCTCTGAAATTCACATCAGTGAATACATTTTCAAGAATTGTCAACAACATGTGGTAGTAAAACACACTAATTGTAAACAAACAAAAAGCACCCTGGGAGCTAAACCACAGCCAGGCATTCACTAGACTAAAACATACTAAAACACACTAATTGTAAACAAACAAAAAGCACCCTGGGAGCTAAACCACAGCCAGGCATTCACTAGACTAAAACATACTAAAACACACTAATTGTAAACAAACAAAAAGCACCCTGGGAGCTAAGCCACAGCCAGGCATTCACTAGACAAAAACATATGGTTGTAAAACACACTAATTGTAAACAAACAAAAAGCACCCCGGGAGCTAAACCACAGCCAGTCATTGACTAGATAACACAGTACAAAGTGCACATTAGTCGTTACGAGACGAGTTTGACAAATTTCCCTTCTGGTTTAAAAGCTCGGAAACAACCTTAGAAATCAGAAAATAAGATTTCAAGCATTTTGCTAAAAGTTTTGCGTTGGGTGCCCATGAAAACTATTTGTAGCTTTAGAGTGAATTCGTATAACCCATTTCTTATATGCTAATATTGTAATGACCGGTTTGGGTATGCACAAGAGAATCACGATTAAAATGCGTTTCCTGTGCATGACTGTGTTCATCATACGCCAAAGAAAATTAAGCAGAGTATAACTGTAAAAAAAATAATGCTTGGTACACTAGGTTTCAAATTGTCATTTCAAAAAGGAGGCTACAAACTCCACTTACACTTTTGACGTTTTGAGCATGCAATAGTGAACTAAATTTCACATGCGCAACCCACATGCAGTCCTGCTTTAAATTAAAAGGCTCACTTTCTGACGTCTGTGGCAGAGAAACTTGTGCCAGTTCTTTCTCACGCTAGTATGCAAACAGTGGAAGAAAAGAATAGCTCATTTTAAGGCTTGTTATTTTCAAATGCTCCCAATTAGGAATTTGAAGCAGTGGTTTCAGTTGTGCGTGCTCAGTTTCCGGCTTTTGTTTTTCTCATTAGCATTTAGTGATTCTCAGTAGCATATAACAAACAGGTTATAGGAATCTTATTTGCTTTACATTTGAAAATATTTTTTTGAAAATTGTTCAAAAATGTTTAGTTCTTCCTCCTGGCTGACCTGGTACTTTCTGTTTACATATGTGACCTTGACGTTGGGAAAAATAATGAACTTGGGGTCAACATTGTCCCTGTCAGGGTGGGAAGGCCAGTAGTAGAACCCATTCTTCTTGGTCAAAAAGTTTACTCTAACTTTTTCTTTGGTCTTCTGGTCAACCTGTCCAACATACCAACTGTCTTCATATCCAACCGCCACCCACTTATCTACTTCTACTCTGCTAATGTCATAGTCCTGACAAAAGGTGTTAAGTTCTAAGCTCGTTTATTCAACTGAACAACTCCGAGTGTGTACATAAGACTACGTGATATGACAAGAATACGTTACGGATATGAAATATTGTAACAAACATGCACTAGTCACGTAACATTCCCCCTCGTTTGGGAAATAGAAACAATTCTTAAAAGATCAAGATTTCAATCAATTTCTATAATCATATAGTCAATGTCCGCTAATCATTCATCAAGTCCGGTTGCTATCAAAATGTCCTAGGTCTCTTGGGTCCTAGTGCACAAAGTCCTTAGGATAGGCAGGTTTTCTCATGGTTCTTTTAGGACGTTGTGACACAGCAGCAGGTGGCATCTGCTGTTCATTCAGTTGTTGGCTTGCATCAGATGTCTCAGGTGGCCTGTTAGCCTCGGCTGGGATCTTATCCTTGTTCTGAGTCGGTGGTGGAGGACTGGGCATCTGTTCCAACGGTCTTGAAGGGGTGGGCTGCTCTTTCGGGTCTACTCTGTTCCTTCGATAGGTTCCACTCTCAGTCTCGACTTCATAGGACCTTTCATCATGTCGCTTGGTCACAGTTTTTTTTCCTTTATTTTACTTCAAGGCACAAACAATTACAAGCACACTTACAATAAAAACAACAACAACAATTTGTTATGATAATTATTACTAGTTACAAATTATAGGAACAGAGTACCCCCCCCCCCCCTTACACACACATCTACAAAAAAAGACAAAGAGCAGCTATAATAAGAGTAATCAAAATACAATATTGTTTGCAGGAGAATTATGAAAAGTTACAGTAGTAAATTTTTCACACGCTATAGTAGTCGCGTTAATTAACAAAGCAAAATATTCCATGAAAACAATCGGTTGAGTGTCTTAAGACAATGTCCTTATTTAGAAATGGGGTTTTTCTAAATCATATCTCCAGGTGAATTTGACTATGAATTCGTTTAAGGATAATTCTTTTAGAGATAGTTTTTGCGTATATAGGTAGTATTTAGCGAACAAAATTGTGAAGTTCAGTTTTTTATTTATTTGAAATGTATTTTGCTTTTTGGTACCGGTTTTTATTCCAAAGATTAATTCGCTTGGAGATAACGAGAAAGAGGTGACATTTTCAACATTGAACCATTTGATTACTTTAAGGAAGAACAATTGTGTCCAGTGACACTTCAAAAAGGTGTGAATTATTGAATCGTTTTGTCCACAGTATGAACACAGCGAGTTGTCCTCTATACCATAGATGAACAATTCTTTTTTGGTGACCACAGTTCTGTGCAGAAGCTTAAAGTAAAATTCCTTAAGCTTATTGTCACTACAAATGCTTTTCACACGCGTAAAGGAGGTTTCTAGGATTGTTTCGTCTATTTGCAAGTCTCTTTTCCACTTTGAGCTTGCCTTTATTTCATGCTTTTCCTTGTCAATCAGAAGCCAATAATAGTCTTTATTTTTTATTTTGAGCAGGTCTAAGGAGACATCCGGCACGAGCTGAAATAAATTTGAGCAAAGAAAATTTACTTTGTCGATATGACTCTTTTGCGCCAGCTCAATAATGCACTTGGGAATTGCTGAAACAACTTGCATGTAAATTAAAAAATTACATCGTATTTTATATTTTTGTGTAAACTCCGGGTAGGAGAGCAGCTTCCCATCTTCGCGCAAAAGGTCTTGTATAAGAAAGACGTTTTTATTAAACCAATTTCTATAGAAGAAAGATTGGCCACCTATTAAAATCTCCTTATTGTTAAATAAAACATATTGACAGAACTGGGTGTTAAAGGAAATTTTTAGTTCTAAAAAGTATTGTAATATCAATTTGTAGAAGTGAGGCAAGTTAATCCGTTCAAGAAACTTATCATCATAATTGCACTGCAGCAGAAAGTTTATACCGCCATATTTATCAAGGAAGTGATTGGGAATAACCTTCCATGATTCAGCATGCGTTCCCTCACAATCCAAGAATCTAGATATCCAAGCAAGTTTTAATGACTTAGTCATTGTCTCAATGCTTGGAGCGCGCAGGCCTCCTTTTTATAATCTAGTGACATAACTTTGCGTTTGATTTTATCCTTTCTCTTTCTCCATATAAATTTGAAAATGCTAGAATTGACCGCCTGAGCACAATCTTTTGGAATAACAAGGGTGGAAATAGAATGAACCAGCTGTGAGATACCAAGGCTTTTGGTTATAAGACATCTACCAAAAAGTGTGAGGTTCCTGGCGTTCCATATGTCAAGGATAGTGTCTAGTTTTTGCATTTTTTGTCCAAAATTCTTTTCCTCGTTTTCTTGTTCATCATAGGATACAAATGTACCTAGTATTCTGATTGGTTCTTTGGGCCATTTAAAATTGAAGGGGTTATCCTTGCAATTTCTCAAAGATCCAAGCCAAAGCGCTTTCGTTTTTGATGGATTCAGTTTGAGGCCAGATACACCTCCGAAAGTATCCATGACTGTAATAGCTCTATTTACCGAGTTACAGTCTCTACAAAGCAGGGTTGTGTCGTCAGCGAACTGGCTTAGTTTAAATTCTTTGTGGAAAATACTTATTCGTTTTATTTTGCGGTCTTGTCTTATCTTGCATGCTAGAATTTCAACTGCTACAATAAACAAATAAGGGGACAGTAGGCATCCTTGTCGCACCCCCCTTGATAATTTAAAGTAGCTAGTACAAAATCCGTTGTTTAAAACTGCACTCTCAGAATTTGAGTAAAAGGTAGAAATCCAACGCTGTATACTGCCACCAAAGTTTAAAAGGGCAATGACCTTATGAATGAAACTCCATTCGATAGTATCAAAAGCTTTACAAAAGTCAAGTTGCAAAAGTATCCCTGGTATGCTCTGGAGTTTGGTTTGCTCTAAAATGTCATTGATTAGTCTTATATTTTGCCCCATGTACCTGCCCTTTACAAAGCCTGTTTGATCTGGATTAATTAGAACTCTCAGGACTTTCTCCATTCTCTTCGCAATGACTTTGGACGCGATTTTATAAGCCAGATTTAATAGTGTAATCGGCCGCCAATTGGACAGCGAGAGGGGGTTTGAGTCCTCCTTTGGAACGAGGGTTATAACACTCCTCCGTTGGGAGACTGACATTTCACCTTTTTTATATGCATAGTTGAAGCAATTTACCAGGTCCTGTCCTAACAAATCAAAGAAGTAGTTATAAAACTCCCACGTGAAGCCATCATCTCCTGGAGATTTCCCACTGCTGAAAGTCCGAAGTATGTCCCTACATTCTTTGAGGGTAATTTCACCCTCTAACTCATCTCTCTGCGTGTCGTCAAGCTTAGGGATATCCAAGTTTTGGACAAAACTATCGAACAGATCATTATCGTCTAGGAGGACAGAGGCGTACAATTTGGTATAAAAAGATTTAATTTCTTTGAGTATGTCATCTTCTTTGGTCAAAAATTCACCCTGCGATCGTTCTAATTTCTTGATTGTCTTAAGATTATAATTCCTCCTCTCTAAATTAAAGAAGTACTTCGTCGGTTTTTCACCTTGTTCAATCCACCTTGTTTTGGAGCGTAGAATAGAACCTTGCCCTTTTCTTTCATAAATAAGGTCGAGTTCACATTTTAAATTAGCATATTCCTTCTCGTTTTCGTCTGTACAGTCTGTATGCGCAGCGCAGGAGATAAAGCTGTCTATGATTTCTAGTCGATTTGGATCTCTTGTTCCCTTTTACGGAGTAATTTGGCTTTGTTTTTTGAGAAGGAGATTGTAATATCTCTTATTTCCATTTTGAGAAGCTCCCATTTTAGTCTTTCGTCTCCGATTCCAACCCTTGTGAAAATTTTTACGAGATCTCACCGAGATCTCGCCGCGATCTCGGCGAGAATCTCGGCGAGATCGCGGTGCGTTTTTGGCCGCCGAGATCACGGCCGAGATCGCGGCGAGATCACGGCGAGATACGGGAAATCTCGGCGGCCAAAAACTCGCCGCGATTCTCGCCGAGATGCGGGAAATCTCGGCGGCCAAAAACGCGCTGCGATCTCGCCGCGATTCTCGCCGAGATCGCAGCGAGATATGGAAATCTCGGCAGGCAAATACGCGGCGAGATGTTGCAGCGAGATCGCGGCGAGATACGGAAATCTCGGCGGCCAAAATGCGCAGTGATCGCGAGGTGATATCGCGGCGAGATATGGATATCTCTTACTGTTATCCCGTCGAGAAGCGAAATTCTCGGCAGCCAAATTAGGTTCGATGAGAACGATATTTACATTTACGTTAACAATTAATCAAACTACCAGACGCTGACAAAACTATGTCCTATATTGCAGTTCCAGGAGTTGTTAACAAGATTGTTTTCAGCCTTGGACGTGTTTTGAAATTAAATTATCCTTTATATGGTACTGTTTCCACGTGACAATAACGAGGAGACAAAGAATAGTTCACGTGCACGTGTTTTTACTTCAGCTGATCGATCACCATTAGTTGTCATTCCCCACGCTGGCGGAAGGAGGCAAGTGCCCACCTTATTAGCAGTGAAATCCGTAGCATCGATCTGCAGGAGAATAAACCAACGAACAGGAAGAGTTTGATGGTGTTTTGAGCATTTTTGTGTTTGTTCACACTGCATTTTATACGCTCACCTGTCAACGATATGTGTTCTCGGTTCAGGGAGAGCGATTTATTTGTAGTCAAGACAAAGTATTGAATAATGGCCGTGCAGAAACTCAGGTTTGTTCATCTAAGCAAGGAACTGACAAACTAAATCACCAAATATTAGCAAATGCGGTGAATCTATTGAAAACATCTGTCTGCGCCGCTTGCGCCTCAAACTCGTTTGTGAATGTAAACACTGAAATATGAATGATCATGCAGCTATGAACAGGGATGACCATTTTCCGTTTTGGTATAAACCTAACAATCCAATAAATCAATCTAGTTAATAATCCTATTATTTTCCCTTATCTTGGTACTTTATTTTGGATAGTTCAATTGAAAACAAAAGGCCTCCTAAATAACAACAACATCTAATTAGACTGGATAAAGTGTTTTTGTGGCGTCTCCTTGTCTTGCACTGAGAAATTGGCTGCTCGCCAAATTGTGGTCACGCAAATCTTGAGATTATTTTGTCATGTACTGCGAAGCCCGTGGAATATTCGATCGCAAAATTTGAGTTGTTACTGTTTTGCATCTAAAACTAGTTAAGAAGGAACCATTTTCAGTATAAGATTCTGCAACTTGCCGCAAATTCTTAAATTTGTCAGACTTGTCACCTGACTGTTTACGCAAATCTGGGGAAGACGGCGAAAATTTTATTTCTGAACTCATGCAAAAAGAATGCCGAAGTTTTGGCTCATATGAAATTTGTTACCGGTAAGTTACGTTATTTATACCTCATCCCCACACATTTTTACAGGAAAGTCAAGCGAAGATTTTTTTAAGCTTAATTAATATTCTCACGAAGGAGCATGTTTCTGTGAAAGACTGGCGCAGTTTACTTGAGTAAAATCAACATCACCAATTAAAATAAAGGTCAACAGTCAGCCGACGAGATAAAAGGGGAAAAATCAAGGCAAGGAAAAGCTGTACATGCTGATGATGTTGTCTGAGAAAAGTGAAACTCACTGACCTTTGTCTCACACGTTGAATGCTTGGGCAACTACAAAACTTGTCGAAGGACTGATTCCCGGTGGAGAAGAAACCCAGTTGGTGGCTTCCATCGAGGCATTACTGATTAAGCTGTGTAGACTACAAACGTTCTGAAAGTCTTGAAAGCATTTAACCGGAGTGTTCATTCCTCAATTGTAGCTTTGTCCATAATATATAAGTTCATTCCCAGTACACTTTAGGTCCTTTAGTGTGGCTTGTTTAGTTGTGCAACAGTTTCTTGTATATCTTCCAAAACGCTCTAGCTCTTGCTTTAAACTTGAAAGAACCATGTTGTTTTCCGTAGTAAAAAATAACATGTTTAACATTTCAATTTTCCCCTGTACATTCAACAAAAAGAAGCCATTTCCCACTTCTGTAAGTTTTGTGGAAAAGTTCTCGATTTTTTTGGGCTTACGCGAGCACCGCTCGCCGATGGTGTGATTGAATCAACCAATCACATTGCCCCATTAACACAACGGCGGGAGTCAAGACGGGATTTTTTGGCGCTACTTTACGGTATCAGGTAAGCTCATGGCCGGCAAGCAGCGAAAAAAGTCAAATTCAGAACGACAACAAATTAGTCACAGGTATCTGTCTTTAAAACCCTTGCCTAACTCTTCCGTAGTGGTTTATAAGGAAAGTTCAACAAAGAGATGACGGACATGACAAACGAAGTCCTCTGCATACATCATTGGTAAGTGACAACAAATAGACGTCAGTGGTCTGATGAAATCAAATGACTTCACATGTAAAACAGCGTTTCTGATCGTTATTTTGCTCGTTGCTGCTCGTTGCTGCTCGTTGTTATTTTGATCTCAAAAGCCGGTAAATTAATTTGTGAGCTGATTTATTTCAGATTCTTGCCGACCCTCGAAATAGATCGCTGGTCGCGCTTGTTTGAAACTATGGGTACAGGGTCAGGAGATTTGCACAAATACAACGGCAGTTGCAGCAGTAAAACCTGAGAGAAATCTTACCGATATCGAGATTCTATGAGATAAATCTCGCAAAGATAGAGACAGTCTCTGCGTTGCAACAGTAGAAATCTCGACATGAAATCGCCGAGATCGCGGCTATCCGCGCCGAGATTGACTATCTCGCCGCGAACTAGTTTGTCGCGGCGAGATCGTGTTGCAATCTCACTTCTCGCTGGATATCTCGGCGCGATATTTTGAAATCGCGCCGAGATCGCGGTTATCTCGCCACGAACGGGTTTGGTGCGGCGAGATCGCGTTACGATCTCGCTGCGGGGTAGATATCTCGACGCGATATTTCGCAATCCCGCCGAGATGGTGGTAAGTCTCGCCGAGATCTCGCCGATCTTGGCGCGATCTCGGCGAGATTGCCGCGATCTCACCGCGGGCTACTTTTCTCGGCGCGATATTTTGAAATCTCGCCGAGATCGTGGCTATCTTGCCGAGATCTCGCCGATCTCGGCGAGATTGCCGCGATCTCGCCGAGATCTCGGTCAAATTTTTACAAGGGAAGGTATTTCTCGCGTATGACAGGAAAATTCGCCTTGATTAGTTCTATGTAATCCTCATCTTCTAGAAGTGAATTGTTAAATTTCCATAGACCGGGACCTTTTTTTCCTTGTGGGATAGTTAATTGGAGTTTAACTGCCTTATGATCAGGAGCGATGGAGACTATTGTATCTGATTGGGAAACCTGATTTGTAAGGAGTTGAGCCACTAGGAAATAGTCAATTCGTGATGAAAGTTTTAGTGCTTTAGACACATAGGTAAAGCTCTTTTTAGTCGGATTTTGTTTTCTGAAGACATCGACTAGCAAACATTCTTCCATCATTGTGACAACTTTATCCCGATAAATAGTAGGTTTCCATGGGGCACCACCTTTTTTATCTACCGCTTCCAGGGTAACGTTCCAGTCACCACCTATGATGAGACTTCCAGTGTCCGTATTGGATACCAAAAATGTATTCAAATTGTGCAAAAAACCTAGGTGTTGTTGTAAGTCGCTAGGAGCATAAGTATTGCACAGAGAAATGCTGGCGGTATCGGTTCGTAAGTCAATTGACACAATTCTTCCATTCCGGTCTTTGTTACAATTTTCAATAGTATGTCTAAATGAAGGGTTATTTAAGATACATACACCTCGACTATGTGTTGAACCGTGTGAAAAGAAAATATCACCTCCCCATTCATTTCTCCACACATTTTCATCTTTTTGTTCTGAATAAATTTCTTGAAGAAAATAGAATTGACAATTTTGATCTCTTAAAAAACTGAAAATACTACTTCTTTTTACTCGATTTCTCAAACCCCGAACGTTTAAGGACGTGATACAGCATTTACTTTGATCTGTCATAGTGGAACGTAAAAATGAATAGAAAAAAACGGGCTATAAAAGTAATTGTTAATTAACCGACTATCTGCAAAACTTTTAACTAAGAAAGGGTATAACGGATAACGTAATGAACTACATAACACAGTAACGCAAACGAGACACAATATTACACATAAATCGACCACTTACATGGTGTTCATAGGCGTTTAGTTGTTAGTGTTCCATCCGTCCTCAGCTTATGCATGATAATTGAATAAAGAAATACCTGATGTAGTTTGGTGTCTAGCAGCTTAAGCGCCGAAACATCTTGGATTATAAGTTTTCAAGGTCCTGCTCTGAGAAGATTCTTATGGGAACGCCATCCGGCGAGGTTTTGACAAAAATCTTCCCGTCCATAGACCAAACGCTATGGAGCATCTCGTCTTTCCGCCGTTGGTTTGCTTTCTTCATCAGGTGTTTACGATATCGTGTTAAGTTCTCATTAATAAAAAGGCCACAGTTGCCTTTTCCCAAGCTTTCTGTCCCAGTTGAAATGGCCTCATTCTGACTAGGTCACCCTCCTCTAAGGGGCAGAGGTCTCGAGTTCCCCTGTTGTATTACTTGGCTTGACTTGCTTGTCGTGCCTGGATTTTCTTCTTGATTGCTTCTGTTTGTACAGACTGCGGCTTCAGTTGCTCTTTGGTTGTTGGTAGTTGTGTCTTACACCGTCGGCCTAGCAATCATTGGGCAGGACTGGTTCCCATCGCTTCAGTGGGGGTGTTTCGTTGTGCCAGTACTGCAAGGTATAGGTCTCCTTTGGCTTCTTTGGTCTTTCGCAGAAGGCGTTTTGCATCTTTAACAGCGGCTTCTGCTTTGCCATTCGTTTGCTGGGGTCCAGGACTTCCCGGTCGGTGCTCAAAGCCCCATTCATTGGCGAAATTTGTAAACTTCTCGCAGGCAAACTGCGAGCCATCGTCACTCACTACAATGTCCGGGATTCCTTGTCGTGCAAAGTGGCACTTCAGTTTCTTAATGACAGTGCTCGCCTTTATGTTGGGAAGGTGGTCAATCTCCCAGAAATTTGAGAAATAGTCAACGACAATCAGGTAGTCCTGGCCATCAGTGGTGTGGAGGTCTGTTCCAATCTTCTCCCACGGGCGTTCTGTAATTTCATGGCTCATTAATAACTCTCTCTGTTGTTTTGTGTCGTATTTGCTGCAGGTCTCGCATTGTGAGATGTATTCCTTTAACTCGGCTGTCATGCCTGGCCAGTACATACACTCCCTGGCTCTTCTCAAGCAACCATTCACGCCTATGTGTGAGCTATGCAGGCGTTCCTTCATTGTTGACCACATCTGCTTCGGGATAAGGAGTCATTCTCCTTTGAAGACAAGACCGTCATAAACGCTCATCTCATCTCTGAAACTGAAGTAAGGAGCTAGTACTGCTGGGAGCTCCTCCTTCACCTCTGGCCATCCGGTTTGGATCACTTCCTTTAACTGCTGTAACACTGAATCATCACGGGTGCTGTTTCTCATCTCCTCCAGTCTCTCATCCGTCATGGGCAGAAGTTTGGCGGCGTTCACTCGCTCGAACTCTCCCTGAGTATTTTCTGTAGTGGAAAGAAATGCCCTGCTCAGGGTGTCAGCAAGGTACATCTCTGGGCCAGGTTTGTCGACAATCACAATGTCATACTTCTGCACCTTCAACAGCATCCCTTGTAGCCTCTTTGGTGCGCTTCGTAGTGATTTGTTGGAGATTGCAGCTAGCGGTTTGTGGTCACTCTGGACTGTAACTGGGCGACCATAAACATACTGATCGAACTTCTGAGGCGCAAACACTACTGCTAGCATCTCCTTTTCTATTGGAGCATATCGAGTTTCTGGGTCTGTCAGGGCTCAGCTTGCAAATGCTATGGGTTGCCCGTTCTGCATAAGGGCGGCCCCAAGTCCCTTATCACTTCCGTCACATTAGACAGTGAGCTCCCCGTCCGGGTTGTAGTACTTCAGCAAGGGTTCCTGTGTTACAAGCTGTTTGACCTTCTCGATTTCTGCATCATGCTCATGTTGCCATTGCCATGGTACTTCCTTGTGTGTCAACTGCTGTATTGGCTCCAATACGTCTGCCAGTCGGGGCAAGAACTTTGCGAGGTAGTTCACGAAACCACAAAATCGCCTCACAGCTTTCACATCATTGGGTTTAGGCATGTTGCGTACTGCTTCCATCTTCTCTGGGTCAGGTTTCAGACCATCTGCTGTTACCAAGTGTCCCATGTAGGGGATTTCTTTGCAAAGCAGCTTAAGCTTCTTCTTGTTCAATTTTATGCCCTTCTCTCTGCATCACTGTAAGAACGTTAGCAGCTTAACGTTGTGGTCAGCAGTCGCCTCTTCCTGGGTATCTCCTATGCCATAAATGACCATGTCATCATGTACTGTTAGCAGGCCATCAAGTCGATCAAGCGCCTGGTTCAGTCTCTTTTGAAAAATCTCACTGGCAACGCTGACTCCAATGGGAAGTCGTTTCCACCGGTATCTGCCGTAGGGTGTGTCAAAAGTGGTCAACTTGCTGGACTCGTCGTCCAACTGCACATGCCAGTAGCCATTCCTGGCATCTATTTTAGTAAATACTTTGGCTCGTGAGAGGCTCGGCAGTACATCATCTGGCACGGGTAGGGGGTATCTCTCCCTCTTCAGTGCCCTATTCAGTTGTTGTGGGTCTAGACAAAGTCTCAAATCCCCCGATTCCTTTGTTGCAACAACCAGGTTACTCACCCAATCAGTGGGTTCATCAACAGGCATCAGCACTCCGATGTCTGTCAGTCTCTCAAGCTCAGCTTTGAGCTTCGGTTTGATGGCAAATGGCACTCGTCGCGATGGAGCAATACTAGGAGGCACTGAAGGGTCAACGTGGAGGTGCTGTATTCCTTCCAATGTCCCCAGATCGCCTTCAGAAACATCGCTGTATTCATCAATGTTTTCTTCGTCTATTTGTGCCTTTGTACTTGCTATCTTCGCTGCGGCTACTTTCTCAAAATTCTCCTCATTGCTTTTGTGCCTAGCAACGGGGTCAAGTTCTCCTTGACGACAATGAACTCGACCGAGTATTTCTTGCGGTTTTTCGGATTGCGTATGGTCACGCAACAAATTCCTTCCGGTTTAAGTTCACTTTTGTTCCACATCTGCAACATGCGTTTGGTTGACTTTATATCTTCTTTGTTGACGTATTTACTAGGCAATACATTTACTGTCGCGCCGCAATCAATATGGAACTTAATGGGTTTTTCGTTGGTAAGCATCTTTGCGTAGATCTCGCGTTCGAAGACGCTGTTGACAGTCTGTCATTTCGGGCAATGTGGTCACACAGTAAAGGAATTCTTCTTCGCTTGACTCATCTTCTCCGACTTCAACATTGTGTGTCCTTTCTCTTGCTTTACACTGGGATGGAAAGTGGTTCTTCTTGCCACAGGCTCCACAAACACGTCCCCAAGCGGCACAGTTAGCTGTTCCTCTGCGGTGTTTTCTTCCACAATAATCACACGCCTTATCGCTTGTAGACATCTTGTCATCAATAGGTTTCCTGTTTGGATTTCTTCTATCGGGCTGTTTCTGATATTTCAGATGTTTCTTCTCTTGCTCCATCTTCTTTGGTTTAGGAAACTTCACTTTATGGACACCTTCTTGTGTGGGTTGGTCCATGTTCTTCAGCTGCATGTTCGACACTTCATTACTCTTTGCGATTTCGATGCATTTCTGCAATGTCAGCTTGCCCTGACGCAACAGCCGTTTGTGTGTGCCTCCATCACGTATGCCAAGAACAATTCGATCGCGTATCAGTGTGTCATTTAGACATGTGCAAAAATTGCACGATTGTGCAAGTGTTCTCAATTGCCCCACATACACATCAATCGCTTCGCCTTCCTTCTGGTCACGGCTATTAAACACATAACGTTCATAAGTCTCGTTAGTCTCTCCAATTGCAAAGTTGTCGAATCCCTTGATGATTTCAGATAGCTTTTTCCAGTTCTCTTCGCTCAGATCAAAACTATTGTATATCTTGACCACTTCAGGTCCTATCGAGTAGAGAAATAGTGCCACTCTAGTAGTTATATAGTTGGGGGTACCAGAGCATTTTGAAAATGCTCTGTTACCAAACCCAACTATATATCTACTTTCCATCAGATGGAGATTATTTTATGGATAACTATATGTATTTTATTTCATGAGCGCAATTATTTGGATTTGGATACTATATGTTTTTATTTCATGCGGAAAACCAACGCATTTTCTCATCGCGTGACGCCAGACAACAGGAAGTCTTAAAATTCTCGGAAAACAGGAAGTTTGAATCATATAAAAAAATATCTCATATAATAGTATAGAATGAATTGTAATAAAGATATACATGATGAATTGAAAAAATCAGGAGATATTGTTTGTCCTTTTTGTGACCAAAAATTGGAAGATTCTAATGAAAAACCGAAATATGATGAATGCTGTAATGATCAGTATATTATTAATGACGATGGGATGTTAGCCTGTCTAAGTTGTGGTATTGTTCAAGGATATAATTATATGAAAGAATATGTTAATTTTTATGAAAATAGACATAAATTTATTAGAAAATCTGTTTACCATCGAGAGTACCACATCAGCAACATATTACTCGATATTGAAGAAAAATATAACATTAAAATATCAAACTGTCAGAAATATAAGATCGATAGAGTGTTTACAGAGATCGGTAAGGTTCTTAATGAAGTTAATGGTACAAGGAAAAGAATGATTAGCGTTAATTTTATTATGATAAAGATATTCAAGATGATGGGGATACCTCATAAACAAATTCCAATTAGTAAATCGAAAAAAACTTTAGCTTTTTATAATAAATATTGGGCTAGTATTATGTCTCTAATCGGTGATAAAATAAAATCTATTATTGGATGAATACCTTATTATATTTCTTTTCAAATTTGTCAGTTAACGGACACATATCTACTATTATATCATCTAGAATTTTGACAAAATCAATAAATTCTTTGTCATTATATTCCAGTCCTCTCATAAAAGATCGCAAATGTGTTAAAATTTTTTCGTACGAAGTGTATGCGAATTTTGACATCTCAATCTTCCTTTTATAATTTTTAGCCTCTGAATATGATTTAAGCAAGAGCCCAGAACCGGATATCACTCCAAGAGGAATAGGGTTTAGTGTTACACCACCAACTACAGTCCCAGTTACTATCAAAAAAACAGATCCAATATTACATGCAAGTTCTGCCTTTTTGTAATATTTAAATGTCATTTTTGCAAGCCAATATTTTTTATGATAGAATTTGTACAATGCTTTCAACTCAGATATTTGATCTTCCGTTAAATTTTCTGAAACATGGTTCCAATTGAATATGCTTTCACGTCTATCCATATATATTATATGGTTACATTTTTTTCTTTTTTGAACGATTTCTTAATACTGATGTATAATTTTCTGATGTTTCGAACTATTTTTTCTATATTCTCAATAATTTCGTTGATTAAAATAGCTGTTCTCATTATATTATAAAGTTAGATTATTCATTATCTTCTTCGGAATCCTCATTATTTCTTTTGGGATAATAATATATTCTAAAAAGCATTCCATGCTCCAATCAGATGGATATCCTGTATTGTGCTATATAATAAATGTAAATTTTTTTGTGGAAAGTTATCACGCACTTGTTTGATACTCGATACGAAGTATAATTGCGTTGTAACTTTTCCAAATATCATCATTCATATTTAGTTCAAAAGCCAAAATCCCGGACGAAGGCATTTGGAAAGAATTTAGGTTTATTGTCTGATACCACCCACTTTTTTTTGAGGTAAAATTTCTTGAAGAGCTTAGAGTTCCAGTAAAAAAATTCCGTAAAGATGTTTTGAGTTTCAAAGATATATTTTTGTGTCTATGTACAGTGACATGAGAAGAAGAAGAAGTGATTGGACGCGTACAATATATATCAATATTTTTCAAAATCGCTTCACCCGGCAATGACATTATTTCGGCGCCATTTAAAACAAAATTTTTGTCCCCTTTTGTTGAATTTAAAAAACCGTTTATGTGGTGAATGGAAGAGCGTAGTTGGTGTCCGTTTAAAGACAAATCTGTTTGCATAACCATTTTTCCGTTTTCAATAACAAAAGCGGTGTCATAGACACTTGGGTCAACATTTGAAATTGTTTCTTTAACACCATAGACAATTAAATGCCCAATTGTTAATAACGATTGCTTACTGACTGTACCGTGCAGATCGAGATATATAAATTGTGGGGGTGAGCTACCCCATCTGTGAAAATGGATAACTGTTTTGGTGTACTTCTCGAATGTTTTGGTTGTTTCATCAGAAATTGAAATCGTTGTTCCTTGAGCTGTTACACTTATCTCATTCATTTCCGGCGGAAACCATTCAACGACCATTGTGTAATACCCCACTGGAAGTTTATATAAGTTAAAACCAAGACGTGAGCGGTACTGGAAGGGTGAGCTTTTTTCAAACAAGAGTTTAAGTTGGTAAGCTTTTTTATTAATTTGATGTGGAGAATTGGGAAAATCGACAATACCCAAAACCTCGATATTGTTTTCACTCGAAGATTCATCAGTGTCTTCCATCAAGTATCTGAAGGCGTCTCGTTTTTGTCCTGAGTTATTGATCTGAGATTCACGAATTTTTTGAGTGACAAGATTTCTCAAATCTTTTATTTCCTCTTGCACAAAATCAACATTAACTGCGGATTTTGAATCTCTGTAATCGGTTTGTAAGTTAATAATTTTATTGTTATTTAAATTCAAGTTTCCAGTCATATTGTTGGTGCCATCAACTTTGAGAAACTTTTTTTGTGTCATGTCATCAATTCTGTTGTTAACAAACTCGACACATGCGGCGTCTCTTTGGTTTGATGGAAGATCAAGATTGGTAATTGATTTATTTTTCATATCAATATCAGCTCCTTTATCCAGTTTTTTTTCAAGCTGATTTTCGACATACTTTTTATTAACACAATGGTCTGAATTAACTGGATCTTTCACATTTGTGATGAAATTATTGTTCATGTTAATAGATTGCTTCATCAAGCCTCCTTCCTCCTTTGACAAGAATATCTCCCTTTGCGTTTCATAACTAATAACCTTGTTGAGATTACCTTGAACTGGGTAATTGTCTTTTGGGACAACAAGCGACCCTGTCATCGTATCACCTGTTTTTAGCATGAATTTAGATGTATCCACACTTGGAATCTTAGCTATTTCACTATCTAACTGACTTTTTGTAACCACATCATTATTATTGGTTCCTTGTTTTACATTCACTAATTTTTTATTCTGCATATCATAATCATTATTAGCATCTAATTTAAATCCAATACCAGGTAAACCTCTTGAACCTATCTTACCTAGTCCTTGAGAATCATCATGATTAAGGATACCGTTAGTATAACTCATATATTAATGGTTTATATTCTTTCGTCGAAATTTCGGGCTACCTTTTTTTTGACCTTATCAACATACAAAAAACTATATGGATCCTTAGTAGCTTTCTGATAATCTGATTTATTTATGTTCAGTTCTCGGCAAATCATCGATTGCTCGTTTATAGAAGGAAAATCAAAAACAAAAATGTGAACTATTCAGTCTTATTGTTTTATCAGTTCCGTAATAGCTTTGACTTAAATATATACAACAGCAATTTTTGTTTCTAGAATTGGTAAAGTAGTCACGTATCCGTTCGTCATTTTTCTTACCTGTATTCAAATAGTCATCAAATATGATTAATTTTTGGTTTTCATCAGACAAATCTGTCAGAGGGATGATTTCATCGTTACTTGCTTCTATCACGTCATAACCGACCTCTTTTGATTTTGATATTGGTTCAAGAGATTTCAACAGATGCTTATATTTGCTTTGGGAGAGATTTCGAGCATAAAGGTATATCTTATCAAAATAGAGAAGCCTATATATCATATCAAGCAAAAGGTTAGTCTTGCCACCACCAGAGGGAGCACAAATAAGCATCCTGAAACATCGGTTTGGCATGAAACTCTTTAATTGAACAAAATCGTTGTTTTCATCATCTTGAATGTCGTAATTTTGAATCTTCATATGATAATATGTTATACAATTTTATCGCATGGCAACACGCTATGCGACACGCTATGCGAGCGTTTTTATATATAATAACCCTAATTTTTCCGAACAAAATATGAAATTTTATGTAAACAAATGATATAATGAGTTTACTCAAATGGAAAGAAATGGCTGAGAAACGATCCGAGCTTGGTAAAAAGATTAATACAGTAAGAGAGACAATAAAACAAAAAACGATATCTGATCAAATGGGTGAAGTCGAGGCAGAGAAACTTTTCAAACCTATAACATCTGAGTTAAAGGAACTTACAGCCCCAAAAGCACCGTTGAGAAGATTACCAAAGAAAAAGCGACCTGTTCCAGATTATGGAATAGCTATTGAAGATGAAGTGCCTGATTATGGATTGGATGATTTGTTTGATCAACCTGTTTTACCTGAAAACGAGAAACAGTTAGTTCCAAAACCTCCATCTTATGAAGATGTCCTTAAGGATTTAGCATCAGGTGAAAAACAAATGTATATAGATCCAGAATTTATGTATGAACCTGAAGATCTTCCACCTGAATACGAAGAAGAAGGACCTGATTATAACATTCTCGAGGAGGATGCAATTAACCAAGCTTTAGATGAACTTCAAATTCCTAACTATGATGATATTGAATTACGACTTCAACAAGAAGATATGGATAATAAAAAGAGTAAAGCTTATCTGAAAAAAATCTTGAAAGATGCTAAAGAGAAACGGCAACAACTAAATGGTTATTGGAGTAATATCACTAAAAAATTAAATAGTGGTTCAATCACTGAAGCTGAGGCTCAATATCGAAGAAAAATTATTCAAGATACAAGAAAGGTTCTTACTGATTATATCAATTACAATAATCAAAAATTAACAAATATTAAAGGGTCTGGTTTGAAGAAAAAAACAAAAAGAGGTGGACAGGTAATGTTTTTCAATAATCCGACAGAAATGATTAAAAAACTTGAACTGATTATCGGATCAAAGGTTGCTGGTAATAATAGCATAGAGCTAAGAAACACAGGTGTCGCTCTTCTCGACATCTTGTTGAGAAATTCAATACTCAATAAGCTGCAATATAACAAAATATACAAAAACTATTTTAGTCTAAACTAATCATATAAATGAATAGACAACTTGTATTATCCAGTCATACCGTCAAAGGTATAAGTGGTAATAAACCATCGGATTTCACAATCAAATACAGTAATCCGATAATACTAGATTCAAACAGACAATATGAAATCGGCCTAGACCGAATCATTTCGATGTCATTCACTTGGTTTAACATTACGAAAGAACTCAATAATCAGAAAATAAGATATTCGACAGATAGTGGTGCTAATTGGACGGAAATTATATTCAACCCTGGAGTATGGAATTACATTGATTTTGACAATTTAATTAAAGAAAAAACAAAAACAGGGACCTCATCAAACCCTCAATATCCAATCACTCTGGAGTTTAACGATACTGTATTCAGGACAATAATAACACTAGCCTCAAATTACAGATTAGATCTTACTCAAAGTAATTTTAATGATCTTATTGGTTTCAATAAAAAGATTCTAACAAGTAGTGTAAATGTTGGAGATTACATTCCTAATCTCTCACAAGACAGAGAAATATTGAATGTTCATTGTGATTTGATAAGTGACAGTCTTGTCGATGGTGAAGAGTCAGATATTATATATAGTTTCAGTACCTCAACTCTCACCCCGAGTTATAGTTTCACACAAGAGCCTCGACGAGTACAGTTCAATCCTGTCAATAAAAATACGATTAATAAAATTCGGATTTATATAACAGATGGCAAACGAAGAATTATAGATCTTAATCATAGTGACACTTCATTCAGTTTGATTTTAAGAGAGAAGAGAGATTAATCTAACTAATAGTTATATATGTCGTCGTATGAATACAAGCGAATTTATCACCCGAAACTAGGTCGTTTTGTGTATAAGCATAAAGGATCTGGGATTATTGTTGATAACATATTCAAACCAGTTGGAAGGGTGTTAAGTAAAGTTCCAGAAATGGTTTTAAAACCTTTTGCTAAAAAAGCGCTTGAATCTGGTATTTCACATGCTGGAGACAAACTGGGAAAAAAAGCAGCTGAAAAAAGCGGAGAGCTTATTATGAGAAAATTACATGGTTCAACTAAACAATCAATGAAACCAACCAAACCTACTAAACCAAAACAAGAAGACTACAACATGATTCTGAATAGACTTATATCTGGTACTGGATTAAGACGCTAAAATGTTATTAAAAAGTGAATTTTATCTAAACTACTCATATAAATGAGTTTCAGAACAAATGAAAATCTGCAACGATATGAATACGTTCGTTTCCATTTGGATAATGTCATTGAGCAACCTGCTAACAATCAAAGCCAGAAAAAGACAGGTTACAGATTCACTATCAACGATAGGTCGACAATGTTCGATTTTTTCAATGGGTATTTCGAAATAACTAAAGAGCTTCAAAAAAAGGCAGATGGTACCGGATATGCTCAAGCAGATCGCATCACCATGATAAACGGATCTCACAGTCTAATCAGACATATGGTTATCAAATCTTCAGGCAAAATTGTGTATGAGAGTGATAATTTGCATCGAATAACGAATGTCAAAAATCTCCTTGAATACAGTGATGACTATAGTAGATCCGTTGGAAAGAATTCGTTCTGGTATCTTGATACTGATGAAACTACAGCAAATACAAACACAGGTTTTGAGGCCCGTCGTATTTTAACCCAAGCAGCACAAAACAACGGTGGTGGGGGAGCTAAAAGTATTAATGAGATGCTTCCCTTAAACAGATACAGCTTTTTTCAAGAATTAGAAAGAAAAATGTTGCCTCCGATGCAGCTCACAATTGAACTTACATTTAACGAAGACAGTGAACTGATTCACATGGCAAATGGCACAGACCCTGGTCGTGTTGTAGTAAAGAGATTGTATCTTTGGCTCCCAAGATTAATCCCAAAAGACAGCATGTATAGTAATTTCGTTTCAGAGTTTCTCAAGCCAACAACCTGGACATATATGCGAGATCTCTACAATCAGTCAGCAAATACCAGAGCTATTCAGAATATGTTTCAAATCAGCCCAGCTATCGATGACATTAAACATGTTTTTATATATCTCCAGAGGACAGACGGACCAAATGCTGATGAAGCAGAGAGGAGTCCGTATTTGTTTGACACTTTCAAGTTGAATGCCGCTGACGCTAATAGCTCTCTCTCAAGCTGCCGTTTAGAATACGGAAACAATACATTTTACCCAGAGCTCGAATATGATGCAGATTCAAAAATCAGGATATTCAATGATCTCATGTCATATGCATTTCGTAAGAACGATTACAATTCAGGAACACAGCTTAATGTATCCAATTTTACTAGTTTGTATGGATTATTGTATTTCGATTTGTCATATCAGAAAGAGGTAGTGACGAGAGATCCTAAACAGTTGATTCTCCATTATCGTCTCAATGTAGCCCCGACAGCAAACGTCTGAGCTCATAGCATCGTATTTTACGAGAGTGAGGTTGTAGTAAAGACAGTTGGAAACGAATTGATGATAGTTTAAATAAATAAGCTTTACATCGATGAAAATTTAAATGAATATGTTTTTTAAAAGAGAATTTATCTAACATATATTATATGACACAACTATACGAAATTAAAGTTAGTTTATCACCAAACCAGAAAAAGAATCTTAGTAACGCGTATCATAAAAGAGAAACAATAGTTCTAAGGCTCACGAAGGACTCTCTATCTGGGAATGATACTCTGTATGTACCTCAGAATATAGTTAAGCGATTGGAAAAAAAAAGAAAATTGAAAAAGGGAATGGACATTAAACTTTCTAAAACAAACATTCGAAAGCAATTAGGTGGATCTCTTCTGTCTACAGTTCTGACGCTTGGAAGAACTTTTGGTCCAACGATTGCTAAGACTCTTGGATTGTCGGCTTTAGCTGGAGCAGCTAGTGAAGGAGCATCTCAGATTGTTAAGAAGATATCTGGAAAAGGTGTTCAAACTGGTGGGTTTCTCATACCACAAAATAAAATCGATCAGTTGATAGCATATAAACATCTTTTGACAACCAAACAAAAGAAGGATATATTAAATGCTCTACAAACAGGCTCTGGTGTTCATATAAAACCGACTAAAGTACAAACAGGTGGTTTCTTAGGTACTCTTCTTGCATCAATTGGAGTCCCTTTAGCTATTGAGGCAATAAAGAAGATGACTGGTAAAGGTGCCCCTCAGATGGGTCAACCGAAACAAAGACCACCCAGATCTATATCACAACTAACCAATGATAATCAGGATGGTGGTTTGTTAATGCCAATGTATAGAACTCCACCTTTTTATGGAAATTGGCCGAACGGTACAATCGGTATGGGGACTAAAAAAAAGCTCCCAAAAAAAAAGCTCAGAAAAAGGGCAATGGTCTACTATTGGGCAAGAACTCACCATTCAAAAACGTCCCTCTTCTAAACATTCTATTGTAAAACCGAAATTCCATAAGAATGTCCCATTAAGCAATTATGATTTAATAAAATGGTGTAAATATCTGAATATCCCAATCAAAGATGTTCTGTCTCGAGATGAAAATGTTCCTCACAACCATAGACAGGCTCTATTCATTTACAATCTTGAACCGAGTTATATGTCAGGGAGCCATTGGGTTGCTACATATGTAAAGGATGACGTCATTAATTACTTTGATAGCTTTGGTTTGCCTCCCTTCCAAGAAATGGTCAATCATGCGAGAAAAAAGAATTTAACATTGCTTCATCAGAACAATCAAATACAAAATTTACTAACGACAACATGTGGATATTTCTGTCTGTACTTTTTGAATGAGATGAATAAGGGTAAATCATATTTTGATCTGTTGGAAGTTTTCGACATATATGATACGACGAATAATGAGAAATTCTTAGAACAGTATTTCAAAAATATCTAATCATATTATATATGAAATCTTATTGCGTGAAACAAAAGATGGTCACAGAATGTGTGCCTGGGAGTGAACGATATGAAAAGGCTAAAAATGGGAGGCTTATGCTTAAATGTAAATGCTCTGAATGCGGAATAACTAAGACTAAATTCGTTAAACAGGCGGGAAACGGGTTGGCCCGTCGACAGGGGCGGGCGTACTAGATACAGTAGCATCAACTGGTACTGATTTATTGATTCACCACGGTATTCCTTGGTTGGGAAAAAAGGCTGTTGAAATGGGTCGATATTATGGATCAGAAGCCTTGAGAAACCCAAAACTGCAGAAAAAGGCTATCGATTATGCTCTGGATAAGTTGAATCCAATGATTCAAAATGTCGGAAGTCAAGCTCTTGATCAATTATCAACCAAAATCAGACCAAATAGAAAGTATAAAACCGACAGAAAGGATTTGGATGGTGCTGGTGTTGATATACATAAACTAATTGGCAAAATACCAAAACCAAAAGCTGGATGGACTCCTGGAAAGTATAAATACATGGGACCATACAATCCTCTCGATAAACAGTTAGAGTATGATAGGAACACTGGAGAGGTCACCAAGTGGCACGTACAACCTTACAATAAAGTGGATGAAATAGCAGCTCATCATGATATTTGTTATGATATGGGGAAAAACAAAGGTGAATGTGACAAGAAAATGGTTAAGTCATTGGATGAAATACCTTATGGACAGATGCCAAAATGGGGACCAACAGCACGATTTCTAATCAACACGAAGCAGAAACTAGGTCTCGGTGTAAAACAAAGGAAGACAAAAAACGGAAAAGGCCGTCGAGTGAAGAAAACTGGCAAGAAAAATTAGCTGATGAGCTTCATAAGCCCATAAAACGAAATTTTACTCGACGGCGTGTTATTGTAAACCACATTGACGAGATATGCTGCTCTGATATTGTTGAGATGCAAAAGTTCAGTCGATGGAACGCTGGCTACAGATATCTTCTTATGGTTTTAGATGTATTCTCTAAATACGGTTGGATCGTCCCATTAAAAGATAAAAAGGGTGAAACCGTTATGAATGCTTTTAAAACAATCCTTAAAGAAGGTAGAAAACCGAAATATTTATGGACAGACAAAGGCAAAGAGTATTACAACAAACATGTTAAGGAACTACTTGATAAGAATAAAATAACCTTGTACTCAACTGAGAATGAGGAAAAGTCGTCAGTTTGTGAACGATGGAATCGAACAATCAAGTCCAAGATGTGGAAACAGTTTACTGTTAAAGGTAATACAAAGTATCTTGATATGTTACCAAAATTAGTGAAAGAATACAATAATACAAAACATTCAAGCACGAAGATGACACCAACGGAAGCCAGTAAAAAGAAGAATGAAGGAACTGTCTACTTTAATCTATATGGTGATATGGAAACATCAAAACAGAAACCAAAGTTCAAAGTCGGTGATGAGGTCAGGATAAGCAAGTACAAACGGAAAGTGTTCGACAAGTCTTATACACCAAACTGGTCTGAGGAAATTTTTACAGTTGATGAAATACAACATACCAATCCAATCACATACAAACTGAAGGATCTCAGAGATGAAGACATTCAAGGGAGTTTTTATGAACCTGAATTACTGAAAGCTGAACAAATGGTATTCAGAATTGATAAAGTGATTCGGAGGGATTATAAAAAGAAGCAAGCTTTGGTTAAGTGGAAGGGGTATAGTGATGAATTCAACAGTTGGATCCCATTTAGGGATTTAAGAGGTTTATGAAAGTGTTTTAAAAAGAATTATCTAACATATATTATGTCGATTGATACAGTACTGCTGTTTATTTGCTTTTGGTAGCCAAAAACTAGATCGTTTCTGGCTATTATCTAACATCATTATATGAGGAAACTATTGAAGAAATTGATACGCTTGATATTATGTGGCAAGAAAAAAGTCTATGATTTACACGGGTCAACAAATCCAATCTTTCACAGCAATGAAAATATATAACATAATTATATGAATCTGATGTTGGGAGACGAATTCAATAATCTTAAATTCAGAGCCAAAAACGTATACGGTGCAAAGGATCTGCAATATTCAAACCGTAGAGATAAGAAGTATGTTGTGACACTGAAAAATGGAAATAAAATACATTTTGGAGACAGACGGTATGAAGATTTTTTGATTCATAAGGATCAAGAAAGACGTATGCAATATCGTAAAAGAGCCTCCAAGATAAAGAATAAAGCTGGCAGACTGACATATAAGAATCCCAATTACGCTAATTACTGGAGCTACCATCTGCTGTGGTGAACAAGTTTAAAAAAATAATAATATATAGTATTAATATGGAACAAATCAAGAGAGGCAGAGGAAGACCAAGGAAGTATGCAACTGAAGAAGAAAGAAAGGAAGCAAGAAAACAACAAAAAACCAATTACATGCTGAATAAAGAATGGTATTGTGATATCTGCAAAAATGGAAATAATTATACTCTTGCTGGTAAATGGTGTCATTTGAAAAAACACATGTTCATACAACGCGCATTGATTGGCATTCCAAAACAAAAAAACAACGCGGAATGAAAATCATTTAAAATAAAAACATATAGTATTAATATGGAGAATCAAAAAATTAAGAGAGGTCGTGGAAGACCAAAAATATATTTCACTGAAGAGGAGAAAAGACGAGGGAAAACAAGATGTATGCTGGAGAAAAAATGGTATTGTAATGAATGCAATAATGGACGAAATTATACATTGGCTGGGAAACATTGCCATTTGAATACAATGAAACACAGATTAAATAAAGAAATCTATGAAATGAAAAAAATGATTGAAAAACGCTGAAAATAATATAGTTCAAAGGATTCATATTCGGATCATTTGAATTCTTGACCATGCTTAAACGCAGTCTGAAAACATTTAAAAATAAAAACTCTTGAATATATATATAGAATGAAATCGGAAATATCCAACAATAATATAAATATGGATAAAGCTAGTTTGAAGAAACTCAGAAAATCAGAACTTATCAAATTGCTTCTGAAGCAGGAGAAGAAGCCAGTTCCAGCACCAAGAACATACAAATCAAGGAGACCAATACCAACACCTCGCAAGAGTGTCAAACAGATGGTTAAGCAGTACGAAAATAATATAATTCTACCGCCTCAAGAATTCAGGGATAATTACAAACCAATTCCTGCACCAAGAACCAAAAAACCAATGTATAAACCAGTACCAAAACCAAGAACCATAATAGAACAAAAAGACAAAGCTTTAAAAGGTTACACAAAGTCATTCGAAATCGGCATCAGAAACAATAAAGACCCCTTAACCCAAATGCAAAACACAAGAAAGGCTGCAGAACGTCATGTAACAAATTTATTGAATGAAATGAAAGGCTTGAAATACGTTGAAACATTGAAAGTCACATTCGAAAAAAATTCAGGTAATGAAATAGTTGAAAAGTCAGCATATTTCAATAGCGCACCCCAAACAATAATCAACCAAATGGAAATCAATGAAGCATTACAAATGTCCAAACAAAATATCTTGAACCAGATCTCCCAGTGGATATCAGAAGGATCTGGTTGGACAGTCCAATCAGTTGATAGCCATTACCTCAACATTGTCAAATACAAACCCATGAAAGGATCCTCATATATCCAACTGCCTTCTGAACTGCAAAACAGTGCTAAGGGACTAATTAACATGAAAAATGAGGATAATGAATGTTTCATGTTGCGGCGATCATGGCGTTCGCTGTCGTTGAATCAATAAGCAGACACAGGTATTTCGACTCGTGACGTCTTTGTCCGTTTGTAATTAAATGAAAACCAAACCAACTTATACAACGGTGAAAACTACAATAAAAGGCAATAAAAAAACGACTGTAAAAAAAGAAACCAAATGTAACAATAAAGGAAAGCTAAAAACGACGGCAAAACGACAAGACACTTACAATCTGTGCTCCTTGGAGCGAACGACCATGTGCTATAAATCACGTGACAAAAGGTCATGCCTGTTGTGTTAGTGTCACGAAACGTCTACAGGCGAAAAGAAACAAAGGCTACTAAACAGCGAACTAAACATTTCAGATGGTGTCATATCAGACATTTGAATCCACAAGATAAGGATTCTCAAAGAATTAAGAAGACTGACAGAAAATACATTGAAAAGTTAGATTACTCAGGTGTTGAATTTCCAGTCAGTGTCAAACATTACAACAAAATTGAGAAGCAAAACAGTATCAATATAAATGTATTCGGATATGAAGAAAAACAGCCATATCCCATCTATGTTTCCAAAGAAAAGTATGAAGATCATATGGAACTACTTCTGGTAACGAAAGATGAAAACAAACATTATGTTCTCATAAAGGATTTCAACAAGTTCATGTACAATCAAACAAAACACAAAGAGAGGAAACACTTTTGTATGCACTGCCTGCAATGTTTCAGTTCTGAAAGAGTATTGAACAATCACAAAGAAAACTGTATTCAAGTGAACGGTCAGCAAGCAATAAAAATGCCTGACAAAGACAATAGCATACTGAAATTCAACAACTTCCATAAGCAACAACCTGTACCATTTGTCATCTATGCTGATTTTGAGGCTATAACTGAAAAGGTACAAGGATGCCAACAAGACGGTAATAAATCATACACCGAAGCATACCAAAGACATACAGACTGTGGATATGGATACAAGGTTGTCTGCTGTTATGATGACAAATATACAAAACCAATACAAATATATAGGGGTGAAAAGGCTGTTTATAAATTCATGGAAAATATTTTAGAAGAAGTGAAATACTGCAAAAAAGTAATGAAAAAACATTTCGATAAACCATTGAGAATGACAAAAGAGAATGAACAGGAATTTGAAAAAGCAAAAGAATGCCACATATGCGATAAAAAATATACTGAGAAAGACATTCGAGTCAGAGATCATTGCCATATTACTGGTAAATACAGAGGCTCGGCTCACCAAGAATGCAATCTGAAACTCAGAATAAATCCAAAAAAAATAAAAATTCCTGTTATATTCCATAATTTGAGAGGTTATGACAGTCATTTCATTATGCAAGAAATTGGAGCTATTGTCAAGAATAATACATACACCAAAAACGGAAAAGAGATGAAAATGGACATAAATGCTATTCCAAATAACATGGAGAAGTATATGGCTTTCATGCTTGGTAACCATCTGACATTCATCGACAGTTTCAATTCATGAGTTCAAGTTTGGATAAATTAGTCAGCAACTTACCAGCAGAAGCTTTAAAGTATACAAACAAAAGATTCCGAAAAGAAAAATTCAAGCTTATGACACGAAAAGGCATTTATCCGTATGATTACATGGACAGTTTTGAGAAATTCAATAAAACAGAATTACCAACTAAAGAAGAATTTTACAGCATATTGAATAATGAGCATATGACAGATGAGGATTATTGTCATGCTCAAAAAGTGTGGAATACATTTAAATTACAAACGATGGGTGAATACCACAATCTATATCTTAAGTCTGATATACTTCTATTAGCCGACGTGTTTGAAAACTTCCGTAAGACCTGTCTTCAGTATTACAAACTTGACCCCTGTCACTACTTCACATCACCTGGTTTGTCATGGGATGCTATGTTGAAGATGACTGATATTAAATTGGAACTAATGACAGACATAGACATGTTTCAATTCATTGAAAAAGGCATGCGTGGTGGTATATCTTATATAGCTAATCGATATGGGAAAGCGAACAACAAATACATGAGAGAATACGATGAGAATGCACCCTCAAAATACATTATGTATCTTGATGCTAATAATTTATACGGTTGGGCTATGAGTCAATATCTTCCCACTGGTGGTTTCAAATGGTTGACGGAAAAACAAATTAATAAAATCAATTTAGCTAAGTATAATGAAGACAGTAATAAAGGATTAATACTAGAAGTTGATCTAGAATACCCAAAAGAGTTGCATGATTTGCATAACGACTACCCTCTTGCACCTGAAAAGGTGAAAGTAGGTGATGACATGTTGTCTGCATATTGTAAGAACATACAGAAAAAATTTAACATATCGACAGGACTGGTACACAAACTGATCCCTACTTTATGCGACAAAGAAAAATATGTTCTACACTATAGAAACCTACAGCTGTATCTTGATCTTGGATTGAAAGTGAAGAAAGTCCATCGAGTGTTAGAATTCAACCAGTCTCCATGGCTCAAGCAATATATAGACTTCAATACACTAAAACGTACTCAAGCGAAAAATTCATTCGAAAAAGACTTCTTCAAGCTTATGAATAACTCAGTATTCGGTAAAACTATGGAAAATATAAGAAAACGAGTTGATGTCAGACTTGTGACTGATGAAAATAAATTATTGAAGATGGCTTCTAAACCTACTTATGTAAGCAGTAAGATCTTCAACGAAAATCTAGTTGCAGTGCATAAAATCAAGGAAACGCTAACCCTGAACAGGCCAGCATATGTGGGAATGTGTATTCTTGATCTAAGCAAGACATTGATGTATGATTTCCATTACAACTACATAAAAGAAAAGTACGGTGATAAGGCCAGACTACTATTCACTGACACAGACAGTTTAACCTATGAAATCGAAGCTGATGACGTATACCAAGACTTTTGGAATGATAAAAATAAATTCGATAACAGCGACTAGCCTGAAAGCTCGCCGTATTTCGATAAGACAAATAAAAAAATCATTGGTAAGTTCAAAGATGAAGCTTGCGGTATTCCAATAACAGAATTCGTCGGTTTGCGATCAAAAATGTACAGTTACATAAAAGACAACCAGAAAGTGGGAAAAACAGCTAAGGGAATCAAGAAGAACATAATAAAGAACAACATCAAACATGAAGACTACAAAAATGTTTTATTAGAAAATAAACAAATACAACATACTATGAAAACTATTCGAAGCAGCAAACATCAACTAGGCAGTTATGAAATAAACAAAGTATCACTCAGCTGCTTCGATGACAAAAGATATATATCAAATAATGGAATAAACAGTTTCTCTTATGGTCATTATTACATTAAATAAGTTCAAATTAAAACTCTAACATCAGTTCATCATTGATTTGTTCAGCATTTGGTGTTGGTATAGGCATTTGTTCAGCATTTGGTGCTGGTGTAGGCATTTGTCCAGCAGTAGGTGCTTGTGTAGGCATTTGTCCAGCAGTAGGTGCTTGTGTAGGCATTTGTTCAGCATTTGGTGTAAAAATTTGTCCGAGACGCTGAGATCGTCTTCGCCTTTTTAAATTCATCTTAAAATCTGCAGAATCAATTTTTCCTTTGATTACTTCTTTTAAGGCTCTTCTCTTCCTCTCCGTTATTAGCATTCTCTGATACTCCTCCAATACTTTAATGTGCGCTGTCACATTTCTCTCCTCATTATACGTGTCAATGCTTTCCAAGTTGCCAATAACTTGTGGTAAATCAAAAGAAATCAAATTATGACTTCCCATAAATGATTCAATTGTTAAAATCGAATCCTGAATGTTATGAGAATAACTCTCATATCTTTTGGTCGCTTCGTCGAGACTGAGAGGCATCGTTGAGGTATAAAAACTGAAGGTCTTGGTATCTTTAGTCAACAGGAAGCAACTTCTGATATTTTTATCAAAATGGAGCAACTTCTGATATTTTTATCAGAAAAAGTAATTTATGGGTACGTTTTTAATTGGTCGATAGAGATCATACGACTATCACGACCTTGGAAAATAGCTGAGTCATTTCCTGTTTTCACCAGACATGTCTAGACTTGTTTCTGAGAAAAACTTCCTGCTTTTCCGAGAATTTAAAACTTCCTGTAGTTAGGCGTCACGTGATGGAAGAATGCGTTGGATACATCATGAAATAAAACATATAGTATCCAAATCCAAATAATTGCGCTCATGAAATAAAATACATATAGTTATCCATAAAATAATCTCCATCTGATGGAAAGTAGATATATAGTTGGGTTTGGTAACAGAGCATTTTCAAAATGCTCTGGTACCCCCAACTATATAACTACTCACTCTGTACTCTTCAGTTTGCCTAGCTAGTTGGGCCACAATGCTGTAGTTCTCCCATTGTTGTTTGTAAACTTTCCAATTGACAGCCTCGTCCTTTGCCGCTAGATTTAGACCTGCCGGTGGCTGTATTCCTTGTATAATTGGCGGTTGAATCTGTCCTCCATTCTGCTCTCCTGAAGCAGTTGGCGGATCTCCTCCTGGCATCTTCTGAACTGTTTCAAGGTTCGTCTGTGCGCGTTATCAAACGGTGTGAAAGTTTGACGTTTGCTTCACGCTGCCACCATGTTAAGTTCTAAGCTCGTTTATTCAACTGAACTCAACTCCGAGTGTGTACGTAAGATTACATGATATGATAAGAATACGTTACGGATATGACATGCTGTAACAAACATGCACTAGTCACGTAATAAAAGGAATTAAAATAATGAAATGTAAGACAAAATGTAATGAACTCCAAGGATTAGTTGTGGTTTCTGTATCTATTCTGGTTCCATATATGAGGTACATTTTTAAATCACTTTCAACTAAAATGAAGCTTACTTCACAACTAATGCAACATTATTCCTGGATAGGTTCTATAGCTATGCCTACACCCTAATGACCATTTCTAATGGGCATTTGTACTGTAGAAAACAAACCCTTACCCACTCATCCTGAAATTCAATATTTTCTTGATGGGAAACTGGTTCTACAAAAACATAAGGATAATATCACAGGTGATTGTGGCCTGTGAGATGAGGATTACCAATGGCAACTTCTGGTAATCAGGTAATAACAAACCTTTTATGGCGTGAATGCTTGGATTTGTTTTCTGTAAAAAAGAGAGCCTTAAATAAGCAACCAAAGAATGTTATTATCAACAGTAGCAGGAGTACTTACCTTTGTTTTCTTAGATTAGGTCAAAACAGATTGATAATGTTAGACACTGTGATTTAGGACCTTAAAGTTTCATCACTAGTTTTGCTAAATTAGAACATGCTTTTCTAATTGCCAAATGCACGCGTTCAGTCTCTTAATTAATCTACAGGTTCTTGTATGCAGCTTACATTGTTGTACATATAACTTAATTCAATCTACCTTTTGTTTACGCAGCAAAACCAGTTCATCAGAACCAGCTTTGATTGTCTGCTGCACTTTTTCCAGAGGGGTCTGTTTAAAGAACAAAGTTACAAAACTGAATTTAATAAGTGTTCCTCTGAATTATTGAAATAACAACAAAGCAGATGTGTATAAAACTTTGCTCTCAGCCGCAGCTCAGTTTGACAGGCCAAAGGACAACACCACTGTTGTGTTTGAAATTTTTTAATGGCAAACTAATGACAATGTATTTCAGTTAATTTATGGACAGTGACCTCAAATTGTCAAGAACTGTTGTATTTTCTCTAAAACGCTAACCTAAAAAAGTCTATCAAGCTGTTATCAGCAATACACTGCTGATTACAGCTTGATGTTTTTTATTTATAAGAAACATGTACTGGGTACTCGGGTAATCACTGGGTATGTAGCAAAATGATTAAAAAGTTATTTAAGAAACAGCTGGAGTTGGATACGCTACCCCTCCAAACCTCTCTGGTGGCTATTGCGGAGAGATTTGTCAGACTCAGTGCTTTATGAAAAACTAACAAACATTAACAGGTAGAATCACGCAAACATCAACAACAGATTTAGTACCTCCACTTTTTCGGACACTGCCGGCATTTGGATATTTTTCTTCTTAGACAGTTCCTGTAAAATATAGTTGCCACTGATTTGTTTCCCAACATTTTTATTTTATTGTAAGAAAATTGATTTGAAGCTTATTCACATTATATTCAGAATGTCATGACATATCATGGGTAACATATGGTACCTCTTTCAAATCAGCGTTCTCCTTCTTCAAAAATTTAATAATGCTCTGGTTGCTGCGGACATTCTACAAAACAAATTACAAAGCCAACTTTTGCAAATATTATGCACAAACACAGTGTAATAAATTGCTGCAGTCAACCAAGGGAAAAATCTTAAACTCCCTTAACCCTTTAAGCGCTGATAGGAAAATGTATATTCTTTTCACTGTTCTTCATACATTTCTAATGGAACTAGTATGGACAACTTATCTAAATATCAAGACATCTTATGCTTGGTGATCATTTTATTCTTAACACTTGAATGTTTCAACAAGTAGTAATAACTTAAAAAGAATATCATTTTATTTCATTTTTGTCACTGTTAGGGCTTAAAGGGTTCAAGCTTTGTATTGGAAGGCCTGGATGAATGTGCCTTCTTCTATTACATTCTCTAATGTAATAGATGTTCACAGCAGGGAGACAAATTAAAAAATATATATATCTCTAAAAACCTTGGGGTAAGGCAACTGTAACCACATCAAGAACGAACCTTGTAGAAGATAGACATATTGTGATGGTGAATGGCAACAGCACTGCTTCCACTTTCTTTTCAAGATAAATACTAAAATAAGTGTTACTCAATGTTTCAATGCACGTACGTATTCTTTATTGATCAAGGATTTTATAAATATAATCTACGGGGGGGGTGACAACTCTAACAAACGCTGTTTGAGCAATACTAGGTCTTAACGCAAGTCGTCCCGGAAATTTGGAACATAGTCCCGAGTTTTTGGGATACATTCCCGGAAAATTTTAGAATTCCCGGCATTCTGACAAAGTTTAACACAGCGTATATATTCGAAGATTTGCCTTTTTTATTACTTGTGTAACTTAAATATTACATGTTCTGCATGTTTAGAATTATTTTAACCACGATTAGCGTCTTAACAGCAAAACACTTCAATTTTAATTAGCATAGAAACAGAACATCTTTAAACTGACCGTATTTCCTTGTATACTGAAATTTATGCTCTTCTAATAAACGAATCTCTTAATTGAGAGAAATAAAACAAGTTAAACGAAACAAAATAAATAAATAACTGAAACTGACTTCCGTTAGGCACATATAAAACTATATAAGCGATGTCACTGTATCCTTTCTACGTCTTTCTCTCTCATTTCGGATGGTTAACTGTGAGCTGAGGTTAACGCAGTGGCAACTAGCACGGTTCCTTTTTGTCAACATAAACATGACAACAAGACAGTAAGACACTACTTCTCTGGAACCTCTTTTTTCATTCGCCCGCTGTAAACACTACCTCTATTGTTATTCAGGGATAGGGGCATTGTTATGACCTGTTATCTATTGTTTTAAGAACCAATGAAGTAACTCGTTCCGAGAGGTAGTGGGCGACCCCAACAAGAGCGAGCGTCCTTAACTGGAAACCACTGTTTTCGTCAACTATAGATTCATTTAACATAGAAACAGAACATCTCTAAACTGACCGTATTTTCGTTGTATACTGAAATTTATGCTCTTTTAATAAGCGAATCATTTAATTGAGAAAAAATGAAACAAGAAAACGAAACAATATACATAAACTGATTTCCGTTAAGCACATAAATAAACATAAAATGTAAACAATGTCACTGTATCCTTTCTACGTCTTTCTCTTCCATTTCGGACAGTAAACTGTAAGCGAGGTTAACGCAGTGGCAACTAGCACAGTTCTTTTATGTTAACATAAACATGACAACATGATCATGAATTAAGTGCAGAGATAAAGTGCACATTAACAAGAGCTAACGTCCTTGACTGGAAACTCTGTTTTTTATCACTTGGACCAGAAATCATATGAATGACCTACTTATTTTCGGCTTGTTACACGGCTGTAATGCAATTTGATCATACTTTGTTTGTATAAGCCGGTAATATCTTATTATAGGAATAAAACGAAGCATTTTGACAACGCGAAAAAAGTCGAATTTGATGTTTATACGTAATAATTTATATAACAGCTTGCACTTTTAACAAAACAAAACAACGTCCAACAGCTGACCTCAAGGCTAAATACCGCTAAACCGTATTCCAACTAGTAATACCAACAAAAGTATTTTTAAAAAGTAACTACCAAGTCAGATAATGACCTTTAATACATTGATGAATCTAAGGACGTTTGAAATCAATGGAAGTGAAGGTGTCTTCAAATAAAAATTAAAAATTAAATGTAGGTGACTAAAATTAAAATTAAATTCGCCTTAATAAAATGCATCGTTAATTTCCTATAATAAGGTAGTAGTCGTGCTAACGTGAATGAGAAAAGAAGCCTGAAGTGTTCTGTTGACTATGATGAGCAACGAGAAGCCCTCTGCCATCTTGTGTATGCCGCTACAAGAGTGAGATCCACATTTTCTCTTGGTATCCACATTCCGGCACTGTCAGGCTCTTGTGTGCCCTTCAATAGGTACTCCACGCCGTCTTTGGTTACTCGATGACCAACCACCACCACACTTTTCTCGCTGGCTTCGGATGATCGCTCAGTAGACACACCTGGTTCTTTGCCTTTAGCCCTTTCTACTCTTTTTCCTTCAGTTTGTTTTGTCACAGAATCCAACCACTGCATCAAAGGAGCGCTTTCTTGATCGTGCAGTGTCACAGTGGCTTTTGGTTGACGGCAGTACAAAGGAAGGGAGCCTGGCCTCTGCTTGTAGATTTGTCGCACTCCACTAACTTTAACACCCTCTCCGTACACCCGACAAAAGTCACGCATTTCCAATGCTTCTTTCTTTATCCGCAAACTTTCCTTAATAAAAGTACGATCATCTTTCCGCTTTTTGTAGAGTAATGGCATTTGGCAGTCGTCTCTGTGTTCATAACGAGTCTCTCTCTTGCTCTTGAATCCAAGCCCCATAGCGGATTTCATTGCGCATTCCAGTGCACTGCGAGAGGAAAGATAGTTGAATTCAAGTGCAGATGGAACCACCTGATCTCGGTTGTAAACTCCAAACATGCCTTCTGTACGAAGCGTTGTAACAGAAGTAAACTGAAAATCATTTAGTCTACTTTCAAGGCCATGTTCTCTTAGAAGCCCTTCGATGCCTCTCTTCCCTTCTGAGGATATCCTTGTATTCTCCATGGTTTTTGTTGCGGGGGTACCATACTTTCCCATGCTGGCGGTCTTCTTTCCCGCTAACCTTTCGGCGACTTCATTTTTCCACTCTCCAAAGTAGCTGCTTCTTTGCTCCAGAGCTTTAATCTTTGACGGGTAGTCCATAGCTCTGACTTTACATTTATAATTCTCACCAAGTCTCTTTTCAGTTAGACCGTAAGCTTCGTGGCCGTTGCGGAGGGTCTCCATCCAATTCTGAAACTCTTGCGTTGGTGTGTATAGACGAAGCCTGCCACCATCAGCAATAAAACACGCCGACCCAACACTCCAAAGGCTATTGACACATGAAAGCTTTGATGAAGCAGCTGGCCCGTCTTCATAACTGTGGGTGGGGTGTGGGCGATGACCAGCCACCTCCTCCAATACAGCTGACGAATTTCTGCCATCTTTACTTGCATTCAGTGTTACTTTCATTTTGTATAGCATGCTGGTGCTTGATGCAAGGAAAACGGCACTCCCAACCCCTTGAAAAGATGACACATGTACTGGCGATATCTCATTGGGCAAATTGACAACTAACAGTCCGTCCCCGTTTTTGGCAAAAAAGACAAGCGTGCACTCTGAAGAATCACAAACAGCTACAACATCTAAGACTGGCAAGAAGGCTATTCCTGTTGGTTCTTTAAATTTGTGCTCGATGATCTTTGTCTTACTGCCCTCCAGATTGAAAACAACAACTGTCTTCTTCTCACAGTCGGTAATCCAAACTTGTTTTCTTTCACGAACAAGGGCTGCTTTAAACGGTCGACCGATATCTTTGAGTACTGGGCGAGAGGTTTTGCTGCTTGACAAATAAAATCTACCAATTCCAAGGGTATCACAGATGAGAAGATGCTGGGGCTTTTCTCGAATGAAGATGACATCTGTCGGGTTCTTAAATGTCTTGGAGATAACCTCGACTGTAGGTGGATTAGCTATGTTTGCTTCGTAAATAAGATTCTTTTCACCATCGGTTAGAAAAACACGACTCTCTTCGGTAATACAACATGCTGTCAGCCTTCCAAATAGCTCTCCGTCAATCTTTCTTCTCTTGTTTCCTTCTTCTCCATAACGTACATTTGAAGCAACGGTAACCACAACGGGACCAGCATCCCTAATGGCCTGTTGTAAGCGAGATGATACATGTGCCATGAACGTTTCGTTGGACATTCTGTCAATCCGGGAGAGAGCATCTTTCACAGGCTTGTTGATAGTAGCATGAGGATGCGAACGCAAGACTTGTATGATTTTTGTCGAAAAAACTTCTCCGTTCTTTATTTGCCAGTAATTGTCGTGCTCAGCGACGATGTTCTTGTCTGTATGTGGGTCATCTGGCGATGGTATTATCAGAATTTCTCCAGTGTTCTTGTCTACCAGTTTAGCATCTCTTGTTTCAGAAGAGGTACGCTTCTCTTCTAGCTGGCGGAGGATCTTTTTCTGTTTTTCAAGGCAGTCACTTGCTAACACACCGACAACAACACGTTTGCATGACACCTGACTTTCGACGCAAGAAAAGCACGGCCTTGTTATAGACTTCCACTGATCTGATGAAAGATTCAGTGCTTTACACCTTTCACATAGCTGGCGGTCAGTCGTACATTGTTCACATACGAACTTGCAAGCTCCTAACTCTGCCACACCCTTTTCCACCTGTTCCATACATCTATCACAACACTGTAACACCTCCACCGCGTTTGAAATAAGCATCCAAAGTTCTTCGGATGATCCAGTATCATTGACAAGATAGTGGCCCATTGGAAGTGCTAATTTGCTGTCAAGACTTTCTGCAATGAATTCTAAAGCTTTTTTTGCGAAAGGTAGGCCGGCCACCTTCTTTCTTCTTTCTTCGTCACCCAGATTACGAATTTCTTTCATTTCTTCGTACGCCATCGGGCCACTTGATAAACCAATGACTGAGTGGTGATGCCGACAGTATTCTAGAGCTGGTTTAAGTCTTAGTCCGTCATACTGCAAGCAACAAGGGAAAATACTTGCATTGTGCTTTTCAATAGACATGACTTTGTTGTGGACGAAGCACTGAATTAACAGTCGTACTTGCGACTTCGAGATCCCATCAGTCACTGAATATGCTGGGGAATATCTTTGCAATGTACGCCTACCAGGAATAAGAAGGAACTTTCCTTGAAAACTGAAAACAACATCGTCTCCCTCTGCTCTATCCAGCTTGAAACCTTCTCCTGACAGGTGGTCTATGAAATCATCTCCAAACCTTAGATAACCTCTAAGAGCCCAGAAGAGTATTTCGGGGTGTTTTCCCCAGACGATCTTCTTTTGAGGCCCATGTCTTCCAGCTTCTATCATGAGGTGCTGAATTTTATGAAAAAAATCGTCTTCAGAAAGTTTTCCTTCACGATATAACTCTGCACAACCGAGAATGATTTCTTTGCCTGGATGGTTTTCGTCGCAGTAGATTCCCTTCTCTTCTATGGAGTTTAGTATCTCTTGAACATTGTTGGACTTAAACTTATTCACTGAAACTCCATTTTTCTCTTCTAAACACAAACGACGGAATGCAATTCGTGTGGCAGGCTCCCTCAAGATATCTCTACAGCGGTCACACATATGATCACTTGTGAATGAAAGACCTGTACATTGGCTACTCTGTACACTGTTCATGGCTTGTTTACCATTAACCATTATGTCCACTTCACCAGATTTGACTTTTATGTTCCTGTAAACAATGTACTGCCTCGCTTTTAATGATTCCGCCTTCAAGTCCTCTACCATCCCAACGTGTTTGTGTTTTATATCTGCGAAGGACCGTAAGCAATCTTTTGAACCACAAATATAACAAGCTTCTTTGTCAATGTTTTTTCTCCACAGGGCATCTGCACTTTCATGAACAGCTTCAGATTGACGATACAAATCACGGGAAGAAAAAGGATGACGCATGCACCACAATTCAAAGGACCTAACACAGTCTTTTAGTCCACATAGAACACAGACATTTTTGGAGTCATGGGGCCGATTCTTATAGAGAATACCAGGTGGAGTGCATCCTCCATTGCTATTCCAAAGGCACTTCAGTTCTTCGCTGTAATTATGCGTACAAGGTACAGCATCTTCTAAAAATGATTTAAATGTAGGGACATCTAGTCAGGAGAGGAGGTTTTCAGCAAATGCGAAGTCATCACTTTCTTGAGAATCTTCTTCGTCGCTTTCCTCAACAAGATTTTCACCTTCATCATCATATGTACTGGGCATTTTTCCTTCGTCGCTTTCTTCGGAATCAGTCTTTTCCTCATTTTCGTCTGAAATTTCCTCACACATTTCGTCGTCACCACTCTGTTCTTCGTTTTCGATCTCATCTTCATACTGCACTTGGTTATTGAGAGCCACTGGAGGCACTTCTGCTGGCGTTGCATCGCTTTGGCTTGAACTCTACATCTTCGCACCATGTCTCGTGTTGGTATCCAATTTGGCCATTTCGTGGATTTTCTTGCTGGAGCTTTCCGTCATCTTCGTGTAAACGTTTTGAGAACATGTCGTCACCACGTCCCTCTCCCCTCGCGTTAATTTCATCGTTTACTACGTCATCGTTCTGGAAAGTATTCCATTCACCTCTACTGTTTTGCTCTTCTCCGTGTTCGGCCGTTTCGGCCGGGAACGAGCTTTGAATGGGCATCTGACTATCCTGAATATTTTCACTCCCTGCTTGGCCATTACTTATCCGTGCCTTTTTGTGGGTAACCGGAGACACTAGTCCTTCATGTGTTTGGTCGGTCACTTTCAATTTCTTCGGCCCCCTCTTATTTCTATTTAAGTCTGGTTTACCTTGTTTTGTCCTCTTTCTTTTTGACATCGTATGCACTTTCAGGAAATTTCTTTGCCAAACTTTTCTGCACTTGCATTTGATTCGCTTGTGCGGACATTGTGCCAGTGGTAAGGATATCATAGCTCTGTTTAGAACGATAAAATAAGTCATGTAAGCTTTAAAACATTCAGCATTCAATGTTTTGAATGATCATTGAATTTATTGCCATAATTAGTGAACGTCTGTCACCTCTTACTACAGTATCTACTAGCTCTTTATACGATTGCTACGTCTACAAGGTTATTAACTGTTGTGATTCTTAAAGATAGTTTTTAGGTATTTAAGGGAAATATGAAATGCTCTCGGGGCTACTAAGCATAATATCATTTGTTCTTATTGATTTACTCCACCTGTGATGCTAGCTGTACAAAGCGTTTACCCACATACAAGAGGACCCAACGTAACACTTCATTTTCATACTATTTTCATGCTTCACAGTTACTTTATGTTTGATTATGAAGGGTATTAACAATACCTTTTGTGAGCATGTCGTCTAGAATCAGTGGAACTCTTTTGAGGTCCTTGTTCGCATCTTGAATTAACCGAACGACTCGCTTGGATAGACACTCTTTGCTTTTTGTCGCATGAAGAGGAGGTCTTCTCCTGGTTGGATTTCCTGTGATACATGGTAAGTGTATGTTAGCACATCTAATCATCGCTCCTATTTTACATGTATATTGATTTTATTATAAAGAGTAAGCGGTATACCTTTTTTGTGCGCGACGTGCTTCAGCTTGGCCTGTAGCTTGAGGCTCTCTTTTGCGTTTTAAATACGCTTCTTTACACCAAGAAGCAAGCTGCACTTCGTTCTGAGTAAGTTGTATATCTAAAGAATCCCAAAAGAGTGTCCATTAGCTTTACACAGGTTGACCGGTTACCAATTAAAATGTCTTATGATTCTACATTTGACGTCATGGTTATGGAAAAAAAAATTATGCTGAATTGACCAGAAATGTTTAAGAATTTAGAAAAAGGACAAAGAAAACTAACCTCTATCTGTGGCAAGCAGTTTTATGTGCTGCTTACTGAATACATGCTTTTCAATCACCCCGACTCTCATGACCTCTCTACAATGAAATTTGCAGTTGCAAAGATCACAATGGACAGTCCATTCGTCTAGAGCCTTGACGTGCATCCCTGCCTTGTACTGAACGATACAAAGCTTTCCCAATGCCACATTCAGTGTAAGGTCCCTAACGCGAGCCTTGAATTTCTGAAGCCGTTTTGTTTCTTCAGCGTCTCGGGGGATAAAGGAGCCCCTTCCTTCAAAGCACTCTTTCTTCAGCCACCGGCGGTAGATGTCGCCGCCATCCGTGACTCTATTTGATGCTGTGCCCTTAAGAAAGCGCGGCCTACCGTGATATCTTGGATCTGAAAATTAAGACAAACATAACATGTCGTATTTACTTGTAGAAGACGTTAGAAGCAAAAGTGCAAAAACCTTTCAGCACCGACCTTATTTCATATTTAAAATGTAGTCGCTCCACCCATAACAAAACGTGGCAAGCAAGCTTTAAATTGTTACATTTAAAATTCAAAATTATTATTATCGTGCTTGAATTCCCGGTAAAATATTAGCACGAGACTACGTGCTGGAAAATAAGTTCATAATATTACGTGGCATGACTACTGACCTGACTTCTTTTCACTTGTTCTTTGCTTTGTCTGTTGATTCTTATCAATCTGAACAAGAAATCGTCCAATGGGCCCTGTAACGGTTGCTGCTGGTTTCTTCGCCCGGCGTTGATTTTCAATCTCGGAGGGGACCAGGTCTGATATTTTGTTTCTATCCCCTACGAACCGGAAGTAAATACGAACCGGAAGTAAACACCCGCTAAACCGAGTAAATTGATCATTTCTGGGATCATTTTGGTTCATTCTCGTCCCCATAGCCCTTTTCGTTTCTCTTAGCCGGCAGGGCCTTGGCACGAGAAACGAAGGGCTCTGGGGACACAGGATTTCCAGTCCTAGATTCTAGGACTTCCAGACTTCATGTATGCAGTCACGATATATCAAAAGAACGTATGAGAAAGTCATGGCGTCTTTTTACTTCCGCTCAAGATTTCTTTGTTTCAAACGGCCAATCAAAAAAATTCGAATTAATTCAAAAATCCCGTCCCCAGAGCCCTTCGTTTCTCGTGCCAAGGCCCTGCCGGCTAAGAGAAACGAAAAGGGCTATGGGGACGAGAATGATTTTGGTTATGTTGCTGTGAAGTTTCCAAGCTGAAAATTGTGGTGTATTTATCCTGACACTTGCATAATAACATTTTGTTACGTATTTTTCCAGATTGTTTTGTAGGTGATAAACTACGCGCACTGCCACGACACTAGTTGTCAGAAAAATATTGATGAAATAAACTAATACTTGGGCGACTTTTGAAGCCTGTTTTCCTCGCTAATTTGTATGGGTATAACGGTGTTGCAGTGTGGGCAAAATAAATAAATAAAGTAAACAAATTACTTATAATCAAATAAATAAATAAATAAATAAATATTAAATAACAAAGACGTATGAACACCTTAATGGTGGATCGCCGCTCTCATTAATTCAGTTTTACATTAGAGCAATCATTGCAATCATCCCTTTGAGTCTGAGTGTCACTGAGCGTTTTCTGATCATTGTTTAGTTTTATGTCAACACTTTCATTTATCGGATCTTATTTCAACCCGGGGTTTTTCATATCCAAAGTTTGTCAATCCGTTGTTAATGTTCAGTAAATTATCAACAACTTTTTGCAGCATCAAGATAACTGTTTTTCTGATAAGATTTTATAATAAGAATTTCATTAGAACTGACGAAGAACTAAAGTAGAAAATGAGAACTCTTACCAAGAGCCTTTACTCCGATTTCTTTGAGGTCCGCTTTTAATGTTCCATCCTTTAGCGAGGAAAGCAGTGTGCTTCCACGCACTTTATTTTCCCTAAAACATCCACAATGTTCCTCTAACATGTTTTGCGTTAGCCAGGCGCATATATCCTCGATTTCCCATTTCTCAAATGACTTCCTAGCTGTTATAAAAAGCAAAAAAAGTACGTTTGCTAAGCAGTAAACACAGTAGTAAACGTAGAATACACGTGGAGTTGGAAAGCATCCGGATAATATTTACTTCAAACTGTTTAACTTACATTGTATAGATCGCGCCATCGTCGCTATAGCGTAAGCTTGCTCTTTTCGCCTACAGCATCCACACTTTTTTCCTAAATGGACTTCACTGATGCTCGCAAAGCGAGGAAAAAATTAAAAACCGTCGCTAACCATACATGCAGTGTACATGGAACCTTGACCTGGAACGGATCTGGACGTGACTGCTGTGGAACCCAACTGTGTGCTCACAAAGTCGGGCGCGTTTCTGATTGGTTTGCGTAAACCACAAGCCGCGGCGTTGCACGCGCTGTTTGAATGTTCTCATTACGTTTCTCATTTATGGACGATTTCGTGACATTAACCGAAAAAAAAATCGGTGTCCCGATTTTTTTCGGCAATGTCCCGGAATTATCGCGTTTCCCGGAAAAATTGCCAAGTGTCCCGATTCCCGGAAAAATCTCCAGATTCCCGGAACAATTTTAGCTATGTCCCGAAACAGCGTTTGTTAGAGTTGTCACCCCCCGTATAATCTAGTCGCGATGATTCTAAGACTATCATGATGATTATTGAATTCTAAACACGTTTATAGGGATCGTCATTTACTTTTACATACTATTAAAATATTCACAACATTCCAGAGGCGGGGCATTTGCCCTCTTCCTTTGTCCCCACCATGGGGCATTTGGCAGCTTAAGTGCCCCCACCCCGGGGAATTTGTCATCCAAGAAAAAGGGGGTGGTAGGGGGGCATGGACGCGGCTGGAAATCAGCCAAAGGTACCAAGGGCCATTCCATTTAATATCCACCCCCCTCCCCCCTATGGAAGAGGTTGATTTTCTTCTGAACCATCCAGAATTTTATTTTTTCCCGATACCCTTAAGAAAACCCTATGGAAGAGTTAATTTTCGATTGGTCCCCTCAGAAGTACCTGTGGAAGAGTTAAATTATAGCGGATACCCCTTAGAAAAAGTCATCGAAGAGGTTACCTTGTTGAGAGACCCTCAGAAAAAGCTATGGAAGAGTTAAATATAGGGGAGACCACTCAGAAAAAGCCATCGAAGAGTTAAATTGCGGAGGATACCCTCAGAAAAGCCCATTATGATTCATTCAACCCCTTAAAGGAAAAATGGATGACTAGATTATATTATTTTCAATAAACGTACTTAAATTGCATTTCAAAGTGACAATTTAATATATTTTTACTACAAATACGTGACTTGCAGAACCTCATGAAGCTTGAGGAAGGGTGCACCGCAAAAGACTAAATGGGGGTGGGGGAGTGAGGGATGTTCTGGTTCCTGGTCGCTTCCATGTAACTTGTATCCGATCCCCTGTCATCCTAAAACCAAATGCATGGAAACTAGGTACGAGTTTTTGGGGTCTTGAGCTAAAGGGTTGATAGAATTGAAGTATTGCACTGCTATAAGGGACTTGATACGAAAAGACCTCCAGCTGCCATTCCTTCTCCCCCACCTCCTCCCCCACATCTCTTCATTCTGACAAAAGGAAAATTAATCTCTAGAGAGAGTGTGTAGTATTGTTGTGGACCTGTTGTCCAGGACAATATGCAGTGGTATTCTTGTTTATTTTGGTTAGGTGAGAGTAGATTTCTCAAAAAATGCAGCTGTTCCCTGATGTTCAAATTCCAAGTTGGAACCTTGCACTTGCTATCCCCAAGGTAAACGTTTCCTTTAGATGCTGTTGTACAGTTTTTGTTCTTTTTGCTGGACATTAAGAACAGTTATTAATTGCTCAAATAAGTCATTATTTCCCTTGAATGGTTGAGATAGCAGGAGTCTACTACTGTTGAAAAGTGACGCATTGCAAAAAATAACAACTCAATGTTAAATGGTACAGTTGAAGTAAATATATGTTTTTGCCCAAAAATTACAATGAGACCAATACACTAGAATCAAGCAAAGTACAGATTTTTGTACTGATGTGTTATAAGCATATTCATTCATTCCCCCATCATACCATAATAGTAATTACATGTAGTATTGTCACAATAAAATAGTACATTACCCTTGAAGACCCATGCAGCGATCAGCATCTCCCTGCTATAACAGTGCTTTCATTCGGTAGGTCATCCGAATTAAGGAATTGATCACCAGACATGCATAGTGTTATTGTCAGTAGAACTTCTCAGCACAGTGGTAATATAAGAAATGTATGAAGACCAGTAAGAAGAGTATATTTTTTGTAGGTTGACACTCACTACCCATTGAAAAATTAATTGATGGCAAATGTACTGATTAATTTCCAACCAAGCCATAATATAATTCAAAATATTAACTTTGCCAGGGACGAAAATAGTCATATACATTAATTTTTTATCCAAACCATTCCAAAAGGTACTGAAAGATCGATACAAGTTATTTTGTCACTGAATTGTAAAATTAAAACTGTGCTTGCAATCTTACAAATTAGACTGTCCATATTTATATATTCAAGTCATATACATTAAATTTTTATCCAAACCATTCCAAAAGGTACTGAAAGGTGTAAGTTATTTTTCAAATAGTTTTCTCATAAATACTTCAAGAGTAATTTAATTGCCTTATAGATTTTAACATTGTACTGTATCTGTTATCAATGAGACTGTTTGAAGTCCTTGTCTATATAATCATGTACCACTTTAAAAGGTACTTATTAATGCAAATGTGATATTAATAAATAATTTCGGAAGTTATGCATACACACAAGATGAATTAAAACCTTTGTGAGACTTTTAACCCTGGATTAGCCTTGCCTGGCTTAATTTTGAACAACTGGACTACAAAAATACGTGTGTCCAACGTTTAGAACCAATACAAGAAAAAAGCAAAACAAATCCTTTGAGTGTCAATACATATACGGCCAGTTTAAGTTGCCAGAGCTAAATGCAGGTGCCACAAGGTCTGAGGGCAGAGGGCTGCTTGTAGGTACCGATGTAGATAAACCTTGTGGAGCATAGCACTCCATTTCAACTTCAAAAATAACATCGTTGATCCTCTTCTTTGCGATCGCAAGGTGGCGACCCGAAAACCGTCGCAAAGTGGACTCTAGTGATTTTACAAACAAACTAATCGAGTCATCTCGATTTTCCGTATTCGCTGGATCACTAAGTGGAAGTGGACTCTGAAGACATTTGATGGCTTCCTTGTACAATTCCAACTTCACCTCTTCAAATTCTCTTGCTCTATCAGTCTTCATTTTCTTGGCCAGTCTCTCGTTTTCTTTACCATCAAGAGTAGAAACGGCAGGGTCGACGTCATCACTCCCCTTGATAAACATCAGTGCCTTGAGATATTTCCACTGCGAAGTGTACACGGCGTCCGTGCCGGCTCCACTGACCTTGCTTTCTTCTTCTTTCTTCACCTCTCGGTTGAAAATGGTCTTCAAAATGTTCCACTGCTTTTTTATGTCGTCGTGGCTTCGACCTGGTAAAAGCTCGCAAAGCTTTTTGTAGTTCAGCTCCCTAACCTGTCGATCTCTGTAGGAAGCAAGATGGTGGTTCCACAGTTGCTCGTTCTGCTTGTAGTACTCAATTAACTGCTCGGTCTCGCCCTCGGTCCACTCGCTTTCTTCTTTCGCTTTTAGGGAACGTTGAACGTCTTCCTTCATGTACTTCAACGTATCGTAGAACTTCCATTTCGATGGTTGGCCCTCGTTTTCCTTTTTTAGTTCTCGGACCAGCGCTGTTCTGAGGGTGTGCGGTTGCCGTTTAAGAAAGCTCTGGGTCAAGTTGAATTTTTGCGAAAGGTCTTCTAACGCCTTTTCCTTTAGCTCTCGGTTTTTGTAATCGACATTGGAGGTCTCCCATAGGCAACGATAGCCTTGAAGGTCTCGGTAAAGGTCAAATTTCTGAGCTTCGGACAGTTTTTGGTCAAGAAATTCAACTTCGTTCACGACTTCAATTTCTTCACCTCTGTCCGCCATGTTTGTTTACATGTTCAAATTTGCCGCGCTGGCGCGCTTCACCGGCAGCCAATCACTAGCGTTTGATTCAAACTTGTTGCGTGGCAAGTTGTAACATCAGTGGTAATACGAGCAACAAAAGTAAAATTTGTTGCAAAAAGTAGACCTCAAGTCTACTTTGCGCAACATGTTGCCACAACTTGCAACACGTAATTTTGTTGCGCGACAAGTTGCTCACGGAGGTGGTAATACGCGCAACAAGGCTTTTCAACTTGCAACGCAACATTGTTGCGCGACAAGTTGAAAGAAAATGTTGCCCGTATTACTTGGCCTTAAGCCCCTGCAATTTCCAGTGTTATAATAAAGCCATGTATGATTTCCGTCAACCCTTTTCAAGCAAAACTTACATCTATCTAGATCAAACTACTAATTCAAGCCTCCCCTTTCAAATTTCCAGTGTTATAATAAAGCCATGTATGATTTCCGTCAACCCTTTTCAAGCAAAACTTACATCTATCTAGATCAAACTACTAATTCAAGCCTCCCCTTTCAAACAAAACTGGG